>JANBXA010000007.1:11785000-12327500 GCA_030556225.1 Cricetiscus sungorus | reverse complement strand
AGAAAGTTCCTACTGTCAGGCAGTGGCTGGTATGTGAAGGTCCACGCTTTGTGGCCTTTCATGGCTCCGTTTTGCCAGGGTTTGTTGTAAGTGACGTCACTTTCACCCAGACAGCTTTCATATTTATTGCGAGCCGCCTCTGTGTCTTCGTTGCAAAGCAGAGTTGGGCACAGAGCACAGCTCTGAAGAACCTGAGAAGAGGATGGCTGTGTGCACGTGATTGAGAGGTTTTTTAGGGCCATTGTTGCACTGGGACATGTAAGGGGCGGCACACAATTTAAAGGGGTGCTCAAGCAAGCAGTTCACTAATTAAGGCCAATGGTACTTAATTGAGTATTAAAAAAAAAAACCTATTTATACCTAAACTTTGTTTCAGAGTGCTGGGGAAAGCAGGCCTTGGCTCTGAACCTGCCTGCACCATCCTTGCTCGCCCCAGACCCTGACACTGAGCTCAGAAGGGGAGCGCTAGGCCTTGTGTGTGCTGAGCACTGCCACACTGAGACTAGCAAGGAAGGGAAGGATCAGAAAATGAAGGGAAAGAGCTGTCAGAGCTGTGTGGTTGTTGATCAGAGTTTAGCAAAAGCCATTTTTGACTTTTCTTAGACTATGTGGGAGCAGTACTGGATAGCTCCAGGCCCAGACTGAAGAATGGGGTAGGATCAGAAACAAGTGTGGGTGCAGGCTGATTGGGACATGAGCACCGGTATCTGTACCCACACGCAGATCACCATGGCCATTCCTTTGGCCAGGTTAGGTCACACATCCAGGGTCAAAGTCCTGTGTGGAAGTGGCCATTGGCAGGATCTCAAAAGGGAGTGAATGGGGAAACCATGACTTGGCTCTGTGGCTATCCAGTATGGACTGGATATAGCTACTGCTTCACAGGGAGTTTTTTCCAGGTGGGGAAAGGGTCAAGTTGGGGGATATTAAGAAGGATACAGAATATAGAAAAGGCTGAACTCTTCTGTTTGATGTCTGGTTGAGGTCATTAATGAAGATACACAATTCCAGTGAAAGAACTGTGGGAAGGATATTCTAGAACAAATTCTCAACAGAGATTTTGGTTTTCCTTTCGGAATGTGGAAATTTGTAGAAGGAAAATGCATTTCCTCCTTGGGATCCATTGAGGGAAGTAGCAGGAGCCCCCTAAGACACCAACATCTTCAGCTCCTTGGACCCTCACGTAGAATGCTGTAGTAGTTGATCATAATATTCATACTCCCTCCTGGATCATAATCATCTCTAGCCAATTACAAAACCAAATACAATGTAAATGCTATGTAAATAGCCACCCTTCTGTACTGTTTAGGGAACAATGACAAGGAAGAGAGTTCAGAATAGACTTGGCCACCACAGGGAAACACTTCAAGTAGCATGAATATTTTCCATCTGTAATTACTTGAATATTTTGATTCAGAGCCCATGGGTATGAAAGGCCAACTGCACTAAATTGCTTTCACTTTGTGGAATGTGTTTGGTCCCATCTTCACATGTGAAGGCTAGAGAGCACCTGGGGCTGTTTTCTCTGATGAGGCTAGCTGTGGAGAGGAGATGGTCTTCACACGGCCAAGCATGGTGCTCCAGGGGGGATGCCTCTTTGGTCTGAGGTCTGAGCTTTGTAGACCACATGGAACTATACCGTCTTTCTGGTATCATTTTGTCCAGCTTCCTCCATCAGTCACAGGCTTGTAGGATGGGAGGAGGGAGAAACCAGACCTGAGGAAGAGTCATTATGTGTCACAAAACCATAAACACATCCAGGTTGCAGTGGTCAGGAGGAGAGGGTCTGCTCCTACTAGACCCCTCTGACATGTTACTGCCATCGCCTTGGGAAGCCCAATGGGGTACAGGAAGCTAGATGTATCATAGAGTGAGCCCCAGGTCAGTCTGTTTAAAGACATGCTACTACCCTCCCGATCACGAAGAGGTGGCTTATTTAGTAAACTCGGAGGGCACATGATATTTTTCTTCGCAAGAAATACTTGGTGTGCTGGGCATGGTGTCACACACTTTTAATCCCATTGTTTGGGAAGCAGAGGCAGACAGAGCTCTGTGAGTTCGAGGCCATCCTAGCAAGATGCTTATCAGTCAGAACTACATAGTGAGGCCGTGTCTCAAAAGAAGGGGGAGAAAGAGGAGGGCAGGGGTGAAGAGAGTGGCAACATAAGCAACTGAAAGCAGCCAGAACAGCCCTCTTCTTGCTTGCTGCCTTTGCTCTTTAACTCTAGAAGAGAAGGTCCCTAGCTCTTGCCTCCTGCCAGCTGCTGTCATGTTCCCCAGGCAATCCTTTGAAATTGTTTGGGAAGCAGGCACCACCATTCCTTGGTGTTCAAGTCACCCACTTTCCATACTTTTCCTTTTGCCTTTCTATAGTGGGGCATTTCAGACAAAGCACCACCAGTACCCATTAGCCAGTTTTGGTGACTTTGCTGCCCGACGTCTGACAACTGTGCCTCACAGTGTCCAACAGCATTCCCACAGGGCAACCTCTCCTTAGCAGGAGACTTCTCTACAGAAGCCTGTATAGGTTTTCCTTTCGTTGTGGTTTCTCATCTCTTCGAGTTAAGCAAGGGATGAGGTTTTACGTCTATGTATATTGAGAATGAATCAGTTCCTGAAATCTTAGTCAGAGTGAGATAGATACCCATCCACGTCCCTAATGCGGAGTGATGACTCTGTTCTCCTGTTGCTGTTAATCTTGAGAACCCTCTAACCTCAGTCAGTTTTTCAAGGCCCTGGTTCTCCAGCCTTCTTGTCATCGCTTTGCTGCCTCCAGACAGATCCAGAGACTGAAGGGGGAAAAAAGGTATTCATTTGTTTTTAAGTGGTGCTGGGGAACAAACCCAGGCTTTGCTCGCACTAGGCAAGCCTGTGTCACTGACCTATGCCCTCAGTCTGCTTTGTCCTCTTAAGTTATTAGTTTGTTTTTATCTACCATTTAAGAGAACTTAATTGATAAACTACACTGCACGAGTCGCCAGGCCCAAGCAATGAGTTTCTCATCATCATGGGCTGACATCAACCCTGTGTCCCAAAGTGCCCAAGGCAAGGCCTGCCTGGCACAGTCTGAGTGCTTTCTAAAAGCTAAAGCTTTCTTCCCATCAAGGTTTCAGCTCCTTTGTCTCTGTTGTTGCACTAAGAGGCTCCACCTTGGAAGTAAGAGGTGAGGTTTAGAAGTAAATTGGCTGTTAATTGGCATTGCCTTGGGGCAAGCTTGCCAGTTCTCTGGCTATCACTGGGTCTCATGGAATATGCCAGGCCAGGACAGCCTGCTCATGCTCATGGCCTCTGTCTTGTGATCCCCTTCATCCTGATCACCTGGTTCATACCTCACCTCCTGCTCATCAAGACCCATCCCAGTCACCATGTTCAAGACAGTGTTCTTTATCCTTCTAGCCAGTTCTACTTTACAGCTTTTACCAATTTCTACCAGTTTTAATACTTACTGCCTATTTCCTTGTCTGGAACAATGGCTCCAAGGAAATAGAAATCACCATTTTGTTTGTGAATTGGTCTCATCAGGCTGGCACAGGCTATATATCAATAGACGTTGGTTGGATGGATAAATTTGTTCTTATAACCACTAGGTGATAATTTCTGCAGCATTTTCCTCAAGAACTGGTTGCACACCGTGCTTAAAGGTGTGACTCCTCAACTCAGCCAGACCAGAATCTGACTTCAGCCACTTGCTAGCTAGACATCCTCAGGCATGACAGCTTCTCAGAGCATTAGTTGCCACAACTGTGAAATGATGTGGTTTTGGTTGAGTTGTGTGCTGTTAAATGACGTCAATGTCCTTAGGCCTATTAAAGGGGGGGATATTATTTAAAAGTAGAATCTCTTCAAGATGGTTGCTTAGGGGAAATCATATGGTGACTGTAATGTGTTCAAAAAGGAGAAAATATCGACACAAAAACAGATGTACACAAGAGATGGTGGTGTGAAGACACATGGGACATTTTACCTGCAAATCTAAGAGCATCTGGGACCTGGAACAGATTCTCACAACTTTTAGAAGGAGTCTTGAGGACACTTGATTTGTGCCTCCAAGCTGGAAGACACCACATTTAAGTCACCCCTTCTACAATTAATGTTTAATTCTACAACTAAGGTGTTTAAGCCACCCTTTGTATAATACTGCTGTGACAATCTCAAGAAATAAATATGGATGCCAGATCAAAATCTTCATGAAGGCCATTGACTGCTGTATCTGTACTACTTAGCACCATCATGGAATCAAATGGCTACTAAACATATTTCTGTGTAGTTTTGTTGGATAAAACTTCCTAAAAGTATCTCAAATACTGTGTATGAATGGTGCACAGTGGTTGCCTCCACTAACTGTTGGTTTTATTAAGTAGAGCCCGATTCTCTAAGTCTCAATTTCCTTCTCTGGGAAATGAGTCAAACACCCCTCCCTCGGCTGTTAGGATTTAATTAAGAGAATGTAAGCAATTCAGTGCCTGCGAAATGCCAGTAGGTTAATGAGTGACAGCAACAGACGCCTCAGGCTGCCCTGCAGTATACTCCATGATCTTTCAGAATGCTTTTGCTGTTGCCACAGTTACTTGTCTTCTCCAGAGCTTAACATTCCACTGTTTCTCCCCTATTTATCCTCTGGTATTTATTGAAGACCTATCATGTGCTAAGCGACATCTTATTTTGTCCTCTGGGAATTTCAGTAAGAATTCTGAATTCTGTTCCTTTTTTTTTTTTTTTTTTTTTAAGGGCCTCTTTGCTGAATCCTCTTTTAAAAAATAACAAGTGTCGGGTGTGGGGGAGGGCATGGCACATGCGTGGAGGTTGGAAGTCAATCTGGGGGGGGGGTTGATTCTCTCCTTCCATCTTGTTTGCAGGCAGGGGCTTTTGCTGTTCACCAGCGTGCATACCAGCTGGCCACCTAACCATTGTAACTGCTTCTAAGCATGACCCTACTAACATCTCCCTCTAGCAAACTTGCTTTGACCCTTTCTGGTCTTCATGGGTAAGGCCAGTCTATTCAAATACTGGATACCAGTCTTTAAGAACCAGTTTGCTGCTGAGAACCATGTTAGGGTCTGAGGTCCTACTGCAGCTGGGGTCTGTGTTGACGTCTGTGTTGCTGCCGAAGGCCATTTGAATGCCCATGACCTGTGGTGCAGTCTGAAGCCATGTTGATTTCTGTGGGCTGTGCTGTCTCTGTGGGCCATATTGTTGTGAGGGACCTGTGCTGTCACCTGGGGCCATGGTGATGTCCAGGTCTGTACTGCCTCGAAGGACCAAGACTTGGTCTGAAGTCCTTCTGCATTTGGGTTGTGTTGCCACCAAGGGCCATGCAGATGTCTGTGGTCTGTGCTGTAGCCTGAAGTTGTGTTGATGTCAGTGGTTCCTGCTACCTCAGGGGGCCTTGAATGGGTCCATGGCCCTACGACAGCCAGGGATCATGTTCATAGTCTGTGCTGTAGCCAGAAACCGTGTGGAAGCCTGTGATCCGTGATCCTGATGATGGTAAAAAACAAAGAAGCCACTTTGGTATTGACACAAATAATGGCAGATACACAGTTGAGAAAGAGGGACATGGGAACATCTGTGATGACCGTACTCCCATCTCACCCCCACTTTCCATCCTCTCAATAAATTAACAGCCTAAATAGGAAGCTGCTGACAAGAACTCTTAAAAACTGTGATGGGATGCTGAAGAAGTGTAGCTCTCCACAGTAGTTGGCTTCCGCTGGGGATGCTGCAGGGGAAGGACTCAGCTCTGCTTAAGGGGCAACCCACTGAGATTTTGACCATGCTCCAGTGAATATATAGATAACACAAATTGGATTTTTTTTTTTTTTTTAGGTGGGGGAAGGGCTCACAAGGGTGGGAAGGGCAGACATGAACGGACTGGGAAATGAATGTCATCAGGGTATACGGTGTGAAATTCCAAAAGAATCAATAAAAACAATATGTTGGCAAAAACAAGCAGAATCAGCTTGCTTTAAGAACTCAGATTGCTTTCTGCCGCTGTGACAAACACCATGACCACTTGTGGAGGAAAGGGTATATATTTCTTCTTACACTTCCAGGCAACAGTTCATCACTGAGTGAAGTCAGGGCAAGGACTCAAGGGAGAAACCTTGGGGTAGGACTTGAAGAAGCCATGGGGAAATGCTGCCTATTTGCTTACTCACCTTTACTTGTTCAGTTTGCTTTCTTATATACCCTCAGGACAACCTGCCCAAGGGTGACACCACCCACAGCGTGCTTTCTCATCAGCTGTCAGTCAGGGAAACACACCACAGAATTGCCTAAAGGCCAGTCTGATGGGTGTGTGTTCTCAACTGAAGTTCCCTTTTCTTGGACGACTCCAGCGTGTGTCAAATTGACAAAAAACCACACCCAACACACCCCTCATGGCTTGTGCTGTGTGGCTTAACAAGATGAGGTCCCAGCTTCAATTTGTAGCTCCGCACGTGGAGAAAACAAACTGAAAGCATCTGTCATGCTTGCTAAGGAAAAACAAGAAGTCCCCCTATGTTCGCAGCAGTCAAAGGAGTTCCTTGGAATCTAGCTCTTCTGCTGTTCGCCTTTGTCTCCAGCAGCTGTTTCAAACACTGAGTGGGAGACTGTCCTGAATGCGGTTGTTGTGAGGGAAGACTTAGAAGGAAGCATGACCCAAACCTCTGATGTGTTCATGCAGCAATTCTGCCCTGGCAAAGAAACAGCTGCTACAACCCCAGATCCATGTTAGAGTCTCCTTAAGGTTGTTTAGCGGTAACCGTGGGGTTCAAGTTTCCTTCACATAGTCTAATTTTAAAATTCAGTTGTATAATATTTAAAACTCTTCTATTTGTCTCCCCAGAGATAACAGGCCCCAGTAGGGCTCCTGAGTTATAACTGTCAAGGAATAAAGAAACACAAGTCTTATGCAAATACACAGTGAGTGTGAAAGCATTTGCTGAGTGCAGTGGATTAACGAGGCAGCCGCCAAGAGGCTAGTTTAAAGAATGATTTGAAGAGTGGCATTTATATGGGCAACTGGGAATCTGAAGTGAATATTTTTTTTAGATGAAAAGCTTGCCAACTTCCGGCTGTCGAGGGGGAGCGCCAATGAGAAAGTCTCTAAAGGAAGGTGGAGACACATTGCTTAGCACAGGTAGAATTTAGCTGTGGGTGGCTGAGTTCCTGGCTGACCTCCAAGTGGATTATGACAACTTCCTGCTTTAGAATTGAGGGCAACAGACTCGCAACTACCTCATGTAGTCATTTCTTTCTTAGTTGGAGAGTCCTTGCAAAGTCAAGTGTGGTGGTGGGCTGCCCTCACACTGTGTAACTCTGGTCTCCTGATGCTCTCAGCGTCTTCGTTGGTTATTAAAGGTAAATTAATGGATTGTTAAAGATAAACACCCAGTTTAATGTAGGGTATATTATCATCATCCAAGATGAGAACTGTTTCTAACGAGCAGGAGTTTGAAAGAGTTACTGACTGGGAGGTAGACTCCAAGCACAAATCACAACAGCACCCCACGTCCACGTTCACTGCCATTCAACCACTGGCTGAGCTCCCCAGCTTTAAGCCAGGACCCTGCTGTCTTCTCCTTGCTCTGCCTGGCTGAAGCATCCACTCCGTTTTCACTGAATGAAAGCTTCCTCTCTCTGCCCTCGAGTTAGGCCTTAGACCGACCTAGGGGATCAGGCACAGATCACACCTGAAGTACAAGAGGAATGCTTCATTGCCTTTGGTTATTAAACACCAGTGATGTTATTGCTGGCAGCCCAGCTCAGAAGGTAGAGAAAAGCAAGGGGAACAGGAAATCATGCAGGAAAATATTTATGGGATATGTCGGCTGGCTTGAAACCATCCAGTGCCACCTGCTTTTCTTTTGTCTGGTTCCCACTTCCTTCTTCCTCACTCCCTGGCTACATGTCGCACAAATTTTAATCTTAAGAGCAGTGTGGAGATGCAATTTTTTTTTTTTTTACCTAATGATAAAGATATGATGCCACCTTTTTGAGTCGCACAAAACACCATTATTTTAATTATTATACACGTTCATTTTGTTCTAATCAATCCAAATGTCCCTAGCAGGTCTAGCACAGTGTCTGTCACAGTCTATGTCCTCAGGCTTCATTTCATCTGGTGAGCATGCCTTCTATGGTCCCTTCCCAGGACTGCTTCCAAATCTAGACGACCAGGTGGTCCTTTATGCTCAAGGCAGGCTCAAAATAGTTGGTCAGGCACTGCAGAATCAGCATCCCTCTTATACCCCAAGTAAATGAGAAAGGTAAGTTCCAGGGTACAGGCAGAAAAGGGCCCCAGGCTGAGCTGCTACAGCCTCTGCTAGCCCCTTTTGCTCAGTTTCACCATGGAGACCACTAGCTGTCTTCAAAGATCCCTAAGGCAGCACTGTCTAGGGAATCTGAAAAATGACATTGTTTCTTTTGGAACACCCTCATTCATGGTAGACATTGTCAGGTTAATTAGAATAATTATTCTCAAACATGTTTTGCGTCAGTGATTGCATGAATACCTGAAACCACAAGTTTGGTTTTTTTTTTTTGGTTTTTGATTTTGTGTTGTGTTGTGTTTGTTTGTTTGTTTGTAGACAGGGTTTCTCTGTATCACTCTGGCTGTCCTTGAACTCAATCTGTATTTCATACCATGCTGGCCTCAAACACAGAGCTCTGCCTGCCTCTGCCTCCAACATGCTGGGGATTAAAGGCATGTGCTACCACCACTGGGCTAAGCAGTATCTTTTCAAGGAAAGAACTACGGAATATTGATTTTTTTGTATTCTGGCAATGGCTAAATTGTACTTTCTTGCTTTTGTAGCCCATGCTGACCTTGAATACTCCAGTCTTTCCAGGGTTGCAATTATGGGCATGTATCATTATGACTGCATGCCTCCTCCTTCTCCATCATATAGTACTAGAATGTGAGCCTCAGACACGCTAAGTACATGCTCTGCTCCTGACCTATAATGGGCCCTACTCAATGCCTCATTTCTAAAACCATATAAACCTTGTAACATTTACAAACTATTTTATTTTAAATTATATGTAGCAGTATGTATGTGCACCCGAGGGCAGCTGCCAGAGAAGACCAGAAGGTGATATTACAGAAGACCTAGAACTGGGTTTACAGGCTGTTGTGAGTTACCCACATGGTGCTGGGAACTAAATTTGTATCCTTTTCAAGAGCAGAAGGAGTGTGTAACTACTAAGCTAACTTTTTTCGCTTAAGGCTCCAGGCTACATCTTACTGTGTTTTTTGTTTGGTGTGTGTGTGTGTGTGTGTGTGTGTGTGTGTGTGTGTGTGTGTGTGTGTGGCTTCTTCATTTGTTCAGGCTCAATAAATACAATGGTTCAGGTATAACAGGTGTTAGGTTAGGATATGAAAATTCAAGGAACTATTGAAGCATTAAGTGTCCTAGGTAATGTGAAGGCATATGGTTGTGTGGCCATTTCCTCTGACTTGAAACAGCCCTTCCTGAAGGGAGCAGGGTAGGGCTCAGCAAAGCTCAGAAAGTTGTAAGACCCACGGGGCCCCAGGACAGCATTACACAATTGCTCCAGTCTTCATGGAAGCTGCTTGCAAGTTGTGCATTGAGCTCCAGCAATGTAGCTCTTCCATGGGGGGCATCCATGCTAGAGTGAGTTTTTCTGCCGATGCAGCCACCTTTGAGTTATCCATACTCCTTTAAGGAACCCCCCCACTCACATTCCTATAAATACTGTTTAGTTTACCAAGCTAGATTTAGGAAGAAATGCTTCTTTGGTTTATTATGAGTGGATGCCCTATTTGGAGTGAACAGCCATTTGCTCACATTTCCTGAGGGGGTAGGGGCAGTCACGCAGCAATGGTCCCCCATTTCAATAACATGTGGCACTGGTCAGAGGCACTTATCACCTATTTTCTGGGTGCTGGAACACAGACCCGTGTTCAGATTTGGGGTTTCACTAACTTTGTGACCTGAGGCGAGTTATGAAGCCTCCATCATTATCGTTACTCATCAGTGGGATATCAGAACACTTTCGTTGCTCAGATTCTGTAACAATTCATTCAGAACACATGGCCTAGAGCTCTTACTTTGTGGATGCTACTAGGAACGAGAACGAGTGGGCCACCCTTGTGACTTTGGCAGACTTGGGGAGCTGAGATTCACGAGGACTGAACAAAGGACAGAGGTCATCAGTGTCTATGCTGCTAAAACCGGCAGCTCAGGGCCAGCTAGCTACTCTCAAGAGAGAGAATTGTCTCCCCCTAATACCAGCCTTAGTGGAATGTCTGCCTCGGAGCAGAAAAGCTGGGGGGCCTGGGAAGACCAGAGAGGAAAAGGAGGTAAGTGCAGTGTTAGATGCACCCTGGTGCCCTAACACTGCCAGCCACAGCCCTGTGGATTTTTCAGGGATCTTGCTGAACTCCCACGCTCGAGGTCAATTTCAGCTCCAGGAAGGTTTTCATCCCCCTTTCCCATTCTCAGTTTAGGCAGATTTTGAGGTGAAAGAATTACTGAATGAAGGTTCATTTGTCGGGGCCAGAGAGATTGGCTGGTTGTTTTTGCAGAGGACCTGACTTCAATTCCGTGCACCCACATGGTGGCTCACAGCCACTTGCTACTTCAGCTTCAGGGGAGCCAACACCTTCTTTTGCTTTCCAAGGTCACGTGCCACACATACATACACATACACATAAATAAATCTTTTAGGAAAGTTGATCTGTCCATGTGCCTTTCTTCTACCCAGTCATTCATTCTCCCATCAGTCTATCTACCTAACCGCCCATACACAATTAGTAAGCATGTTTTGCTGGAAGAAATATCCCAATGGTGTTATTCTTCCTCACATCTATTTCCCATTCACATTTGGTTGAATCCAGGAGTGTGAGTGGATATAAAGTAGTCCCCACCCCTGATAACACAGCAGAAACATCCCAGCCTCATAATTTATTTTTGCTTTAGTTTTTGTTTTTAATAAAATGCACTGGGAGCCAGTAACCGTGTCTAAAGAGGCCAGGAAAAGAGCATAGAGGCGAAAGATATTAGAAGCTAGCCTCCTTTCAAGGAGAGATTTAAGATTAGGTGACAGAGAAGTCTGTTCTGGTGCTGAGCAGGGATTTCAGCAAGGAAATAAATGCTGTCCTGTGGGTGTCCCCAGGGCGTTGTGGCCGAGCCGCTCAGAAGGTCCAATCAGAGAGCTTTCTCAGAGCCTTAGGCTTAGTGCTGTTTAAATTACTGAGCCGGGTAGAAACCCTGTCACCTGGCCACGAGCTCAACCACGGGTAAGTATTGTTTCTGTCGGTGTCGATGTATTCACTTAGTTCCATCCCTAGATGTCGAACCGGGGACCCAGGAGGGCGCAACAGGTCCTCAGAGTCCTGGGGTGCAGTAATCTTGCCTCTTGAGCCCCTAGCCAACCCGGGGCGGGGCAGCGGGGCGGTCCCTCTCCCAGCAACCCTGGAGGTGCTCAGAGACCCGACTTTAAATAATTTATGACCAGGCGGAGGGAGCTATCCGGGAGGCGTGGGACTGGAGGGCGCCGAGACCCGGGAGGGGGATGGAATGGAGCGGTGAGTAGTTCCGAGTGCGGACCCGGCTGAGCGCACCCTCTTCTCGAACACCCAGGGCAGGGATGGGGAGTGGAGGAGGTCCCCCAGCGCCTCCTACTGCCTCCGCAGCAGCAGGTGGCCGGAGCCTAGATTACCTTCCGGGAGCTGGAGGGACCGCAAGGTGTTTTGAGTGCCGGCCACTGGGCGATCCCGGGGTGTGGAAGGGCCCGCTAGAGCGTGCAAACTTTTTCCCGCCGTTGTGGTCCGCTTCGTGCAGCGTTGCTCCTCTGGGGTGCTCCTTCCATCCTGTCGAGGGGGGTGGAGGTCGCTGGGTTCCGGCGAGCTAACAGGCGGCGGGACTCCCAGGCTATCGGCGGTCTCTCGGAAAGGGCGGCGAGAGGAGAGGACCGAGTCTCAAGACTCCATCCTGGTCTTGAGAATTCTTCTGCGGTAAGGAGAGCCCCGGGAAAGGCCCTGGAGACGCGGGGCTCCGAGCCAAGGTCTGCTACCTATGTGCTACCGGCCGGAGCCGGAGGGCGACGGGGGTGCAAGAACAAACCGCCTACCCGCGGCTGTTGCAGAGCGCACTCACTCGGGGCTGCAAGCCCTGGCTCCAACCTGCCCTCCGGGTCGCACAACGCCGACACTTGCGGCTTGCCTAGGGATGGAGACCAGGGGCGCTCCGGGCATACCTTGACCGAGTGCGGGGACTGGGACAACAAAGCGGAGTGTGGATAGACCGGAGCTTTAGTGGCTGCTGGAAGATCCGGGCTCGGGCTGAGTTTCCGAGAGCGGGTCGGAGAGGGACTGTGAGGAGCTCGGCTCCCATCCTCAGTTCCTGCCCAACGGGGACTCAGAGGGGAAACGACGCCGTGGCGCTCGAGGCGGCGGGTCTCAGGGATGGCCCCCTCCCCCAGGCGACAGCGGATTCCTGGAGGCTCCTAGCTTCGCGCGCCGCCTCGCAGCCGGCTCTATTGTGTTCAACAGCCCGGGAGAGGCCCCTGCGAAGGCGGGAATGAGGGAGGGAGGGCACCCGTCTGGTGGCAGCTTGTAGGCAAAGGCAGCGGAGGAAAGGTGCCCGCGTTTCTTGCAGTTCCTGCTTGCTCCGGGAGCAAGCTCTGTTGCTCTCTTGTTCAGTTGTGGACTTTTTTCGTGCCGGTGCGGAGAAAGATTTGCTCGGTGCCTTGTGGGTTGTTGCTGGCCTTTGTTAAGCGAGTGAGAGATCGAGATCCTTGCAGGCCCCTCTGCCCCGACTTACTAGAGATCCAAGCAGCTTGAACAATGAGTTGCCTTGAGTCATAAGAAAAAACTTGGTTTCTTTTGATTGACCAATTGAATGTTGGCAAATTCATACGGTTCAGCTTGGGTAAACTACTTATTTTTCTCATTCGTTTGTGAAGTTACCTCTTTGAGTCTCTACAGAGCTGACATATGTCTGCATGAGCCTAGGAGTCACGGTGGTTAGCCTGGAGCATTAGAAGTTTATGGACAACACACGCTGTAACAAGTTCTTTACCTGTTAGCATGCTAATCTGCCAACCCCATGCAAAGGCCACTCACTACACAGGAGAGAAAGTAAGCAACTGCCAATGTTGCAGGGTTAGTGGGACCAGAGACCCGGCTCTGTTTGAAAACTTGAGATTTTTGCTGTTTAGCAGGGACCTTTAATTTTTTTTTCTTTTAAGTTTCATAAAAATTTTACGTACTTCCTTATGATTTCTATGTTGAACTATTTCTCAGTGTTCTAGTTCAGTGAAGCAAACAAACACAACAAAGGACAGGTTGAAAATAACAACACCGGGAGCTAGCCAGAGAAATGGCTCAGTGGTTGGGAGCACTAGGGGCTCCTCTAGAGGACCAGGGTTCAGTTCCCAGCACCTACATGGCAGCTCTCAACTGCCTGTAACTTCAGTTTCAGGGGATTCATGGCACCAGGTCTGTGTGTGGTGCACCTATATATACACGTGAAGGCAAAATATTCATACAAGATGCAATCAATCAACCTTAAAAAAGAAAATAATACTTTACATATTGTTGAGTTTGTTTATAATTTGAGGGAAATATGTCCTGTCAGTTCTGAAGAACCACCTCCTTGCTTTTAAGAACCAAGAAGCTTTGTTACAAACAATACAAACTAATTTAGCATGTGTGTAACAAACAGATGTTCTTGGGGGACAGTGACTTAGAGGACAGGCAGGAGGGTTGGATAGTCCATCTAAGGAACACAGGACAGGTGACAGGCTCCCTGATTGGTGCATAATTGTGATGGGCACAGCAGATCTTGGATATGGCTACAGTATTGCGAAAATGAATTAGAAAAGGCTCAGCTTCAGGATCTGTCCCAGGCTCAGCCCAAAAGAAAGCATGATGGCTCACCCCAGGACCTATTTGGGCACCCCAGCTGGCCTCACAATGAGAGAGAGGTAGGGCTGCTCCCCAGAGCACTCATAAAGGTGGGCTCAGAAGTCAAGTAGCCCCTCACCCCCAAAGCAGCGCCCCAGAAGACAAACATTTAATCCATCATGGGGATCCTTGGAAAAGAGTGAGCTGCTTCCCATCAAACGGAACAAAGGGAGTGAAGCTAGTGGGTCGCCCCATTTGCTTTCAAAAGCAGCACTTGCAGAAATGCAACTCTCCAGACTTCCGACTCAGAACCATGTGAGGTACTCACTCAAGCCTAACTTTAGCGGGCCCCTTTCCCTGTTTGAATATAATTCATTTGGAGTAGTTAACAGTGTGCCCCATTAACCAGGAAAATGGTCAGGCCGGCTTTGCCAACTATGACCTATTTAAGGGAGTGGATCTGGAGGAAGCAGATTCCAAAGCTTACAGTCATGAGGATTTCAAGAGATGTGCTCCCACCTGGGTGGGATGTGCTGCTGCCTAGAGTGACAGTGAAGAGATGGCCTGATGTGGAAGAAACAGCCACCAACAATCCTAGAGATAGGCTAGGATCGGTCCTTCTCAAGAGTGTAAGATTGCCAACAGGTAGGTGCCTGGCTCGGCTTTAGAACAGGTAAAAGTGATGTCTTTGTGATAGCCCCATCCCCATTTTATTTCTGCCATTCTTTACTGGGTATCTCCTGCGTGCCAGGCCCTGGGGGTACCTGAAGGAGTTGGTAGCCCCCATGTCATACTTCATCGAGGACAGATCAGGTCAAAGCCACAGAAACAAGGTGGCTTGTTTGTACCTTGGTCTGTTGTCCAGAAAGCCTGCATTGTCCTGGGAAAGTGGCAGGAACGGGGCAGGCAGGCAGGTATTCTAAGAATAGTGTTGGTTGCAGCCTTTTGCTACCATTAGGGGTGCTGGTTAAAATGCAAATTAGTACTGGCTCAGTGGGGCAAAAGCAAACAAACTAGACAACTGTCAAAGCTATGAGTTCAATCTCAGAACCCACAATAGGAGGAGAGAACCAAGTCCAGAAATCCCTCTGACTTAGGTGCCACCGTATACATCACCCCGCCCCACAATAAATAAATAAATGAATAGAAATTTAAAGTGTAGATTGATAAGCCCCATCCCAGTAGTTAGGTTTGGCCATCAGTATATGAAATCAACACCCATTAAAAAAAATCAATATTTTTAAATTAACGATTAAAATATTTTTTAAAATAAAATAATATTTATTTTATGTCTGCATGTTAGTATGTATATCATGTTGGTGCGTGATGCCTGTGGAGTCCAGAAAACATCCAATCACCTGGAAGTGGAATTTTGAATGGTTGTGCATCACCATGTGGGTGCTGGGAACTGAACCAAGGTCCTCTGCAAGGCCAAGTCAACAAGTGCTCTCAACCTCTCAGCCACCTCTCCAGCCCCCAAAGCCTACTTTATGGAGATACAGGTTATTTCCTGTCCTTCAGCTGCTCTCTGCTGTGGCTCTTGGCACCTGAATGGATTCTGAAACCTTTCTTTTTCTTTCTTTCCTTTTCCTCTTTTGCTTTTGTGAGACAGGGTTTTTCTCTGTAGCCCTGGATGTCCTGAATTTTGCTATGTAGACCAGGTTGGCCTCAAACTCAGGGATTTGCCTCTTCCTGGGGTTTTCACTATCATTGAGGAGAAAAAAAAAATCTTTTTTTTTTTTTTTGGCTTGACTTTCATCAACTGCCTGCTCTGTAACTCTTGCATCTTTGATATTTTCTTAAATTTTAATACTGAAGAGGGATTGCACTTTTTGCAGGGGGGTGTAAGGAAATGTGGGCCCCGAATCCCATTTAGCCACTAAAGTGATGGGCCACCCCATCACTGCCTTGGTGAGCAGAGGTATTCTCTTCCCTTTGGGATTTCCTCTGTTCCTTTTCAGAGGGGAAGCTGAGGATTGTTTATTCTATCTGTGGCTGTGGCTTGGTCTCATTACCAGGAAGTGTGTCTTTCTCAGCACCTGAGCCTTTAATCCGTACAGCTTTGAGTCCCTTTAGCAAAGAACAAGCTGAGGCATGTGGTGTGTGTGTGTGTGTGTGTGTGTGTGTGTGTGTGTGTGTGTGTGTGTGTGTGTGTGTTCAGAAGAAGCCCTTGGGAGCCATTACCAGGGTCACAGGGCATATTGCATATTGTGGCTATGGAGGAGCTTGATCCCCGGAGCCACCTGGAGACGGAAGCAGCTGGTAATTTGCTAGAAGAAGCCTTCAGAGGTGTTCTGTTGTATGTACAGAAGTAATTGGAGCAGCATGGGAGGTAGAAAGGAGGCGAAATCTGAAGGGATTATAGGTATATGGGATATATAGGAATTCATATTCCTATAGATAGGAATTTGCATCTTCATCTAAACTGCTCAGTAGGTCCTACCTCTTATCTGGTTTTAATGTGCACTAGTTCTGAACTTGGGAGGTAAATCCTGTACTACATTTTGTGGTGGCACCTCCCTGAGCTGCTCTCAGCAGAATTTGACTTAGAATATAGGCAATTCTTGATTGTCCCCACATCTCCTTCCCAGTCTGAATTTTAGGGCAACTTTATGCTTACCCTGAAAGTGTCTATTTAGCACAAAAATGAAAGCCTGTCTTCAACTCCTTTTACCAGAGAACTTTCATATTTTTATTTTTGTTTTGTTTTTTGATTTTTGGTTTCTTTTTCTTGTTTTTTGAGACAGGATTTTTCTGTCCTGAAACTTGCTCTGTAACCAGGCTGGCCTAGAACTCATAGAGATCCACCTGCCCTTGTCTCCCATTTGCTGGGTTTAAATGTGTGCACCACCACTGCTTGGAACACAAGAACTTTTTAATGCAAGTCTGTAAATATAGGCATACAAATTAAACATTTACTGATAACAGATGATAAATAATTTTATTTCAAAAACAATTTTAGAATTATATAATTTACCACTTAAAGCAAATTTACACTCAAATAAATATGGTAAATGTACTTGTTTGTTTAACACAGTACAACTCAAAAATACACTAATTTGAAACACGCCAAGAAATGATGGTAGGAAAATATTAAAGTTCCTTATTTTCGACAATTAAATCATTATGTCTCTATGCAAGCAGAACTCCTTGTACGTTAGGGAAAACACTGCAGTCCATAAGGTGCAATAGTCTGGAATCTGAAATAAGGCATGTCTGGTAGTGTGCATTCCAGTTGCATGGCACAATGGCATGTACAGTGCAGAGCATGTATGAACCAAGGCTACAGCAAAGCCTCATGCAACACTAGCCCGGCGAGCTGTGCAGTCTGCAGCCTTCTTCTAGGTTGCTTGCTGATTTGTTTACCCTCGTGAGATAGTGTAAGAAGTAGTCAGGACTTTTGGCTTTTGTTTTTGTTTGTTTGTTCAAGACAGGGTTTCTCTGTGTTGCCCTGGCTGTCCTTGAACTCACTCTGTGGACCAGGCTGGGCTTGAACTCACAGAGATCCGCCTGCTTCTGCCTCTTGAGTGCTGGAATCAAAGGCATGTGCCACCAATGCCCGGTGTGGGTTCTTTATTTCTTGTATTTACCTGCTGAGTAGAGATGCCTTCTGTTAGACTAGAAAGAACCTGTGTTGCTCCTCATCATTGCTAAGTCCCTCCCCCTTCCCAGATGTGGTGCTGACCATCATTAGGATTCCTGTTTTGCCATGGACCACCCCAGCTGGGTATGGGGGTCCCAGGGACGAGGGTTCTCGATGACTAGGTGGGTAAGGATTCGGCGGTGACAAACAAACAAACACAGAGGTAGTTTGAATCTCAGTGTATTTTTCAGCTTTCAAGCCAGGATTTTTATCCAGGATAAAGAATAGCGTCTTAGAGATTGTGTTCATTGAATCAAATCCAGATAGAACAAATGACATCATCGTTGTTAGGCACAGTAACATACAACTTATTCAAGGCTAACAATAAATCAGGAAATCATTCAAGGCTAACCACAACTAACTGCCTATTTTATAAGATCAGGTTAATAAATCTTTATGTTCAGTTATTGTTTAATATTTGTTGCCTAGCTCCTAAGAATCTTTGAAATATTGAGCTATTTTGACTTTTTCCTATCAAAAGGCTTTCTTGACCAAATGTTTAAACCTGCTCTCAGTTACACATATGCAGCCATACTGTTTTGCATCATCTTTTCAAAGGCAGCCCTAGCTGTCGTCTCCTTGGTGCCTAGTCATGGCGACTGTGACTTGGAATGTCCATTTCCAAGAACAAACAGCTTCCTAAACCCTGCCCCGGAAAGGGCTGCGTTCTGAATCACCCCCCCCAACCCCCCAGCTCTGACAGCCCCTACCTGCAGCTCTGTGGCAGCTGGGTGCTTGGTTTCCAAGCACCCCAATGAGGCCTGAGTGTTCAACTCTAAGCCATGCCACATCCTCTAGGGTGGGCTCCTGGGGCAGGCAAGGTCGTCCCTAAGTAACCAATGTTCTTTCTTTCCCTACCAGGCAATACTTTGAGTGAATGACCTCCTTGGAGACCATTCCTCTACTCCTTTTGCTTACCAACCAGAAGGCAGAAGATTCCAGAGGTCCAGGAAAAGCCCACCGCCTCTGACCTTCCAGTAGCTACCCCATGCTTGGTGGACTAGGATGTAGGATGACTATGCATCTTGTATTCAGTGTCCTGCTGCTACTGGGGTTGTGTGGAAATGTTGCTGCAGGGGGCCCGTTTACATCTGCAAGCACTCCTGGGGCCTTGAATTATGAGTTGCCTACTTCAGAGTATGAGACCCCAGACACATTCAACGCTGGGATCGTTGGCCCTCTCTACCGAATGGTACACATCTTCCTCCACGTGGTCCAGCCGAATGATTTCCCTGTCGGTAAGTGTTGACCACGGAGAAGACAGATTTGTCTCTCTTGGTTTCTGAATGACCACACCACTGTGCAATAAGTACGAGGTTCAAAGCATTGGCTATCCAGAGGCAGAAAATATTTATATAGCATTTAGAAAGATGTGTATCTGGTTAAGCTAGGTGAGAAACAAAATCAAATCTCTCTGTTTGGTTGGTTTTTCAGTTATGTTGCTTTGTTTTGCCTTGAGCAATTCATTGTTCCAAAGCACAAACACACCAATGTGAAAATTAGGGTAAAAATGCAAGTTCTTTGTTGTGGAATGAGAGACAGATAATTACCAGGCAGCTGTTGGTTGTGTCCCTTAAAAATTTAACTCTTTTCTTTCCACCACCAAATGCAATCTTAGAGCAAGTACAGACCTGTCTAGACCTGAATTCTGATTGAGGGTTTTAGTACTAAGAGTTGGGTGGGGGGGTTGTTGGCCACTCCAGGGCCGTGGAGATTTGTGGTCAGGGCTATTGTTCTCTATACACAACACTGGTATTTCTTTGGCCATCTTGTAATTCTTTAACCTGGAAGCACCCTGGTATGTGTGATCACAGGGACAGTCCTGTGAGACAATGGCCTGAATTTTTTTTTTTTGGTGAACTTAATTTAAGTTACAGCTCTCCTAAGTTTGACAGAAATTTGAGTACCAATGATAGTGGCAGTCCAAAAGATGAAATTAGAAGATAATAAAATGAAGAGAGCATAGATGGTCTTGGCTAGTGTTTTAAGAAGTGTGTGTGTGTGTGTGTGTGTGTGTGTGTGTGTGTGTGTGTGTGTGTGTGTGAGAGAGAGAGAGAGAGAGAGAGAGAGAGAGAGAGAGAGAGAGAGAGAGAGAGAGAGAGAGAGAGAGAGAGGAGTGAGGAGCCTATTACTTGTTCATATTATGGGGCTGTGTTGGTTGTTTTTATTTTCATTTGTTTTTGTTTTATATGAATAGGTTGTTTTGCTTGTGCATATGTCTGTGTGAGGGTGTCAGAACCCCTGGAACTGGAGTTACAGACATTTGTGAGCCACATGTAGGTGCTGAGATTTGAACCTTGGTTCTCTGGAAGATCAGCCAGTGTGTACGTACCTACTGAGTCATCTCTCCAGCCTGGACTGGTTAAGTTTTAAATGCTAATTTGCCAACACAGAGAATGTGGGATCTCCTCCATCAGGTTGGCCTTCAAGGGGCATATCTGTGGGGTTTGTCTTGACTGCCTTAATTACGGTGGGATGGAAGACCCATACTGGATGTGGACAGTACTGTTTTAAGAGTCTGGCCCTTACATAGGTTAAAAAATAGCCAGCCAAGGATGCAGGAAAGGTAAGCAGCAGGCAGTTTGGGTGCACTCCTTCCCTCTGCTCTTGACTGTGGATGTGATGTGACTGACTGCTTGGTATCCTGCCTTGAATTCCCTGTAATGGCAGGCTACAACCTGAAACTTTGAGCCAAGTTAACCCTTTCTACCCCATGTTGTTTTGTGTGTGTGTGTGTGTGTGTGTGTGTGTGTGTGTGTGTGTGTGTGTGTGTGTGTGTGTGTGTGAGAGAGAGAGAGAGAGAGAGAGAGAGAGAGAGAGAGAGAGAGAGAGAGAGAGAGAGAGAGAATATTTTATCATAATAAAAACTGAATGAGAACAGTAACAGGGGCATTTATTGTTTCATTAAAATGAATCTTTATTGACATTTTTATTGTGTTTGTGTTAGATTAGCTTGATACAGTCTGAAGTAATCTTGTCAAATTTCTATTTAAATTTCAATTCTAAGAAATAAGTAAGTCTGGGTCTTTAGTGCCACTGAAGATGACCTTGAAATAGCTGCTGACTGCTTCTGTCACTGCTTAAAAGAACAAAGTTGGAAATCCATAAGATGAATGAGAAAACAGGAGAGGTTAGTTGTTAGTGATGACTTCATATTATGTTTGGAATAGCTATCTTGATTTTTTTTATAGACTTATTATGAATGTAACTATAGAAACAGGTAACTCCTACTATTCCTAGTCATTTTTTAGTTTTGTTTTTAGAGACAGGGTTTCTCTGTGTAGCCCTGGCTGTCCTGGAACTCACTCTGTAGACCAGGCTGACATTGAAGTCATGGATCCACCTGCCTCTCCCTGCCAAGTGCTGGGATTAAAGGTGTTCTCTACTATAGCTTGGCTCCTTGTTATTTTAAACATTTTATTTGTGTGTATATCTCTAGTGATTGTAGATGCACTTTTGCATATGGATGAAGGTGTGTGTGTAGGGATGCTAGAGGCTGGTGTTGGCTATCTTTTATTGCTTTCCACCAGTTGGATGCGTGCACACTACCACACCTCTCTAGTCATGGGTGCTAGTAATCCAGTCTCAGGTCCCCATGCTTGCGTGGTAGATATTTTCCAACTGAGCTATCATCTCCACAGTCCCTGTTCACCATTAAAAATATATGTACAAAGCTTAGAATTTAGTTGTTTTGTGTGAATTCACAGTGAGTTCAGAAGAGTTGAAGCTGGCCATATCTTACTCACACTTGAGCACTGTGGCACATCTTACAGTTAGCTTATACTACAGTCTCTTTCCATACTGTGTTCCGTGTTACTCCCTCTAGATTTCATAGGAAGTCTCTTCATGCTCAGTAGAACAATGAACATTCAAAGCCTTCATTTCAATGACCAGGCTAGCTGAGGGTGTATAGAAAGGCTTTGAATTCCATTAGCAACATTGTTAACTTAGAAAAGAGCTGTCTGAACATCCTGAAGGTGTTAGCCTGGCTGGTAGCTTGGGCTCATCATAGTGAAGTGAAACACGCCCAAGTTGCAGAAGCAGACCAAAGCAGAACAGTTTTTCCTTGGGGGGAGATTATTAGAGTGTTTCCAGGACACAATGTCGAATTTGACAGTTGACACCTTAGGGTTTCTATTTTCTTCTCTCATTCCAGTTTCTTTTACATCATTCCACCCAATTGCTAGATTTCATAGCGGCCTCCAAGTGTCCCTAAGTGCTTTGTATTGCCATGGACATGAAAGAAATAGTCATGGCATTATCTAAGGCCCATACATTTCATAGGCACCAAATCATGGGGAATCTTAACCCAAACAGAAAACTTTGAGACAAGTGTAGTATGTTGATAGACAATATGCTGGCTAGTTCTGTGTCAACTTGACACAGCTAGAGTTATCTGAAAGGAGGGATGCTTAACTGAGAAACTACATGGGCATATAGAGGTCATTCTTATCTAAGCCACCACAGTGAGCAAGGGGACATGTTCCTGGAATAGTTTGGCCAAGGTCAATAACAGCCGAAGCTGGAAAGAAGGCAGGGCAGGCCCCATTCCTTGGAGAAGCATTTACTGAACAAGCCAGCTTTTCTGTGGTCTCTCTGTGGGGTATTGTGAGCCAGAGTCTAAGTGAAATTGGGTTGGGGGAAGAGTCTCATCAGTGCTGGAGGGTAGATCACATGGCCTTCGGGTATGGGTATATCTGTGGGGTTTGTCTTGACTGCCTTATTTACGGGGATGGAAGACCCACACTGGATGTGCACAGCACTGTTTTATGAGTCTGGCCCCTACACGGGTGCTCCTCCAGCGGTTTAGAGGGATAATTATGAGCATATAATGATGTGGAAAGCAGGGGTCGGGAGAGGCATGCAATGAATGTCTCATCCATTTCATGTCCAAAGGACCATGCTTGCATCTTAGTGTTTACAGTGTCCTGCGGGGGTGATCAAGGCCAACTTGTTAACTTTCAGATTGTTGTTTCTTGTCGATGGACTCTGACTGTAACCACAACCCACTCTGTAGTTCTCATTTGTGAGGCTTAAATGAGATGTTGTCTGCAAAGCCGATGTTTAAAACCATGCCTGAATGGCACCAAGCAAAATCAATAATTGGGGGTGCTATTAACTTTATTATCTGAGAGGAAAAGTTGGCCAGATATGATGCTTAAGTTAATGCAGGGAGGGGTTGTGGGAAAGGGATGATTCCCAGGGCATCGTTCAAACGCCCTTTCTGCTACTCCCCAGGAACATTCTACATAGAATTGTCCCGTTGGAAGCAGTTCTATGACTTCCTAGGGTGCCCAGTCCATGTGTGGCTGGCAGGCCTCCCAGTAGTAGCGCAGGCGCCAGTATCCAGTGCTTAGTGCCATTCCTAGTGGTCTTCTCTCCTCACAAGAATGGCTGTGTCTACCGAGCTCTTGGGTTTATCTCTGCTTCTGTGTTCCTTACTGATGTCCCCTGCAAGCAGTCCACAAGGCATGCTTTGCTACCAGTTAATTCACTGAAATCCTCCACAATTTTTGGAGGTGGGTGATGGTCATAGGTGGGGAGTCAGTGATGATCATACGTTTCTTTACAGGCTGGGAAACTGAGTCAGAAAGAGCACATGTTCAAGTTGCTAGAAAAAAGGCAGACTGGGAGACCTTTTGTTTCTGAGACCCAGTGTTTCTCCAGTAGTCCTTGGCTTCCTGTGGGTGATTGATTTCTTTCCTTTTATTTTAATATGGTGCTCTTAAAATAACCATGGGTCAGGTATTGTAACAAAAACTACAAACAATGAGAAGAACAACAGCCAGAAATGTTTTTAAAAAGAAAGAGTAAAAATAACCATGAGACAATATGAGAAGTGGTAGCCTTCTCAAATGTGGCAGCAATGAGTTTAAGACTCAGACATTCTGAGGGAGCAAGCAAAGGAAAAAAGAAAAAAAGACATGTCTGCTTTTGGTTTTATGAACTATTCTAAAATAATTGTTCATCCTGCTTTAGCATAGTGTAGCATATTCTTGAATTAGATTTTAGGATGGTTGACCTATCTCCCAAAGTATGTCCAGACTCATCTGATTTGCCCCTGGAATCGGGTGTATGTGGGTGTGGCCTTGGCTGGGGGTAGAATTGGTATGAGGGCGAGTAGTAAGGCCAGGTTCCCATGGAGTTTGGGATCCCCTCGGGACCTTATCTTGCCAGTAACAAGCTCATTGGCTGAGGTGATCAAAAGAGTTGAACATCAGGATGGAGGACTGAGCCATGGCACGGAGTGTCAAGAGTCCCTCTGCCTCCTCTTAGAACTCCTGGAGGCCTTATCTTCCTGCCTCTGCCCAGCCCCACCTGTTAGCCCCCACTCTCAATTCCCACAGACATTGCTGTATAGAAAATATTTGCCCTTGTTACAGGTTTCAGATTAGCTTCCTGGAGAAAGCCCAGAGCAGATCATCTTCAATTCTAAACCCTTAGGGAAGCCAACCAACCATGGATCCTCTCAGTAAGTGTGGTCAGGGTAGTGCTGAGTGGGCCTGGCTGCTTGGAGCCATTGCTGTCACTACAGCATCAGAAGCAGAGAGAGTTGGCTCCAGGACATTGCTTCGCCAGTGGACAGTCCGACAGGTGTGCCTTTACTAACAGCTAGGTATTGGTAGATTATAACACTTGTATGTTTCCTCCTAGTTCATACAAAGTAGTCATTGTCCTTTAATGACCATGTGACTCATGTTGGCACTGAACCTTGCCAAAAATTAAGGTCACCCAGGCCAAAACTGACGTGGTTTGTTCCTTCCTTCCCCGAGTCTCAGCGCAGGGCAGCCTGTACCTCTTTTCCTTTCATCGCAGCAACCTCACAGGATCACAGGTTCTCTTAGTGTCTCATTCTACACAAGTTAAGACTGAGGCCACTGCCCTGAGTGGATTGCCCAGGGCCTACAGCTAGCCAAGCAGCTGGCTGCAGCTGTGAGGCTCCCAAGGAAAGTGACTGTCAAAAGGCTTTAGAGAGTGCTTCCTGCCCCACATTGGTCGTCTTTTTTTTTTTTTTTTTAACGTTTATTTATGTGTGCGTTTGTGCATATGCCTACACATGTACTGCTGTTCCAGCTCACATACGGGACTCAGAGGGCAGCTTGCAGGAGTCGTTCTTCTACCTCCACCACATAGGTTACAGGGAATCGAACACAGATTGTCCAGATTGGTAGCCAGTGCCTTTATCCACAGAGCCACCTTGCCAGCTTCCATGCTGACCCTTGACCAATGTTACTGACTCTATGGATAGAGATGTTTCATCTACACTGCTTGCAGGGTCCCTAGTGGTGTGTGTGTGTGTGTGTGTGTGTGTGTGTGTGTGTGTGTGTGTGTGTGTGTGCACGCGCGTGCACGCGCGCATGTGTGCGTGCTTGGGTGAGCAGTGAGTGTGTCACGGTATGACAAGCACCTCGGTCCTGTGTGTAATGTCTCCAGCTTCATAGCACTACCACACAGCCAAACTGCAAGGAGTGTTCTGCCAACAACTGATTGCCTTGTTTCCTAGTGCGCCAAGTCTCTCTGGTTGAAATGCGATCCCGTTTTTTCTGTAAGCTACTAGAAAGCAGCAGGAAAAGTCCCTCAAAGGGCTCTAGAAGCTGGGCTTCCTGTTCTGTGGGGCCCTGCCCTTACTGGAATGCTTCAGGAGTTTTCCCCAGCCTCTGTAGGAAGTAGGAGATTAGTGTGAACATAAACATAGCGGCACAGCTGTAGAATGAAGCCAGCCTGGGGGGGGGGGGGGGGGCACAGGCCCTGAGCCCTTGGAGTAGCAGCTGCAGAGAGTGTGGTCTGCATAGGACAGTGCCAGGTTGGAGCTCCCCAGCAGAAGAAACATTCACATGCATGAGAGATCAGAACCCCACTGTGTGACCAGGGTCTAGATTTACAAAGCCCCATGCTCTGAGTCATAGTGAAGAGCTTGTGCCCTGGGTCAGCCTCCAAGCTCTGTGATGGTGAGCAAGTTACTTAACCAACCCCTCTGTTCCTCTAAAAGATGGCAGTTAATAACAGGATCTACTTTGGTGTCACTGTATTTAAGTACTAAGTTAGTGGTATTTATGAAGCACTTAGAATAACACTTGGTAGTGACACTCATTGGTATTTATTTGTTTACCCAATAACACAAGAATGTTTGTAATCTTGTACTGGTTAAAGTCAGGTTCCTGAATCCACAGAGACAAGAGAAGCAGTTATGTGACCTTTGCTTATTGGCTTTACAAGGTGGTGGTGGCAGATGGTCCCAGTCTGAGACACTTACACCAGCCCTAGAATAGTCTATCACAGCTGGAAGCCAAGAGTCTAAAGTGAAGGCCTAGGCACAGCTTTGCTCCCTCCTAAGGCCCTAGGAGAGAGTGCAACAGGTTTCCTCCAGTCTGATGGTGCCAAGTGTCCCTTGGCCTTGTGTAGGGTCACTGCCATCTGTCCCTCCTCCTCTGCTATCCCAGGATGCACTCATCTTTGAACACTTAGTGCATCAGTTAAACTATGTAAAGACTTGCCACAAATAACATTTGCAGGTTCTAGAGCTGAGACTTGGATATGTCATTTTAATGGTCCCCATTCTACCCGCTGCAGCTGCATCTTTTCCATTCTCCCTCAGGTCTCTCAACAGCCTTATCTGTGCACCTCAGAGACACTAAGCCTCAATTTCTGCTCTTAGTGAAATTTCTAATCTAGTGAACCAGCTTGTAATCTGGTTCATCTGATTCCGAGCACTCACATTCCAGTTCTGCAAAGCCTTCTTTCGGGGTATGAGCCTGGTGTTGTCTGGCTGAGTTGCCTACCTTGCAAAGACTCACAAGCTGATTAGGCCGCCCCCCCCCTCCCCACGTCAGCTCTGACACAAGCAGGCTGGGCTACTGTCATTCCGTGGTATGACTGGTGTGCTCAGGGCAGTTATGATTGATAGAGGTGGAAATGAGAGGAGATTCCACCCAGGGTGCTTGAACTGAGCTTAGAGTGTGTGGTTGAATCCCAGAAGCAGGGAGAGGTTGAGTGATGCAAGCTGAGATAGGGACTCAGGAAAGGACCCAGAGGGCAGGAAAGTGAGCTGGGAGGGCAAGGTTTGTAGGGTAGATGGATGTTAGGCTGTGGCGTGTCCACATACGGTTCCACAGATAGTAGGAAGTAAGGGATCACTAAGAAAACCTACTTTCTTGACCGTAGATAGCTACGTGCAGGAGGCCACAGAGATGTGTTCCACGCAGCAGCCTAAAAATTACTGGTATGTCTGGAGTAGTTAGCTCACTGTTATTCCAGCTTCAGGGTCATCCGGGAGCTTAGCTGAAACTCTTAATTATAGTAATTTCTTACTTTGTAAAAAAAAATGTCAGTGTAAAAATATGTGTACAGACCAACGTGGCTAAGCTATCAAGTTGGCTTGTCACAAACGTCATACATCCACAGCAAGGAGAGGACCTGTCTCCCACAAGGCCATACCTAATACTTGCTTTCTGGTCACTGTCTGCAGAGAATAACTAGCCACTCTGCCTACTTCCGGTGGCAAGGATTAGTTATTCCTGGTAGAGTAGTCATACCAAATGTACTCCATTGTTTCCGGCTTCTCATTTATGAGGCTATTTGTTATGTGTAGTTGTAAATATTCTTTCTCATTTTATGCTATTCTACTACGAGTACATATTGGAATTTGTTATTCCACCCAACTGATTCAGCATTTGAGGGTTTCTGTGAGCATTTTCTATACATCTTTCAGTGACTTCACACATGTTTCCATTCATGTGAATTGTGGAATTTTTTTTTCCCTAACAGTACTATAAGTTTTCCCAAGTGAATATACTGAGTCTTTAAAAAAAAAAAAAATTACTGAGGACTCAAGGGAATGGCTCAGAGTGAAGTGCCCGCTGTGGGACTTGAGTTCAGTCCCCAGAATCCAGATAAAAATCAAGGCACACACTTGTAACCAGAGATATGGGAGAAAAAGGCAGATTCCTTAATCTCACCTACCAAAGCAGTGGGGCTCAGGCTCACTGAGAGACCCAATCTCAACAAGTGAAGGGCGAAACAACCCATGATAGAGACCCAATGTCAACCTCGACCTCTGGCTTCCACATGCACACACGCACTAACACACTAAAGCACGTGCCTCAATACATATGAAAAAGAAAAAAAGAAAAACATTGCTAGAATTGAGAGGTATACAAGAGCAGGTGCAGAATATGATGAGACCCACCTCTTTCCAACAATAATCTCCTTGGGATACCCTTTCCCTAGCCTGTGCCCCTCTCTTTATTTTGAAGCAAATTCCAATTGTTTTATCATTCATTCCATCCACATCTGGATTAGGTGGCTTGATTGTACTGATAAAGGTCAGATCAAGGTTCCCATGTGAGGCGAAACACTTTATAGATGTTGACATACATTCAGAGCAAAAGTCAGATAATGCGTGGTTGTGTCTTTTTTAGGTGTTCCTCCTATGGTGGTCTTGATGGCCGGGATCTTATTCATTCAACCTGTTCTCCAATAAGTTCCAATTTTTGAGAAAGAGCCCAGAGTTCTGGGAAATTTATAGCTTGAAATTTTCACATATCAGGGGCATCTTTCCATGCTTGTTCTTATTATAACATTTCCTAAGTTTAAAAAAAACAAAAGCTTCTTTTAATCAAGAAATTTAAAAAACACATTGGCTAATGGTTTGATGTACAGCCAAGGCTTAAATTTTGCTTTTATTATGAGTTAATTGAAGTTCCAAAATTAGTGTTCCTGATATAAATCACACAATGCATCCTTTATAATTTTAGGTTTCTTTGTTTTGATTTCTTTGAAGTATAGCAAAAGCGAAACCACTTGCAATTCAGAGTTCCAGATTTGTAGTTTGAATTTTTCTCATGTATTCAAATCACTGGCCTTTATTAAGGCTTTATGTTTGATTTATGTCTGTGTGTGTGGTTCTGGGAATTGAACCCAGGGCATGTTCATCTCTTTGACTTGTTTTTTTAAGCATTCAATGTTTCTTCAGGTGATATTTAGTCACAATACCTTAACAACTCATTACACATAAAAAGCAGAAAATAGCTTGTTAACAAACTTATTATCATAAGCTGAATTTTACCTACGTGATCACAATTTGTGTATGGAAGTCCTAACTCCCAATACCTCAGAATATGGCCTCATTTGCAAATTAGAGTCATTGAAGATGTAATTTATGGTTAAGATGGGGTCATACTAGAGAAGGCTGGTGGGAGGGTGTGTGTGTGTGTGTGTGTGTGTGTGTGTGTGTGTGTGTATGTTTGTGTTTGTGCTTGCTTGTGTGTATGTGGGTGCTCATATCTGTGAGTGTATACATAGATGCCAGAAATCCATATCGGGTACCTTCCTCCATTTTTCTCCACCTTATTTTCTGAGATAGGATCTCTTGCTGAACTTAGAACTTGCTGTTTGGGCTAGACTGGCTGATCTGTGAGCGCTCAGGATCCTCCTGTCTCTACCTCACTGGTGCTAGCTAGTGTCACAGATAAGTGCCTGGCTCATATCTGGGTGCTGGGGAATCTAAGTCCAGGCCTTTATCCTTTCACTGAGCTGTCTCCCTAGCACACCGTGTCTGTTCTTTCAGAGGAGCAAATCTGGAGGCAGATCCAGGTTGCTGTGTGTTTCCTGCTAAACAGGAATTGACCCAGCATTTATAGCTGGCCTTTAGTAGCTCCTGGGGTGTAACCACCTTGCTAGGCATGAAGATAGTAGACAAACTTGTGCCTCTCTCTCTAGCTACCCAACCATTGAAACAATGAACCTAAAGACACTGGAATTGCCTCAGGAGTCTCAAGCTGGGAGAAGGAAAAGGATGAAACCTAGGGTCTTCAGAGGGGGAACTTGTCTCCTAGGAAAAGATGCACATAGGCTGTCAGATACCTTGCAGTAGAGATTGGGTTAGACAGTGATGGGTCAAGGGTGTGACTGCGACTGATTAGGTAAGTACCTGTCCTGCCTTCTGTTTAAAACCAAACCTCTTGTCAGGGCCCAAGCTTTACTTTGGGGTCACTGGACCTCTTACCCCCTCTTCCTCCCCAATGTGGGTACACTGAATAAATCTCCTTCCTGTGCCTTTTGCTATTACTTGTCTGTTTCTTGGCATACTGAGGATGGGGGGGCAAGTCTAGCTTGTTGGGGCTACCAAGGCCTCAGCTCTGACCCTAGTAATCCCAGTAACGTATAAGTTTTAAAGGAAAATTTAACACCTTTCCCTCAGTCTTCTGAGACAGTGTCTCCCTTTACAGCCTATGCTGGTCTTAAATTCACTCTGTCTTAGTTATGTTTTTATTGCTGTAATAAAACACCACAATCAAGGCAATTTCAGAGGTTAAAGTCGACGATAGTGGAGCAAATGGGTGGCACCAGGAATGGCCAAGAGCCCACATTTGATCACACACAGGAGGCAAAGAAGGAACACTGGGAATGGCACAAATCTTTTGAAATAGAAGTCAGTCCACCCCAGTGACATACTTCCTCCAGCAAGGCCACGCCTCCTACTCCTTCTCAGACAGTTCCACCCACTGGGTCGATGTATTCAGACATGTGTCTATGGGGGCCATATATAGCCCAGATTGGTCTTGAACTTTGATCCTCCTGCCTCTGCTTTCTAATTCCAATCCTGTGCCACCACAACCAGATGGATTGAGTTTAGTTTTGGTTAATCTTTCTAATTTTAAAAGTTTAATTTCGTTTTACAGATTTTGAATTTTATCTATTTCAATGTGATTCTTATTTCCTAATAAATGCAGTCCCAAAGCTATAGGATCTCCTCAACACAGGGTAACAGGAAACACAGGAGGAGTCCTAGTGAGGACCCAGCGTTGATGGTGTAGTCGATACCAGAAGCCTTGAACCAGACCAACGACTCTGCAAGGGACACTTGCAAGTAAAGATTATGGACAAGACTCTACAGCGTGGCTTACTGTGTCACATTGCAGTTTCCATGAGGAAATTTTACATTTTTTCTCTTGTCTTTTCTTTTTTCTCTTAAATTTTGTTTTAATTATGGGGCGGGTGAAGGGGCAGAGGGCAGATGTGAAGGGATGGGGAAATGAATGGGTTACATAATGTAAAAGACACATAGAATAAATTTTTTTAAAAAGTTGTTATGAACAGGGCATGGTGGCATACACCTTTAATCCCAGCACTTGGAGGGCACAGGCAGGCAAATCTCTGAGTTTGAGGTCATCCTAGCCTATAAAGTGAGTTCTAGGACAGCCAGAGCTACACAGAGAAACCCTGTTTGGAAAAACAACCAAACATATAAACAAACAAAAGGTTGTGCTAAAGACTAAATGTAGTCTTCATCGTGTCCTGAAGTACACATGGGCTTTGTCCTGGGCCGTGAGCTGAGTGTGGACCTCATTTGAATGCTCTCTACGCATTGTCTCTCCTTGCCATCTTCTGGAACTGTATGTGACCCCTTGTCCTCTTAGGATATTGTCGAAACAGTTTGCTGGTTATGCATCAGAAGGAAACAAACCAAGGACCGAAAGTGACTTCTTCCCATCTTTAGTTCTTCCTAAACAATTGCCCTGGGTGGTTCTGTGTCTGCTGCTGGGAAATTGGTGAGCAGTGTCCCCTTTGGCAACAGGGGCCTTCTTTAAGTATTTCTTTTCCAGCTAGTCTATGTGAATGGGTTCCCTGGGGTGGGCTAGTGTTTGTCTGCATGGGACTGTATACTGACCTCGATCTTCCACCCTTTCCTTTATTGCTTTCTCAGTCAACTCTGAGATCCCAATAGTCTGTTCATATTCCATATTTCTCTAGCAGGAATGTATCTATCTAAGTTCCTGGATCATGGTTTTGCATTGTCTCAATTGGATGTTGTTAGTGATTGAATATGGCAGGTATGTTAATTGACCCAAAGGCTCTCTTCGTATAGTCTGGATGAGGGGAGAGGAGGTGGTTGTGTATGCTTTAATATCCTCTTAGACATTGGCTGACCCAGAAGCTCAGCGTAATGAGATTTGGCCATGAGCATCTGGGGGGTAATTGAGCAAGACATGTCCAGGGTGGTATTCCGGGCCTACTGACATCATCTTGCGTTTCTTTAAAGAGTCACCCCCCTCCCCCGCCTCCCCAAATACAACCTGTGCATGGAGAAATGAATGTGTGCTTCTGACACCCAAGCCAAATCAAGTTTCCTGACGTTGAAAATGACAGATTCATAGTCCATAACACAGCAACAGGAGGGCCCAGTCCTGCCACAGGCCAGTTCACTCACATAGAAATCGAAACCGAGTGAGGAGTGTGTGTCAGATCTGTCCCCTTCTGTCTGGCAGGCCTGCCTTCTCCCAGCTGAGGCTGTCACTCACCTGGATCATGGCCCAGGTTGGCCTTCAGCTTTTGTAGCAAAGACTGGGATAGTTATGCCAGCCCCGCTGTTCCTGAGACTTTCCTGCGTTCCCTTGCCTCAGGCCACTCTTTTGGATTTGCCTATTTCTGTTTCCCTCCAATCTTTGTTCAGATCACATCACTTGAGACCATCCCCTACTCTCCTTCCTTCATTTTTCTTCATCTCATATGCCCTAATATTACAGTGAAACCCCCTGTGGTTTCAGTTATCCATATCCTAAAAATTTTAATTGAAATTTTCAAACAATTCACAAACTTGCAGGCCGTGTGTTGTTTAGAGTACTGTGATGAAATCTTGTATCTTCCTGATCCATTCTGCCCAGGGCATGAATCATCCCTTTATCCACAGTATCCATGCTGTATAAGTTACCTGACTGTTACTGTCTCTGCTGTCACATTTCTTGGTTTGGTGTTAGACAATGCTTGTGTTCAGGGAACCCTTATTTTCCTAAATAATGGACCTGAGACACAAGAGAAGGATTGTGGGTGGTTTTATTGCAGTAATGTGTTATAGTTCTATTGTGCTATTAGTTATTGCTCATCTCTTGTTGTGCCTAATTAAAATTAGGTTGTATGTATAAAAAATAGTGTATCAGGCAGAGGCAGGCAAATCTCTGTGAGTTTGTGGCCAGTCTGGTCTACAAGAGCTAGTTCCAGGACAGCTTCCAAAGCCACAGAGAAACCCTGTCTCAAAAAATAAAAAACAAACAAAACAAAACAACAACAAAAACCCCCAAACAGTATATCAAAAATAAAACAAAACAACAAAACCCCAGTATATCTAGGGTTTAGTACTATATGCAGTTTTAAGTATTAACTGGGGATCTTGAAACATATCCCCTGAAATAAAAGGATAATACGTGTATAGTGTGTGTCCATCTTATTTCTCAGATCCTAAGCATCTTATGGGAAGGGCACTACTGACCTATTCATTTAACTTTACAGTTCTGTATCCCCAGAGCCTGGTATGGTCCCTAGAATTTATTGAGAGCTCAGTAAACGTATTCCTGGATGCTCAGTAAACATTTCTGCTCATGTCTGATCCTGCCTCCAGTCATTCTGTCCTGGCTTGCTAGACTGCAGCCACTCTGGCCTTTTAGTTTCCAGAAGCTGTGTGAGCTCCTTCCTGACACTGGGGGGCTGTTGCATGAACCCAGCCCTTCTGTATGGTGTGTGTTTGTCTTAGTGGGTGGATGCTTTCTTGCAGAGCTGAGGTAGGCTCTGTGGGTCCAGAGCAGTAATTTGTTCTGGGAATGGTCAGCCACTGGATGCAATTAAGAGGAAACAGAGTGGTACCGTGAAACCCTGAAGCTGGCTCTCCAGCAGCACTAGCGACCATCCTCCTGATTGCAGCCTCCCTCCTTTTCCTCTTTCTTCACATCTTCACCCGAGCCCCTCTCTGCCAACAGTGTTCATAGAGAACAAGGGCAGGTTCCCATGGAAACGGACCACCAACATTTCACTTTAGTTTTGCCCTAGGGTTATGTGTGCACTGAACTTTATTTTGCACTTCAGGTATTTACCCCCAGTAGGGTTAGTAGTCAGGAGATGCCATTTTCAAAGGTTTGGACAGACTTACAGTCCATCAGAAGGGGTGCAGTGCCTCATGCTACCCGTGTAGTGTGGTAAGCTGACCTGTAAATGGTATGCACGGATTCTAACACATATTTCTGATAACTATGGAGGGGGCATTTCCCCGGGTTTCTACCTTTTCCCTTTGAGGAGTTTAATCTGTGAAGGGATTTTTGTCTACTTTTGCAGAGGTCTTGTTTTCGCTTGTTTTAAAATTTTTTTTTATTAGCAATTCCTCCACAGCAGAGCTTTGTATAGAACCCTGTGCCTCACTTGCTCACTGAGAGCTGGCGCTAATTGGGCCACTTAGTGAGAGGGAACTTGTCATTTAGGAGAGGTCGTAAACATCCGGTTGCTTTCTTTAAAGAGAACTAAGGCTCTGGGAGATGAAGCATGCTTATTTAGGGCCATGCCACTAATGTCAGCTGATGGGACAAGCAAGCAGGAGAAAAGACAAGGGGTGGGAGGGGGTGAGGTGTGGGGGTGGTGATGTATGCTGGCGTCTGGAGGGCTCTTAGCACACAGAGGCAGGGCGTCTCCTGTGCCATTCCCAACTGATTTTTCCTGGTGCTTGGAACACAGTGGAAGCTCCTGTTACATTTAAAATGTTTTGTTAACTTCAGAAGCTTGTTGCTGAATTATTCCTTGTGATGTTCTTAATCGCAAGCCTGGCAGATCTATCTACTTTATTTCCATTTTATATAAAGTGTATTACCTATAAGATATACAGAAACAAATAAGAAAGGGTATATGTTTATCTATAGATAACTAAACATTTGGACATTTCATCTGTTGTTTTTCAAACTATTATGTTGTTGGTTAACAGAGTTTAAATTATACCATATTCCCACATAGAATGCACATTAAGACAGGACCTAGAGGGAAAAAAAAAACCAAACCCAGGTATTTAAATCCATTAAGTTTTGAACCATTTACCTACAGGTCTCCCTGTGTGCAGATTATCTAGAACTGTCTGCACTTGAGGGTTCAATAATAATAATAATAATAATAATAATAATAATAATAATAATAATTGCAACTTTTAAAAAAAGACTCTGCAGCTGGGCATTGGTGGCACGTGCCTTTAATCCCGTTCCACACCATCCACCTTTGTGGTTAAATAAGGAAGATGAGGGGAAAGACATACAGAAACAAAATGAAAGAAAACCTAAACTTTAAGTACCATGCCTGTATTTCTAGATTTTTGCTGTTCTCAAGGAAAATTCCTTATTCCTACTTAGATGCAAACTTTAGTTTCTTGGATCTCATTCATGCCTTGTCTAGAGCATGCAGGTTTTAAGGATCACTTGGCACAGATGCATAGCCCTGGGTTGGGGCTATGGGATTTACGTGGGAGAGAGAACATTTTCTTCCTTAAGGAAGGAACAATTTCCTTGATGGCAGAAACAAGATGTATCGACATTAAGTAAGTAGTCTATGTGAGACAGAGATTGTTAAATGATACAAGTGGGTAATGCGGTATAAGTATTTGATGTTAGAGGAGTCAGCTACGCACCTCAAATTTAACTTGGGAGAATTGGGAAGGTACAATTGATGGAAGTATAGCATTGGAAAGCCTGGGATGAGGGAATGAGTGAGTCTGTTTGAGGGCCCAAATGGGACAGGATTAAAGGGTCTTTGAAGGATACGTAATTACGATTGTCTGCTATGTTCTTTTTGTTTGTTTGTCTTGAGGCAGGCTTTTTCTGTGTAGCTCAGACTATCCTGGAATTCACTTTGTAGACCAGGCTGGCCTCAAACTCAGGATCCACCTGTCTCTGCCTGCTAAATTATTAAAGGTATGGGCCACCAGCCCCCAGAAGTCTGCGGTGTTCTTATTATGATCTAGGCATCTTGCTAAACTTTTATGTTTTCAATGGTGCATATTATCATCTTCATTTGATAGGCTCAGGGACTTTAAACAATTTACCAAGCTGTACCAAGTACACAACACAAAATGTCAGGCCTGAGATTTGAATTCAGAGTTACTCAGTTGCAGCGAGGATACATTTTGTTACATGCAGTGACACAGTTTAAAGGGGGAAAGAAAATGCTGGCAATGATTAAGTCAGGATAGTGACTGTAAACCAGGACTTGAACAGAAGTTGTAACTTTGCTTTTTTGTGATCCCTCCCCCACAAAGTCTATACTCGCTTTGATTCGAGTTGGCAGCTGTGGTCACACTGTAAACAGTGTTAATGACCACGAAGGGCGGCGGTGTGCAAGGCTACTTATGGGTTGATGTATATAGGAGCAGTATGTGGAGTGAAAAGGCCAAAGGAATGGATAGCAGGTGACTTCACTAAAATCAGCCAGCTTTGGTGACAGTCTGAACTGGGTGACACAGTGTGAGGGAGAGGAGTCTTCCTCTAGCTTCTTGACTGGTAGCTATGCATTCTCCTATGCCTTGCCTAGGTGGGAAAGGCACTCGTTTCAGAGTTACCGCCTGTAGTTTTATAACCTTATTTTATCCTCCCATTTGTCTTTGCTGAAGCACTTGAGGCAGAGGCAAGCAAATGCCAAAGGCAAGCATCACCTAGGTTCCCTTCAACCACAATAGGCACTTTGAAGGAATGTGAAATTTTATATTGTCCTTATAGCCCCAGCACCATCAATAAAAACTGAGTTCTGCTATTAATTTTCACACCCATGCTTTCCTGGCTACCTTTTGACTGATTCCTCGCCTTGAACCTGAAACCAGCAAACAAGGAGGGAAAATATATAGCATGCAGTCAGAAAGTTCTGAGCCTTTGATAAACCAGTGGACTCCCTCACGGGCTAACTTGGAGCTGAGAGCAGAGCTTGCAGAATGTGTTTGTCACTTCCCTCTTCTCTGGGACAGATTACCCAACCTAAGCAACCTAAGAGAAGTTTAACTTGGCTCACAGTTCAGCTATGTACCACAACAGGAAGGCAAGGTGGCCTGACTCCTTCTTCTGGTGATTATCAGGGAGCTATGCTTTCACATCCTAATAGATTAGGAAGAGAAAGTGAAAGCTTAGTATTCTGTTTTTCTCCTTTTTATTCCGCCAAGGATCCCAGCATATGTGATGGTGCCTCTTAACTTCCATGTTAGGTTTTCCCCCATGGGTAATCCTCTCTAGAAAATTCCAAGAACATTCATATACTAGATGTTTATTAACCCAGTCAGGCTGACAACAATAAAGTTACCACCACAGAACAGGGAAAGTGAATGCAGGGAAGACAGAAAGAGGCACAAGAACTCATTTTCCCATGATTCTGTGCTGTAGTTTTAAACCTTTAGCAGCTTTGTAACAGTAGCTAGGCATGTTTACCTGGACTCCTTATTGGGATATTTTGCCCCATGGCTTAATGCACCATTGCACATCCCAGAAGTGATGGGAGATGTTATTCTGTTCTGCATCTTCTTAGGATCCCCCATGACAGCGCCCCCTACCAGCAGGAAGCAATTTGGAAAGAATGATGCCCATATTCCCAAATATTGTTTATAAATGTTTGTTTTCATTTAAATGGGCTTGGTTATAAATGGTTAATAACCACAACCAATCTTTTTAAAGGTAAAAAGGGAATTATGGTATAGATATGAATACTTTGTTTTGGAAAGGATTTTCATTTATTGATACAATTTAAGGTCAATTTTGTGATATGTATATTTCTTCTCTTGTTTAGGATTGTGTTTATATAGCTCATTGAAAAATGTAATGTATAATTTAGTACAGATTATAGAGAGTTACCTATGGTAGTCAAAACTTGGAGTTAAGTTAGTTAGGATTTCTAGATATGCAGAGATGTATTTGAGGTGAATAGGCATTCTTCAAACCTTTCAAAGACCTACAGAATATGGCATTTAAAATGGTTTAGGGTTTTTCTTGACAGTGAGGCACAACTGCTCCTGGTAATACCACCTGCATCAGAAAGGAAGATGGACACTGAAGAAATGCGTTGTGGACTTTGCTTCTAATATGGCAAGACTACCCATATGGACAAGATACTGCTCTTGTCTGGACTGTTTGACTTTATGCTGTATAAACTAGACATGCAGGACCCACAGGAAAGTGACTGCTGATGCAAGATGGACAATGCTTCAGGGTTCCTGCTTCATGAAAGAGTCTGCCAGACATTCTGCAGGACACAGAGAAAAGTGACTGACAAACTGCCAATACAGGTGGACAGTTTAAAGTTTTCTGCTTTGCTGAGGAGTCCGCCAGACACACTATGGCCTATGGGCTGAAGATGGAACATTACAGAAGAACTTCGGATGACTGACCAGGCAGTGAGTTGTCTCTGTCATTCTAGAGTTTATATATTATCTTTCTGTGGTCTTTGAAGGAGTTGAAGACAGATAGTTATGGTTATAGTTTTCCTTAGAATTAAAGATAAGTTACATATAGGACTTTAGACTCACAAAGATAGGATAGATGATAATTTCTTTAAGTCTTACAAAATGTTAATGGACTAAATATTGTTAACTGTGATTCTTATTTGATAACTGTTGTGTGATATATTTTGCTATGTTAAGGTTAAAACCCTTCTTTTTATTTTAGACAGAAAAGAGGAGATGATGGGAGATGTTATTCTGTAAATATGTTTCTCATACTGGTTAATGAATAAAACACTGTGGCCAATGGCAAACCAAGATAGGCGGGGTTAGGAGACAAGGAGGAGAGAGGAAGTAGGAAGGAAGAGTCAGCATGGAGAGCCCGGAGAGGTAGGACGCCAGTGCTGCTCTGGCCGGTAAGATGAGCCATGTGGAAATACTTAGACTCGTAGAAATGAGTTAATCATTAAGACAGAGCTAGCTGGTAAACAATAATAGTAACTAGCCAACAGGATTGTATCAAATACAGAGTCTCTGCATGTTATTTGGGGCCGGTGCGGTGATGGGACCAGGTGGGCTGGCGGAAAACATACACACTACACAGAAGTCATCCTTCTGTGTAAACAAATGGAAATGTGACTCCCAAGATATTTAATAAAGTGTTAGCACTTTCACTAACCACACAGTTCCTGTTTATATTTCTCAAAAATTCCCTATAATGCCCTTAAAGTTTTAATCCAAATGAAGCCTTTTGAAAGAATGCCACTACATTACTTCCCCTATGGCTTGTCACATTACACACATGAATGAGTGTACTTGTACAATTGGAGGTCAAAAGACAACCTGTGAGGATTGATTCTTTCTACCACATGGGGGCATGGGATTGAACTCAGGTAATGAATGAGGTTTGGTGGTAAGGCAAGTGAGTGCCTTTATTGTTGTGACATTTAGCTGGCCTTCCTAAAATTTTTATACATTTTTTTTTTAAACAGTGTGATGGCCCCTTGTTACGAGCAGGTTTTTCCACCAGCCTGGTCCCACTGCTGCGCCAGCCCCAAATAACACACAGAGATGCTGTATTAGATATAAAGCTGTAAGTCTGTAATTACAGCAGAGGCAGATGAATTTCCATGAGTTAGAGGCCATCCTCATCTATACAGTGAGTTCTAAGTCAGCCAGAGTTACACAGTAAGACCCTACCATGAAAAATTACATATATGGACCTGGTATGGTGGCACAAGCCTTTAATCCTGGCACTTGGGAACAGAGATAGGTAGATCTCTGAGTTCAAGGCCAGTCTGGTCCACAGAGCAAGTTTCAGGACAGCCAGTTTCAATAAAAAATTTTATATCTCTCTCTATATATATTCTGTAGTTTTATCTTATTTTTCCATATTCTCTCTTGTTCTCCAGCAGTCATTGTTTTTTTTTTTTAGGGCTCATAGCTTCCTGTTGCTTTAATCGGTCCTCGCTGATTAAAGCAACTGTTTGGATTTTGACTGCCCCCCAGAAGCTGACATAGTCAAAAGCCTAGTCCCAGGGTAGAAAATGATGGAGGCTTTTCCAGTCAGGGCTAATGCTGGGACTTTCGGTCACTGGAGATCATGTGTCTGAAGGGATGGTGCAATCTTCCTGCTCCCTTTCTTCTGGTCCTGTGCTACAGGAATGGGGGGTGGGGGCTCAAAACTCAGTGTTTCCTGAGGACTGTGAGTATTCTAAATAGGGCTCTGGATTCTGGAGTCTGTGAGAGTACAGTGGATGAGGATGGATGTGGTTTGCAGAGCTCTACAAACCACAGGAGCAAAAGACCATGTATGTCTGGTGTCCCGGAAGGCCTTCTCAGGCTGGGACACCTCAGCAGTTGACAGACTCAGGGATCATCACCATTTTTCTTTATACCCACACACTTCGCCTTAGAACCAGTACACGAGCCTAATGGACCAACAATATCCTACTGAAGTTGGCTTGCTTCCTGTAGACACTGAAAGCAGGTGTTAGCCCTAACCTCCCCCTTCCCTGCCCTCTCTTCTCCCCCCTGCTCCCTTATTCTCTTCCTCCCTTCCCCTTTCCTCTCTTTCTCTCATCTACCCTGACTTCTCCCTGCCTCTGCTGTCCTTCTCTTCCCTCCCTTCTTCTCCCCTTCTTCCCTTCCCCTCTTCCTGCTTCCCTTTTTCTGGGAAGGAACCCATGGCCTTGTATACAGTAGGCACACATTCTGCCTCTGAGCTGTATCTCCATCACCCTTCTGGTTTGGTTTGGTTTGTTTTCCTTTTCATGACATTCAGGAACTTACTATGGAATTGATTCAAAACAAGTATAATGGTGTTACATTTATGCCAAGAAGTTGCCTCTGGTGGCAACTAATCCATGTCTGGTTCTAAGCAAACATGTGTTCTCAACACCAGGAGAAAGAGTTGGAGGATTTTGTTTAGATGTGGGCTCATGAAGTGTCATTTCATCTCATCTCTAAAGACAAGAATCATCTCATCTCTAAAGACCTCCCTGGGTCAAAGCCACAGAGGCTTTGCTTTCTGTGGCAAGGGAGAAGCTTGTGTGGAGTCTGACTCTTGGAGCATACTCTGGGGGAAGACTTACTGTCCCACTTGACATCATCCTCCCTCAGCATTTTATGACATAGTCAGCCCATCTCTGCACATTGACTATCTGACACACAGTAGATTCATTCTACCCTCCACCCTCCATAGAGCCTTTAAAAAGTTCAGAGTTCATGGTTCCCAGTGCTCAACAGGATGCTGCTGGTAACAAGAGCTTGACATTTGCAGATGAGGAAACCATGATCCAGAGTCATTAAGCTCACGACCATCTGCCCAAGGTTGCACTGCCATCAAGGGGAGGGACGGGGTTCTTTGACTAGGATTCCTGCCTTTCCTCATTGCCTGGGCTGGACTTGTTATCGAAGCCACTAACTTGCAGTCCATTAATGCCACAATGCCATGCCATCCACTTAGCTTGTACTGCTGCTCCCTATCCCTCAGCTTCCTTCTGTTTAGTTGTCACAATGAAGGGTGTTCCTTCTCTTTCAGGGCACCGTGGCTCTCATATCCTCTGTTCCAGCAGAGCTTTCTCCTGAACCTGCTCATATTGAGCCATGTGTACTTACTACATAACATTCCTGCCGTTTTATTTACTTATCTATCTCTCGTGTACCCGAAAGCCCATCAAACATGGATTGCCTCTTTTCAGCTCTGTGGCCTTAGCACCCCGTACAGTGTCTGAACACATCTGGGCCAATCAAGCATTTTCTTTCTTTCTTTCTTTCTTTCTTTCTTTCTTTCTTTCTTTCTTTCTTTCTTCCTTTTCTTTCCTTTTCTTTTCTTTTCTTTTTTTTGTTCTTTTAATTTTTAGCCTGTAGTTTGATTTAAACATTGCTTTTAGTATGATGACAACATCCTTCCTCCCTCCCTCCCTCTCTCTCTCTCTTTCTCTCCCTCCCTACCTCCCTCCCTCCCTCCTCCTCCCAGTCTCCATGTACATATGGGCTAATTTAAAGATCATACAGCCCTCTCATTCAGCACAGCTGTGGCTGGCACTGGCACTTGGTTAGATTCTTTATGCTGAGAGACTGTGATGATCACTCCAGGTCACTTATCCTGCACGAGATTCAGTACAAGAGCCAGAATTTTTACCATATTTTTTTGTTCAGAATTGTATTATATTTTGTTTTCAGTCTGAAGTTGGGCTGGATATAGATAAAAAAATTCAATTTTTTTTAAAAAAAAATAATAAAAACTTAAAAAGTATTTTTTTCACATGACCTGGAAATATGTATCGATCCTCCACTCTTTTCTCACCATAATACACTTTGTCCCTGGCAGGCCATTCTCACTATCGGACCTTTGTTGCACATAACAAAATGGATTTACATGACTCACAATTGCAAAGCCTTGCCATTAAAGTCATACGGTCTCCCGGTGCAGGTCAAGCACATAACTGGGACCACACGTCTTTCAGAGGTTCTCCAGACAAATTTTTCCCCGTGAAGAATAGACAGAAAGGCTGGAAGATAAATGATCCTCTCAGGGCATGTGTAGAGGAGGACACACTTGTGGGAATCTATGAGTACACTGGCAGTGGCCTTGAACTTCTCAGCCTGAACTCCCCATGGGCTGCCTTGCTGGAGTCCCAGGTGCCACCACTTAGGGGCTCCCCTGCAACGGCTCCATCCATTACATAACCCCTCAGTCCTCTGTGCTTATCAGAGAGGTAGCCTTGTTAAGGATTCCCAGCACCAGGAGTCATCAGAGACCTTCCAAAGACATATATAATGTCACAGTTGCTTGGAAAGGGGTGGAAATGGTTGAAGTGTAGCCTAGTAATGAGCTGGCTAGGGTCAGGCAGCACACAGAGTGGGCCCCACCTAAAGTAAATCACCACCCATGGATTGGTTTGAGCATGTGGTTGACAGAAGCTAAAAGGGCCAGATTGATCCCAGATGATTTCGTAAGCACAGCTTCCTCTATAGTCATTTTCCTTAATTGTCCATTGTACTAACTAATTTTATTTCAACTTGACACAAGATGGAGTCATCTGAGAGGAAGGAACCTCAACTGACAAAATGCCTTCTTAAGATTTGGCTGCAGACAAGCCTATAGAACATTTTCTTATTTAGTAACTGATGGTGAGGGCCCAGCCTCTTGTGGGTGTTGCCACCCCTGGGCTGGTACTCTTAGCTTCTATAAAAATGTAGGCTCTGGGGGTGGAGATATGACTCAGAGGTCAAGAGCACTGGCCCCTCTTCCAGAGGTTCTGAGTTCAATTCCCAGAAACCACCTGGTGGCTCACAACCATCTATAATGAGATCAGGGGCCCTCTTCTGGCATGCATATATAACTGCATATATAATAAATAAATAAACCTTTAAAAAAATGTAGGTTCCACACACTGTGGGAAGCAAGCCAATATGGAACACTCCTCCATAGCCTCTGCATCAGCTCCTGCCTCCAGATTCCCACCTGCTTTGAGTTCCTGCCTTGGCTTCCCTCTGTACTGTGATCAGGACAAGTCAGCCAAATGAAGCTTTTTTCTTCTCAACTTCCTTTTGATCATGGTGTTTCATTGCAGCAAGAATACCCTAAGACATTCCTCAGGGAGCAAATGAGTATCTTGATCAATATGCATGGAGAGCTCTACAGACAGTGAAAGGTGAAGAGCTAAATATGGCCACGAGCTGAAAAAAGGAGAAAAAATAATCTAAAGTTGTTGTTGGCCACACCCTTACCGTCACCCCCACATTGTTCTGACTGCTTCAAACTTCTAAGCTGAAGTAGTATTCCTGCCTTAGCCTCTTGAGTACCAGGACTACAGGCATGCATGGTTGCACTCCATTGTATTTTAGAGAAAGGGAAGGAGATTCTCCCTGACCAAAATTCCATTATTACCTTAGAAGTGGGAGGATACACTTCCGAAGTCTGATAAAACCGACTCAGCTTCTAAATGTCTGAAGCATCAATCTCTTCACTAAAAAGTAAACCATAGATTTAGTTAGGTTGATGCTGGGATTCAATTAGTCTTACCCAATTACTCTCATAAAACTGCAAATTCCAATAGGGCTGTGGCAGGGATTCAGATTTTAGCTGTGCCGGTCACAGGACTCAAGATTTCAGCAGTGGACACATACATCGTCGTAGTGATGGCAGGTATATTTAATCTATCAGAACCCCTGGAAGATGACATTAACATTTCCTCCAATTTCTCAAAATAATACTCAACATTTCAGCAACATATTTCTTTGGCTCTGCCATTTCTGATGGAAATCTTTTTAGAAGCCTTGGAAATGAGTGCCCACCAAGCAGAGACTAACATCACCATCAAGTTCAGCTCTTTTCTGAGTTGAGTGTTTCCTCCCACTATTGCACTGCATGAGACCTGGCTGCTGCCCTTGCTCTGGCCTGGAGAAACCACACTATCCAGAGGTCAGCTGTTAAGAACACTGGCTGCCTTGCAGAGTACCCAGCACTTACATGGTGGCTTCCAGCCTGCTTTAACTGCAGTTCCAGAGAATACAGTGCCCCCTTTTGGCCGACATGAGTCTGCTTGCACACACACACACACACACACACACACACACACACACACACACCTACATACATATACATGCATACAAAACCAAATGGATATATCCATTTTTCACTATGTTTGGAGAATGGGAATGGAAGAACATAGAGTTCAGTAAGAGCCTGAATCTTTCACGTCAGAGTCAAGTGATCTCGTCCCTTGACTCTTGGTGTGATTGATGCTTCTTCTGAAATTAATTTTTAAAGTAAAATAAAACAATAGTTTTCTATTAATGATGGGTCGCTTACCTGCATTGACGCAAGGCTGCTCTGAGCTGTTATGCTTGGTCACACCTGTTGTCCTGATTACTGTGGTGATTGCCCTGCAGGGTTTATAGCAAGCAGGAAAAAGGAAATGATCCACGAAAAGACCAGAGTAAAACTCGGCTCAGCCCAATTTTACTGTAACTGGTGTTGGACAAGATCATTTTGCTTTAGCGATATTTAAGCACAGCACAATTTTCAACAAAAGAATTCAAGATAACAATAAACTTAGCCCCAAGTGAACAGCAATTTAAGGCATATTTACTTTGAGATTCTTTACAAAGTACATCTAGCTCCAGTCACAAGAATAGGTACTGTTCACTCAGACATAGTGCCCAAAAGTTAAGATCTAGGAAGATTGACAGGGGTAAGCATAACGCCTGTGGTGTCAGGATTAGCCTGGCCCTAAAATAACATATAAGTCACTTAAGCTGTTGTAAATTACAAGTGACATCACTCATAAGAGTGGGCTTTATGGTCTGAAGGCAATGCTCAAGATATGGAGGAAAATCTGGGATAAATAAGTAAAACCATAAATTCTGGGAGATGCAGCAGAGCCTGTCTCTTCTGACAGCAAAGGGTCATCAGGTTGTAAAACTACATCAATCCAGGCATTCCAGGAAGAACAGCTGCATATCTCTTTCCATTGATGAGGTAAGTTGTACTTGGTCACTGTGTTTTGCTGTCAACCTACAATTAGTTAATAATATATAGATGGGAGTTATACAGAAAGTAAAAATTTTAGGAGTCAAAAAACAAAAACAAACAAAAAACAAAAGAAAGAAAAAAGCAAATTTCTCAAGGAGGAATTTCTGTGTCAAAACTGGACTTAGCAGTTTTGCGTAACAAAATATTTGGGTGAGATCAAGCATATCCCAATATCAACACTGGCCTGAATGTTCAGCCTGCCCTGTGGATTTCAGGCTTGCCAGCAGCCATGATACTTCAAAGTTAATGTCTATGTTCCTGTCCCTCAGTTCCTTAGGGCATTTTGTATTTTTGGAGAATCCAGATGTAGACAAACAGTGATGGGAGATGTTATTCTGTAAATATGTTTCTTATACTAGTTAATGAATAAAGCACTGTTGGCCAATAGGAAAGCAAGATAGGAGGGACTAGGAGGAAAGAGGAAGGAATAAGGAGGAGTCAACATGGAGAGACCGGGGAGGTAGTACGGCGGGCCTGCTCTGGCCTATAAAATGACCACGTGGAAATACTTAGTTAAGTACAAATGGGTTAATCATTAAGACAGAGCTAGCAGGCAAGAAACTAGTACCTGGCCAACAGCATTATATCAAATACAGAGTCTCAGCGTGTTATTTGGGGCTGGCGGGGCGTTGGGACTAGACTGGAGGCAGGGAAAACATACTTGCTACAAAACAATTCTGCAGTCTTTGGAGGTTAGGATGGAAGGATGCTGTCTTAGTTAAGGTTTTTATTGCTGTAAAGGGACACCATGACCACAGCAACTTTTTGTTTTGTTTTGTTTTGTTTGTTTCTTTGTTTGTTGTGTTATATTTTTTGAGACAGGGTTTCTCTGTATAGCCCTGACTGTCCTATAATTCTCTCTGTAGACTAGGTTGTCCTCAAACTCAGAGATTCACCTGCCTCTACTCCCAAGTGCTGGGATTAGAGGCATGAGCCACTGCTGCCTTGTGACCACAGCAACTATTTTAGAGGAAAACATTAAATTGGGGCAGACTTACCGTCCCAGAGATTTAGTCCATTATCAATCTTCATGCCAGAAAGCATCAAGGCCTGCAGGCAGACATGATGCTGGAGAAGGAGCTGAGAGTTTTACATCTTGATCTACAAGGAGCAGAAAGAGACTAATCCAGTAGGCCTGTCTTGAGCTTCTGAGGCCTCATAGCCCATCCCCTCGTGACATACTTACTCCAACAAGGCCACACGTTCGAATAGTGCCACTCACTATAGACCTACAGTGGCCATTTTTTTTTTTTTTTTTTTTTTTATTCAAACCAGCACAAGTGTAGAGTTCAGTAAAATCCCAGAGTAAGAGAGTCAAGTAAACTTGTCCCTTGAGTCTGATGGATGCTTGTGAAGCTCCCGCCCTGTTTGGACATGGCAGCCAGGTGAGCGTTGGTTCTGTCTGGTTTGGAGTAATGAGCTATTTTCCTATTGGGAGTTTTCACTTTAGAATTCTGAGTCAGGAAGAGAATCAACAAACATAAGCATAGAACCTAGAAAGCTGCAACGGACAGTGAGAAGACATTGAATGCATTGAATCACTTGTGCGGTAATTCAAGATCCTTTCTCCCAGGGAGGCTCTGAGGGACATTCTGGTGACCATGTATACGCCACACAGCGAGTTATGTTTGCACCAGTTGGCTCTGTCTTCACTTCAGCCTGTGTTCTCCCTTAGAAAGAGCCATGTGGGTCTCAAGCTGGTGCTCATAACTCATCTTATGGACCATTTTGTGCGTATAACTCTTGGGACTAAAGTCAGAATCAGGTTAGCCTCAATCACCATCTTCCTAGGGCAACATTGTTAAATATTTAGCAGTACACACATACTCAAATCAGTGGTTTATTCTGGTCATGGGCATGCATTTTGTAGATTAGGAAAATCTGGTTGGTGGTAGAAAAGCTTTCAAAGGTGTATGCATGTATGAGGCTGCTGGAGCTTGGAAAATACAGGCATGAGAGACAAGTGCAAGGAATATTTTATAACTAATCTTAAAGTGATTTCTATGGTTTTCAATGGATTTTTTTTTTAATTTTATATGCTTTGGTGTTTTGCCATGGGTGTCGGGTTCCCTAGAACTGGAATTACAGACAGGTTGCCCCGACCCTCGGGGGCCTAGTTATTCGTGGGTCGAGGTGGGCTAGAACCTGAAAATAATGGGAGAGAAAGAAGGAAGGAGACCAAGCAGTGCATTTGTCAAGGTCTAACTTTATTGATGTAAAAAGGAGTTTTTAAAGCAAAGCTAGGAGGAAATGGGGAGGGGTAGCAGGCAGGGAGGAAATGGGGAGGGGTAGCAGGCAGGGAGGAAATGGGGAGGGGTAGCAGGCAGGGAGGAAATGGGGAGGGGTAGCTTCTGCTAACTCCGGGGTCCTGGTAATTATCCCAGACAATAAACATCAGACCATAAGTCTGCTTATCTTAGTTCCTGGGCCAGGACCATCTCAGTTCCGGACACTCGGTTTATCTCAGTACCTGGGATGAGTGGAAGAGACCACCTGTTAAGCAGGTTCCTGTATACCAAGATAAGGCTCAATTAGAGTTCTAAGGTGTAAGCAATTCTGCAAGAGAATGTAACTCAAGGTCGGCTCCCAACAACAGGTGTGAGCTGCCATGTGGGTGCTGGGAACTGAACCTGGGTTTTCTGGGAGAACAACCAGTGCTCTTAACCACTGAGCCATCTCTGCATTTCCCTTCCATGGATTTTTAATGCATTCTTTTCTATGATTTCATCAGTTCAGATCCTGAATGACGATGGATTTTGAAGTTTTAGTTTTCATTTGCACTGATCTGTTGGCGTTATCAAAGGCTGCATGCGGCACATCTTCTGAGAAAAGTGGTGATTTTCCCAGCACTGGGCATTAGATAGCCTTGTGCACACGAGGCAGCTGTTCTACCACTGAGCTATATTCCCAGCTCCCAGTTGTAGCTTTTACCTTGAGACAATGTCTGCAAAACTTTCCTAGGCTAGCTTTGAATTTGCTCATTGCCTAAGGAGGCTTTGAACTTGTGATCCTCCTGCTTCATCTTCTTGAGAAGTTAGAATAATAGGCTCCTGTCAGGAAGCAAGACTGCATTAACTTTGGAACAGCCTAGATCTGTGTCTTGACTCAAGTATTCGACTCACCTATCTGGAATCTGGTCTCATCTCTCATCTCTGTGGAATTTCACCTGGATGGGGGCAAAGTGTTAAATTTATTTTTAAGTGCCTGTGGAAAACCTTTTGTGCCTGCAAACAAAAAAAAAATCATGTTTTTAAAAATAGTACACATTTACAAATCTGCTCTTTGCAGGTCTTTACATTGTACTTAAGTATTGTATTCTCTTTATCAAATGGATGCTTAACAGTGAAGTATGAATACAGCTTTCCCTTTGATCAGTGATGATTTAGCACATAGGTTGACACTGAAGTTTCTTAGCTGAGAGCCTGTGGAGGACCCTTGAACCATAATTGTGTAAGACAGTGGCATTGAAGGCAAATAGGGGCTCCGCCTCTGCACAGGGATGTGTACGAGCTCAAGAGAACTGACTGACAGACCCCTTCAGCAAAATCCAAGAGCTCTTAAACTCATCATAAGTCTGATGCATCAACAGCGGGTAATGGTATCTTTGAAGTTCCCCATGCACTTTATGAGAGAATGGTGCCTGAGGGTTTCACTGGGCCCAGATTGAGACTGACAGAACCTGTGTATGTATTGTAAGAAGCCAGTTAGGAAAAAGAAACAATCTTGAGAGTGAGAGCAAGCTGCCCGTCTGCTTCTCGCTGCTTCTAGTTGAATCATGACCTCCCCCTCCATATACAAATTATAGAAAAATGCCCAAAGTCTAACTCCCGGGTGTCCCCAGGATGCATTTGGCACATTTCTCCGGTGATGCTTCTTAGTCTCTTGCCTTGAATATTGTGGTGGTGGCTTCTGACCTACATCCCCAACACAGAGACAGGGAGGAGACAGCATGGCCTACTGGCTACAGCTAGATGGATTGAGGTCCAAAGCAACTGCTTTGACCCGAGGCTGGGATGCAACCTGCTCAGCCCAGAAGCCCCAACACTTTAAGGAGTCGAATAACTCTTTAATTATTTAACAGTTATTTTGGTTCACAAAAAGGCTCCACTTTGTATTTGTTCATACTTGTCAAGTTAGGAACTAGCCTGGGGAATTTTTAACACTCATTTGCTAACTAATTTCTAAGTAAACCCAGCATAGGTGTGGGTAGGCTGATGTAGGAGGATGCTCATGATTGTAAGGCAGGTCTACACTGTATCACAACACTGTACAACTCTGTCTCAAAAGCCCCAGACTGACAAACCAAACCAAAATGTTCAACTTTTCATATATAACATAATTAAAAAGTGAGGAGAATGACATTGGTTGCTACATTTTGTTTTCAAATCTCTTTAACTGCTGTCTTAGTGGGAGTCAGTGGCTTTCTTGCATCTGTGTCCCAGTTCAGTCTGTCGCAGTAGATGGCTTTGGTTGAAGACAGTGTGGACATCTGGTCCTGCAGAGATGTAAACAAAAGAGTCTTAGTCATGTCTGCGATTCTGAGTGTTTTTCTTTGACATTACCCAAACTTAAAAGTTCAGTTTTTAAGTCTGTTTTCAATATGGGACATGAATGAATTTTTCCTGCTTTGATGTATTCAAATCCATTGGTCCATCTTCCATCTTGCCACAGAGGGCTTTATAACTGCTTATATTTTCATCTGAAGAGTGATTCACTGAGTGTTTCAGGTCTTCTGGTGTTGACTCATCTCATTTAAAAACTAGTATTTACATGAATGGGCATTTTGCCTACAAGGATGTCTGTGCACCACGTATGTGCCCATGGGTGCCTTGGGTCACCCATGACATGGGGGCATTGGGTCCCCTGGAGTTGTAAATCGGCATTGTGGTGCTGAGAATCGAACCAAAGTTCCTCTGCAGGAGCAGCCAGTGCTCTTAACTGCTGAGCCATCTCCTCAGTCCCGACATACTTCTTTTCTGTTATATCTACTAATCACAACAAGCAGGTTTATTAATGGGAATTGATGTGGGAAATCCTTCTGAGTGCTGCGAGTATGTGTTGCTTTTATTGGTTGATGAATAAAGCTGTTTTGGCCAATGGCCAGGCAGAATATAGCTAGGTGGGAAATCCAAACAGAATTATGGAGAAAAAGAAGGCAAAGTCAGGAGATGCTATGTAACTGCCATAGAAGTAAGATGCCAGAACATTACTGGTAAGCCACAGGTGTGATGATACACAGATTATTATGGGTTAATTTTAATTGTGAGAGCTAGCCAGTAGTAAGCCTGAGCCATTAGCCAAGCAATTTTATTTAATATTAGCCTCTGAGTGATAATTTCATAAGCAGGTGGGAAACTGGTCCAGTTGGCCTGGGAGAGACAAGAGGAAAAATTTCAACTACAGGGAGTTTTGCAAAATTCTAATTTTGGCTTCAAAGCTCCATTTTATTATTGTTAATATATTTTTTGTTTGTTTGTTTGATTTTAGTTTTTGAAGCTGTAGGCTGCACCCCTGAAATTTAGGGAAAATATCTGTAAGACACCCAAAGCAGAGCAAATGGTCTGCCAGGACAGTCTTTCTTTCAACAGCAACAAAAAGTGGAATTTCATGAAAAGGTAGCTAGTTTAGCTGATAGCTGACTGCTGGTATCGTGTTTTGTTTGTTTTTTTGCCCTCAGGCCTTGGTACCACCATAATGTCATGTGCGGAAGAGTCTCGTGCATGGTCTCCATTTTCTTATGCAGAGTAATTAAAAGATGTGAACATATAGATCAGGGTTTAATGATGTTAATGCTTTCTCAGGAATGCTTTTTGTGTGCATTTTAATGAATGGTAATAATCTGGGAATATTAGCTACTGCCGCTTGGCTTTGTGCAGAGCATTCGGCTGCTATTGTTTCAGCTCCTTAGCAGCACAAACATCGACCTAGCAGAAAGGCAAATCATTCCTTGATTCAACCTGGTGGTCCTGGCCATATCTTGGGAACTTTAAGGGTGTTCCAAACTATACCCAGAGGCCCTCTGGCTTAGTCCAGTAAAGACCCATCTTTGTGTATGTAGTGGAACCCTCAGACAGTGTTTTGTTTATTTTCAGTGGAAAACTGAATGGATATTACACTGTCAGCAGTACTCCACACTCTATTTGGCGTAGATTATAATCTGTGGTTTTTGAATCAGTAGGAACAATAGTGCATACCTAGACTCAGGATATTAATTTATTGATTGATATCAACACCGTAACCCTACATTCTGAGAGCTGAGACTTATCCATAATCCCCCTTTCCCAGTGAGGTTGCTTGTGACAGTTATTTACCTAATATTAGACACTAAGCAGGTGAGAGAGCTTGAGACCATCACCCCTCCCCAACACCTACGTATGTGTATGTATGTGTGGGGAAGTGGAGGGGGGCTGGTTAGTGAGGCTATGTGTGTGTTCAATGGCATGCATGCCCACAATTGTGTGTGCTAGTGGAGGCCAGTAAATAATCTTGTTCCTCAGGGAATCCCATCCACCTCTTCTGAGACTTGCCAATTTGGCTAGACTGTCAGGCCAGTGAGTCCCAGGAATTGTCCCGTCAGTTTCCCCAGGACTGGGATTGCAAGTGCATGCTGACTGCTTAGCTCTTCCAATGAGTACTAGGGACCAAGTTCAGGCTCACATGTTGTTTGGTAAGTACTTTACCAGTCGTCATCTTCCAAACCCCTGGACTAATTCTTCTGGTGTTGTAGATAGAACTTGGGTCTTTGAACATGCTCCACTCTGCTCTAAGCTGTATCAAGAGTTCAGTGACCATAACTTTGTAAACATATTTTGATACATAGATGACCATTCATTTAAAAATATTTAATCAATAAGGGAAACTCATCAGTGAAATTCTACCAGAAACCTGAGTGCCTTGATACCTTGGTTCGGGTCTCAGCTGTGCACAGGACAAAGTTGTTTCCCAGAAAGACCCATCATGTTGTTTTCCAGCAAGTGTCTCAACATCTTTGTTTTCATGGGAGTCTTTTAGTGGTTGGTACAGGTCAGTGTGAGGCAACAGGCAGAGCACAGAGGCTCAGTTGGATATGAGAGACAGTGGACATTGTGATAGGATGGGAAAGGGCCTGTCTAGAAGGGACACCTTGCCCTGCCCTGAATTTCCCATCAACAATCACTGGGATTCTTTGTCAAGTCCCTCACTGTCTGGACATAGATCCTCTCAAATCATGCCTTGGTGGAGCATCAGAGGAAGCCCTGGTTCTTGTCCAGCTTGCATCTAGAACTTGTTGCTAGGAAATACCCCCAAATGGGAATTGATGGGAAAGTGAAACATTTTCCACGGTATTCTCCAGTGTTCACACACTGCTTAGAGACAGGAGGAGGGACTCTTTTGTAAATACTGCAAATGTTGGAGATACGTTGTATTTGTGGTTACAAAGAAAAAGTAGCAACACATTGTATTTGTGGTTACAAATAAAAAGTAGCAACTTCAGGGTTGGTGAAATGGCTCTGTGGATAAGGACACTTGCCACTAAACCCAATAACCCAAGTGTGATCCCCAGAGTTCATGCTGGTGGAAAGAGGGAATTGACTCTTGCAAGTGGTCCTCTGACCTCCACAGTGTGGTATTGATGGATAGAGCCCCAGGCCTTGTCAATATTGTGCCCCTGTCCCACCATTGTGCCTCAATAAATAAATGCAAAGAAAAATTATAAGGATGCTATGCCTAAAATAATTTATAAAGGCTTAATAGACCTATGTGTATGCATTGTATCCTTTTACTGATAAAATCATTTTACTGTTTTGTGTTTTTCTTTTCTTTACAGATATGGTCAGAAAAATCATACGGAAGGATTTTGACTTCACAGTTGACTCAAAGGAGGTAACCTTTCATTGTTACTTGTTATTAAAAATAGCAAATATGAGAAAAATCATGTCTGGCTTGAACATAGGCTTTAAAAAACATTGTTTTATCTGTAATTTGCTAACTCATTTGACTAAGGATTTTTGTGGAATAGTGTCTTATTTTATAGATCCCATTTGAGTGGCAGGATAAATTTCAAAACTGGTGGTTGAAGAAAAACAAGCTATATGTGTCATTTTTAAATTTCCTGAAAGGAAAATACTAAGTGTTTTTTATTTTTGTTTTGATTTTTAGCTAAGAAGAAATGTTTGAGAATTTTTAGGAGCTAGATGCAATGGCAGGAGGCTGTGTTTGAGAACAGTTCCCTCCACAGCCGCTTCTCCCCTGTGCTCATTGCTGGGTTTGTTGAGCAGCTGCTAAATGTGCATCCGGCTTGAATTAGAGGAATGGTGGAGATAAGGGAGGTTGTTCTTGAACAAGCCCCAGCAGGGCTTCAAGGCCTCAGGGCACAGGGCAACAAGGAAATAAGCAGGTTTGAAGCAACATGCAAAGTAACAGAAAAAACAAACAAACAAACAAGAAACAAAAACAAAAAAACAACACACAAACAAAAAAACCCCAAGAAATTCTGAGCAGAAGCTCTGACTACTAGTAGTGACTCTGGCAGAAGTGGGGTGGACAAGGGGGTGAGCAGGAGGTGGCTCTGGGAGTGCTCGGGGACCAGGCAAGCACTGAGGCCAGGTGTGGAAGAGATGAGCAGATGGTCCAGAGAGAGAGAGAAAAGTCATCCAGGCCAGGTAATGAGAGGCAAGAGGTCAGGGCTTGCAGAGAGCACCAAGGAATCTCACCGATCTCTGTCCAGCCCACTGGGCATTGCTGATCTGCCCGCCCCCTTTACTTCTGTGACCTAAACAGAAGAATCGATTTTGATTTTGGTTAGTTTCAAGTGTAAGGCCCAGAAGACATGCAGACAGGTGTGTCTTTGTGTGGTGTGTGTAGGGTGATAAACACCAGGGAACTGTGTTTGCCATGTACTTAGCCCTCAGCGAGGTGAGGGCTAGCCACTCTTTTCCTGTTCTGCTGGGAATGATACCAAGGGAACAGTGAGATGCCAGTCTGAGGGTGAATGCTAGTGAGTTCAGACCCCGTAGGTAGAAGCAGCCGCTGAGTCACAGCCTCAGTTTGCGTGAAGTGATACCAGGGAAGGGGTGGCTGGAGACACCCAGGAGGGAAACTGCTTTGGAAGCCATTTTCATCTGGCAGGCTGGCCGACTGTGGGGCAGGTGAAGCGGGAACCACATTGCCTTCTGCTTGCTACCTGGCTAGAATGCACTGCAGAGCACGATCCTTCAATGCTCTCCCATCACTTTATTGCCCAACTATTGTCCAGATTGGCTCTTATCTCTGGGCAAAATACGACATCAGCACGCCTGACTAATCTGATATAGCCCAAATACATTGGTAGGAACGGGGACATGACCTCATTTGGGTCCAGGTCTGGAGACTCCTCAGGGTAGTTTGGCCACCTGTTTGCTGCCACTTCAGAGGGTGAAGCCGCAGTGCTAGCCAGAACTCACATCCCATTTTCTGCACGAGGAAAGCGCACTCCGTGGATCTTGGAGGGCATTTAGAAGAGAGTGCACCGCAGGAGTCATTGGGTTTTACCACCAGGCTCTGGTCAGTATCCGTTATGAGTACCCGTCATCCCAAGTGTGACGAAGCACTCATGTCACTTGCTGACATTTCCCTTCTAGTTTTTTACAAAAGCTTTGGTAGGTGCTACTCTCTGCTTATCCTACCATTAAGGTAACTGAGACTCTGCATGACATTAGTAGCAATACTGTGGATGTCCCCCTAGAGATTTTGATATTGTTCTTCAAGGCGACTGGTCACTGGTATTTTCAAAAGCTCCCTAGATGGTTGTAATGGGCAGCTGAGTAGAAAATAATAGGACACCACAGTGTGGAACCAAGATTTTAACTGCTGTATAAAACAGAAATGAATTTAACCTGTGCACAGCTCATTTGGAAAGAGATCAGTAAAAATGCACTCACCCAAGTCCATGGGGGTGTTTGTTGTTAGCCTGTCAAATAGATCAGGCAGGCTGATTCTTGGGCTGCAGAAATTACAGAAGATTCAGCCTTTTGTTATAGTTTGTGAGTAGGGTGGCCTTCCTACATCCAGTGTGACCAGCCACAATAACCAAGTGAGGACAGATTTCCCCAAATTACCCAGCTGTAGCCATCACATAAGGGCTCCCTTAAAACAAAGAGACCTGGCCTTCCCCAGACCTGGACTTATAAGGGGAGAGGGGCTTGGGAATTAGTTACACTGAGAGGTTGGCAGACATGGGACCAGTTGTGAGTGGTATCAAGCATGTAGACTCACCCAGGAAGACAGAATGGGACTTGTCAGGATGCTCAGGTGACCCTTGGGAATATGTGTATCTGAACTGTCCCCAACCCCCAACATCTTTAGTACTTTCTTTAAAAATTATTTGCATCATGCACATTGTTCTTTCAAAGCTGTGATGATCTGCCCCAGGTAAAGGACAGTTTGCATATGTTCAGATTTCCAAACCTGAAAACTTCAAAACAGTGAAATGAAGACTGACAGAGCCTGCTCGTTTCATTTTGCCACAGATGGCCTTCAGAAACAGTAGCAACTTTCTTCCCCTTCTCACAGGTCACCAAAAGGGACAGGCTTATAAACTGAGAACATTTGGCTTAAGGAAGAATTCACTGAGGTCTGCTTTATTTTCCTCTCATGGTTGTGGGTTGGCTCATCTCCATCACCCATCACCGACTGGTCCCCATCTCTGGACCACGCTGAAGAATCTCTGGTTTTGGGTTGTGGCTCTTATTTTACTACCACATCAGTTGGATTAGTTTTGGTTGCATGTAGGGCTTGCTCTCCAGGAGCAGTGGTATGACAAGAGGTGGATGTATGTGTGTGTGTATATATATATATATATATATATATGGCAGCCATTTCTTCTAAGTAGAGTACGTTATTTCAAATGGCAAGTCCAGGGCTACAGGGTAATGGGAAAGAAGATGTACAATGTCCAGGCTTCCTGGAGGAGGCGGCATCTGTGTTTAAATTGAGTTTCATCTAGGGAGTGATGGATGACCTGAGTAGGGAGGCAACCTGGGCAGTCAGAATGAGGAGGGGAGAGAGAGAGGAGGGGAGAGAGGAAAGGATTTGATAGAGTGACACAGACAATTTAGAATGGCCAAGAAGAATGAGGAGTTAAAGCTAAAGGGCCGTGCTGGGAAGTTTGCATTAGAAATGGGCACACCTGTAATTCCAGCACTCAGGAGGCAGAGGCAGGCAGATCTCTGTGAGTTTGAGGCCAGCCTGGTTGACAAAGCAAGTTCCAGGACAGTCAAGGCTACACTGAGAAACTCTGTCTCCAAAAACAAAATGAAGGAAGAAAAGAAAGAAAGGGCAGAACTTCATTGGATGCTGTTAAACAAGGGATGACACTTTCAGATTTCATTCTAGAGGGGATAGTTTGGCTTTTAGATGACTATAAGCAGCCCTCATGACCTGCTTTATGAAGGTCATGTAGCAAGCTTGTTAGCATCTTTAACTGCCCTGTAATTCCTTTTTCCCTAACTGATCATGATACTGACCTTGAACCTTTCAAAAACCCAAATGTGTATTCTGGAACTTGACTCCAATCAAAACACTAATTCTCAAATATATATTGGAATCTATATTCCTTCTGCATGTTGAACTTTCCGTTTTGATTTTTTCTTTCCAATGTGGGATATGGTTATGGTTAATGACTTATGTGACTTTTCTGTTTTGTTTTGATGCATGCTGCCTCTGATCCACACAAACTTCTCAACTGCTTTGATTTCCACAGCCAGAAAACATAGTCTTGGCTTTGAAGGTAAACTGCATGCCTACTGTGTGCACCATGGCACTGTTTGTCTGAAGTCAAAGAGTAGTGTTGCCTCTGTTGACATTTTCTGTTCATCCCTGGTGTCTGTCACCCCTGTGGTAGTGTTTATATTATTTGTTTTCTCTCCCTCTCAGCTGTCATTTTTAATCTTTCCTTTGTCTGATGTCAAGATAATCTACAATGTGCTCAAAGATCATGACCCATCAAAATTAATTTACAAATTGTTAGTTCTTGTGGCTTAGAAATCAACTCTGATAACATCCTAGGGCTGGGAATAGTTCAGCAGTAGAGCACTCAGGTCTACAATGTGGAGGGCTCTGAGGTCAATCCTCAGCATTGTGGCAGGGTTGGAGGAAAAGAAAAGAAATAGTGCAGTCTCTATCTCACACTGTCTGATATTTAGTTGGTAATGTTGGGAAGGTTGCATATAACGTAAATGTTTTTTCTTGACGCTAAAACAAATGCACTATAACTATTTCAATATGTCTTCTCTCCTGGGTTTGAGTTTATTATCGACTGGGGTTCAGAAAATATTTAAAATTCCTTTAAAATATTAAATAATTTGGTTTGCTGAGAAATGGTAGCAAAATGTGTAAGTATGTGAGACTTTGTAGTGTCTAGGCTGGTTTCTTTTTGTTTTAGTTTTTTGTTGTTGTTGTTTTGTTTTTTTGGTTTTGTTTTGTTTTTCAAGACAGAGTTTCTCTGTGGCTTTGGAGTCTGTCCTGGAACTAGCTCTGTAGACCAGACTGGCCTCAAACTCACAGAGATCCACCTGCCTTTACTTCCCGAGTGCTGGGGTTAAAGGCATGCACCCTTCTTAGGTTGGTTTCTTAATTGGCTCATGATATTAGTCCTTGAGGAAATGCTAAATAGTCAGTTAATAATGAGTGTTTGTAGACAGGCAAAAAGACACACACATACACATCCTCGATAACTTCCCTTGCTTTTTTTTTTTTCTTAGCATTTTAACTTTAATATTGAAGTGGACAATATTAAAGTGTCAGGTGTACCCCAGTTCACACCTGAGTGCTCGGCATCTGTACTTAATTGCTGTCTGTTGAATATTGACCGTGAGCTGTTGTCTTCACTTTGAATCCGTGATTGTTCATCCCTCTTGCTTGTGGAGCTCATCATGTTGATGGACACTTTCCTAGTGTAAGAGGACCAGGAGCTACCAGAAGGATGTAATTGACTTCAGTTTTAGTGCTCTCTACCAAGGCATCACATTTGCTTCTGGCAGTATAGTCAGATCCCGATAAAGCTGCTGTCTGTACAGCAGGCCATTTAAGAGAAGAGACCAGCATTGGGGCAAGGAAGACATCGGTTGACAAGCTAGCTAATTGGGAGGATGGCAGGTTTGTCACTAAGGTCCTTGGAAATTCAAGAGTGATCCTAGGGGCAGCCGATAGGTAGGGGCAGTCAATAGGGTCCACTGACTGGTAGGCAACTCCCCACAGCAGGTGGCCAACCAGAGGGTACATGTGAGCAGAATCTTCTATCAGGAGATGCTTTTTGTTCTGTGCAAGAGCCAAGGTCATGTTTTCTTCAGCTGGTTCACAGTGGACAGGCTAGAGGGAGTGGTGGCCCCAAGCTCTCCTTTTGATTGCCACACTCATAGTAATGCAGGAAAACATGCATCACGCTATTGTGGGGAGATAAGGTGAGGTGATTAAACAGGAAGCTGGAAGTTGGATGTGAGATCAAGGCTCAGTGCACAACTGCAAGACAAGACTCCTGCTTTGTTACTCTCTTTTCATCTTAGCTCCTACATCAGCCACTGCTATCTTGCTTTTTCATCAAGTGTCAACCTGTGATTTATTGCCGATCTTTAGAAATCTGAGGGATTTTAGGGATGAGGGTGTAGCTCTGTTGGTAGAGTCCTTGCCTAGGATTCATGAGTCCATGGGTTCCATCCTCAGAAACTAGACATGGTGACACATATCTATAATTCGAGTGCCCAGGAGGTGGAGGCAGGAGCATCATTCATTACTAGTGAGACCATCCGGGATACAGGGAACTTTGTCTTAAAAACAAAACAACAAGGGAGTGAGCAAACCAAGAAGAGAAATGTGAGTGACTTTGTGCCTGGACTGGAATGAGAGATTATTTTATCCCCCAGGACAATGTTCCATGTACCCAAAAACAAGCTAGCAAGGAGAGTGAAAATATATTCAGGTGTAATGATTTTATAGGGAAGTTGTGCTGGATCCTGGGAACTCAGGACCAGTGTGGACATGGGCTGCCAAGCCTCTTACTCTCCAGGCCTGCCTCATGGATGGCATAGAAAGCTCTACTTGCTAGTGCCTGGTGATTGCCTAGATATCTCCTCTTTAATCTTACCTATCTCTAGTTTTCATAACGACCTGATAAGAGCCTTAGTGTTACTCCCAGTGTCTGTACAGAAAAGGTAAATTCCTTGTGCTTGATTCTAGACTTTGTTCAAAATTTGGATTCTTTTTTTTATTTATTTATTTATTTATTTATTTATTTATTTATTTATTTATTTTGGATTTATTCTCCCATTTTTTATTAGTTAATTGATTTTTTTTTTGGCAGCCCAATCACAGTCCCTTCTCCCTCCTCTCCCCCACATCCTCCCCTATACACCCCCTTCTCCTTTCTCTTCAGAAAAGTGCAGTCTCCTATATGTATCAGCCAGCCTTGGCATATCAAGTTTCGTAAGACAAGGCACCTCCTGCCCTATTAAGGCTGGATGAGGCAACCCCAGGAAAGGGTCCCCAGATCAGGTAACAGAGTCAGAGACAAGCCGTGCTCTCTCTGTTAGGAGTCCCACAAGACCAACCTACACAACTGTAGCATATGTCAGACCCACACAAGTTCTCTACTTGGTGGTTCAGACTCTGTGAGCCCCATGAGCCCAGGTAAGTAGATTCTCTGGGTTTTCTTGGATGTCCTTGGCCCCTCGGGCTCCCAAAATCTCCTCTCTCCTTTTCAACAAGATTCCCCAAGTTCTGTCTAAGGCTTGGCTGTGGATCTCTGTTTTTTATCATTGCTGCGTGATGCCTCTCTGGTGACAGTTGGGCTAGACAACGACCTGGGAGTACAGTAGAGTATCATTAGGATTATTTTATTGACTTCTTTCTTTTTTCTTGTTTGGCAATCATGTTTGGTTCTATCCTAGGTCTCTGTCCAGCCACTGTGTCCTGACCCTCCAGGCAATGTCAGGGGTGGGCTTCCTCTCACAGTATGGGTCTAAGGCTGGTCCAGTCATTGGTTGATTACTCCCATAATTTCTGTACCACCTTTGTCCCTGCATATCGTAGATTCTTTAGTAAATGTTAAGTTTGTCTCTAGTTAGTGCCATCCAGCATGGCTCAAATCTTAATCTCTACTTCTTCTGTCTTCCTGATGTAAAGTACCCTGTATGTGTATATCTCGCTATGCAGAGCTATTTTCCAAGCCATCTGGAAAGGAAAATGCCTTTGAAGTTGAAAGTAAACCATTTCCCACTTGACCTTGCTCTTAGGTAACTTCCGGACGATTGAAAGGAATACTAAACTCTTGGCCAGCATTCTCGTAACTGAGCACTCCACTTCCTCCAGCACAGAGAGCCTCTAAATGGAAAACCATGTAAATGCATGCATACCACAGTGCTCACTACTGTGGAATGTTCTTTCTGTTTCATGTGACATGTCCTGTGTCTTGCCTTTACATTGCAGATTGCCTACTATGAAATTGGAATTCTGACCTGTGTCGTCCTGGGACTGCTGTTCATTATCCTCATGCCTCTGGTGGGCTACTTCTTTTGTATGTGCCGTTGCTGTAACAGATGTGGCGGAGAAATGCACCAGCGGCAGAAGCAGAACGAGCCCTGCCGGAGAAAATGCCTGGCCGTTTCGCTCTTGGTCATTTGTCTGCTCATGAGGCAAGTCAAGACTTGGACCATAGCCATTAGGGTGTTGCAAGGTGATGGGGAATGTCTCTTTTTTACCTTTAAGTCCACGAGTTTGCTTTGTATTTCCTCCCTCCCTCCTCCTCCCCTTCCTTTATTCTTCCTTGACCAGATAACATGTCACTGTATAGTTTTGGCTGTCCTGAAACTCATTATGTAGACCAGGCTGGTCTTGAACTCACAAAGATCCAGCTGCCTCTGCTTCCCTAATAAATATTAATTAGTAAAGGTGTGTACCAGCACACCCATCTTTTATTTATTTATTTCCTTTTTCTTAGACAAGATCCTATTACATAGTTTAGGCTGGCCTTAAACTTCTGATAATGCCTATAACAGACAGTTTCTGAGTCCTGAGATTACAGGCATGGCCCTACCACATGAGTTTAAAGTGAATCAAAACAGAAAGGGATAGTAGTAGCTACTCACAAAGATGCCACTGTCACAAGAAGTTACTATTGTCTGGAAGACTTACTCCATGAACTGGCCTTTTGGTAAATTTTCTCTTGAAGATATCCTGATAAACTCTCTCTCTCTCTCTCTCTCTCTCTCTCTCTCTCTCTCTCTCTCTCTCTCTCTCTCTCTCTCTGTGTGTGTGTGTGTGTGTGTGTGTGTGTGTGTGTTATGGGCACACTGGAATGTGTGGACTCAGGCATGAACATGCCATGACCTGTATGAAGTCACAGGACAACCTTGGAGGTAGGCCTTCTCCTTCCACCGTGTTTGAAGACAGGGCTCCCCTGTTGTTTTTCCACTGAGAATTCTAGGCTAGCTGGCCTGCAAGCTTCTAGGATTCTACATCTCCACCTCCCATCCCCCTGTACGAGTGCTGTGACTGCATGCGTTTGTGATAAATGTCTAGCTTTTACTTGGTGTCCTAGGATTGGAACTCGAGCCCTCATGCTTGTATGGCAAGCACTTTTACCCACTGAGCCATCTCCCCATCCCCTAGTAAACTTAATGGCTAAAACGTTTACCTCCCTCCCGGTCCCTCTGTAGAAGCTGACAGCGCGTAAGCAGTGGGAAGCAGAGCCTCCTTTTGCCAGCTGATACCAAAGGAATGTTGATAAGTCCCTGTAAATTTGTGAAGACTGTAGACCATAAAGAGCTTCCTAGTCATTTCTTGAGTTTGCTGTCTGTTTGGTCCTGAAGTTTAGATCCACTACCCTTTATGATCCAGGATGTTCCACTTAGTTGCTGCTGCTGACACAAGTGTCCAGCTGATGGGCAAACCAGAAACATACACGCCTTTAAGATGAGGCTGTGGTGTTGGATCTACATCTATTTATTCCCCAGCTATACCCCAGCTCTACACTCGTCATCACTACACTACACTCCTTTACACAGGCCAAAAAGGGGGCTGGAAAGGTGGCTCAGTGCTTAAGAGTGCTTGCTATTCTTTCGGAGGACCCAAGTTTAGTTTCCGGCACCCACATTGGGTTGCTGACAAGCACCCGTAACCCCAGCCTCAGGGGCCCAATACCTTTTTCTGGTCTCTCTGAGCACTGTACTCAGTTGTACACTCTCATACACAGACAAACAAGTATACATGTAAGTAAAAATAAAGATGGACCTGGAAAGAAAAGGAAAAGCAAAACCCAACCACACCTTGAATTCTGGGCAGGTTTTGGATATTGTCGTACGTTAGCTTTGGTAATGATTACCCTGGTGAACTAAGTCAGGCTGGCCCTTGGGAAGCAGGCTAACTTCAAAAGTCATCTAAGTATAGGATGTGTTTACCACTAACTGGCTTGGAGGCTAGAAGATTCTCAGAAAAAAACAAAAATACAGATGGAACTATAGCCTGCCTGAATGTTTGAGTCTTTCTTAACGGGAAGGAGAGATGTAGTTGCTTATAAATGTAAATAAATACCATTTAAGAAGGAAAAGATCAGTTACCCATTAAAAGCATTTATTTGGCTTTCACTGGCCAATTTCCATAGAAAGTGATAGGAAAAAAGTATTCAGATTCTAAAGATTTAGTCTGTAAAAGCCCCTAAGTCTTTACTCATAAATATGTATGGAAAGAAATTATTTTCCACAATGTACAATTTGTAATGCTATATGTGCTATGAATAAAAGTTCCTGTCTTCTCCTCAAAATCTGAAAACATTTTACTAAACCGCACCAAAGCACCCATTAGGTGCCAGGGAAGGGGGAAGGGGACCCACTGAGGTTTTATGGCCTGTTTCCCTTACATCAGTTTTCCTCTGTTTCTTCATATTCTAGTTATTGACTGGCAACTGTTAAAATACAGAAAAATTAATTTATGTTGCTCTAATGTTTGCTTAAAAATACAGCGACTATCAGAGAGTGTCCAAACTGACACAAAAAAGGATTGTTCATTCTCTATTTTGTTTAAATGAGAAGATTAAATTAGAGATCATAGTTGGAAACCAGCATCGGTCAATATAGTAAAGCTTTTTTGTTTGTTTGTTTTTTTAATTTTTCTTATTTTACTTATCGATCCCAGTTCCTTCTCCATCCCTCCCTCCCTCCCTCTCTTTCACACTCCCATGGCCCCCACCTTCTCATCCCATCCGCCCCCCTCCACATGTAGGGTGATGCTTTCCTGGAGGGGTCGTCCAAATCTGTCAAGTCATTTGGAGTAGGGACTAGGCCCTCCCTCCTGCCTCTAGGCTAAGGGAGTATCCCTCCATGGGGAATGTGCTCCCAAAGTCCTTTTGTGCACCAGGGATACATCCTGGTTCCACTGTCAGAGGTCCCTTAGACTGTCCAGGCCTTCTTACTGAGACCCATGTTCATGGGGGTCTGAATTGGTTCAATGCTGGATTCCCAGCTATTAAGCAAGAACTATAATTACAATATTTAGCCCATTAACATCAAGAATTAAAGAAAATAGAGTTGGAGAAATGGCTCAGAGGTTAAGGGCACTGAAAGCTCTTCCAGAGGTCCTGAGTTCAATTCCCAGCAACCACATGGTGGGCTCACAACAATCTATAATGAGATCTGGTGCCCTCTTCTGGCCTGCAGATATACATATAAGCACAGAGCACTGTATACATGATAAATAAATAAATCTTAAAATAAAAATTCCTTTAAAAAAAAGAATTAAAGAAAATATTCTATCATCTATCCTATCTTTGTGATTCTAAAGTCTTATATGCAACATCTTCAATCCTAACTAAGGAAAACCATAACCATAACTATCTATCTTCAACTCCATCACAGAACACAGAAAGATAATATATAAATTCTAGAAATCACAGAGACAACTCACTGCCTGGTCAGTCACCTGAAATTCTTCTGTAATGTTCCATCTTCAGCTCATAGGCCAGAGTGTGTCTGGCAGACTCCTCAACAAAGCAGGGAATTTCAAACTGTCCAGCTATATTGACAGTTTGTCAGTCACTTTTCTCTGTGTCGTGCAAACTGTCTGGCAGACTCTTCCATGAAGCAGAAACCCTGGAGCACTGTCCCTCTTGTATCAGCAGTCACTTTCCTGTGGGTCCTGCATGTCCAGTTTATACAGCACAAAGTCAAACAGTCCAGACAAGAACAGTATCTTGCCCAAATGGCTAGTCTTGCCATATTAGAAGTAAACTCCATAAGGAGTTTCTTCAATGTCCATCTTCCTTTCTGACACAGGTGGTGTTGCCAGGAGCAGTTTGCCTCACTGTCAAGAAAAACTCTAAACTACTTTAAATACCATATTCTATAGGCCTTTGAAAGGTCTGAAGAATATCTATCTACCTCAAATACTTCTCTGTATATCTAGAAAACCTAACTATAAGTTTTGACTATTATCGGTAACTATCTAAAATCTGTACTAAATTATACATTTTTAAATAAGCTACATAAACACAATACTTAAAGAAGAGGAGAAATACACTTATCACAAAATTGACTTCAAGTTTGTATCAATAAATGAAAATCCGTACCAATGCAAAGTATTCGTTCCTATATCATTTCTCTCTCTCTTTTTTTTTTTTTAGAAGGAGACTGACTGTAATCCTTAACCATTTATAACCAACCCCAAATTAAATGAAAACAAACATTTATAGACAGTACTTGGGAATGTGGGTATCGTTTTCTCCAAACTGCTTCTTGCTTGTTGGGAACACTGTAATACCATGGAAATCCCAAGGAGAGGCAGAAATCCTGGCTGTAGTCTGCAAGGCTGCCTTGTCCCAGCTGTTTTGAATGTTGGATCACCTGGGTCACTGCTTCAGGGGGTTGCTTCGCCAAACCATATTAGTCTGGAAGTAATCCATAGTTTATCATTTTCTGTGGAAGCATAAATAAAATCTCTTCTCCAAAGTAACATATCCTTATACTTAAATTTTGAAGTCAAGGCATTTTTAAAATATATAAGTTGGATTAACTCAGCAGCATTTCTTTTAACAGTTGTTGCTATTTCTTCAGCAGTCAAACAATTCAAAGGCAACATAATAGCATACAGTATCCAGACTCTCTGTGTATTTTTCATCTTTACCTGGATTTTTTATAACTCTTATTTATTTTACTTATTTTTTTTCTTTCTTTCTTTTTTTTTTTTTTTTTTTGGAGACAGGGTTTCTCTGTGTAACTTTGGCTGCCCTGGAACTCATTCTGTACATCAGGCTGGCCTTGAAATCACAGAGATTTGCTTGCCTCTGCCTCCCGAGTGCTGGGATTAAATGTTATTAAAGGCATGTGCTTTACTCTACTTATTCCTTTTGTGTTTTAAACACTTTATCCTGTTTTCATTTCTTTCACAAGCCTATGTATATTTTTAAACACACTGTAAACCTTCAGAGGTTTTACTTTTTCCCCCTCTGAATCTGTCTTTACTGTAAATCTTTATCTTTTTCTGGCCATGAGTCTTTTATCTGCTAAACAACATTGCTAAAATTAAAGCCACAGCTGTTTTAGCTGCCGTCTATCAAAGATGGTGGGGATACATTTACTGCCAGCACTGAGAGCTGTGTTCCCTGCCTGGGTCTATGCTGCCATCAAGCAGCATGCTGCCTGCTTGGAGATGTGGTCACTGCCACTGCCAGCTGCTCTCAGTTGTTAGCAGGGCCTCTTAAAATAGCCATGAACTTTTTTTTTTCCACTTACACTGAGTCAGGAAGGCTGCCTCTAAGGAGCTGAGCAAGTCTCTGCTTGTCTCTAACAAAACAGAGCCCATCCGAGAAAAATGCTGCTACCAAGAAGCCTTGCTTGTCTCTGTTCTTTTGTTTTTAAAATCCCTTTTTAAGCTTTTCTCAAGTTTTAAGTGGAAGTTCTTAGTACCCACGTTGCAGGCGCCATTTTGTTACAAGCAGTTTCCCATCAGCCTGGTTGCAGAGTCATATCAGCCCAAATCAACACACAGAGATGCTGTATTAATTATGAAACTGTTGGCCATTGGCTATGGTTTCTTATTGGCTAGCTCTGACTTAACTATTAACACATTTTTCTATTAATCTAAGTATTTCCATGAGGTTTTGGCTTACGGGGAATGCAGGAGCTGCATCCACTTAGACTTTTCCAGTGACCAAATGGGTCTGCAGCCCAGTAGAGCCAATGGCTGAGATGATTTGGAGATTGTAGGGAGAGAAAGGGAGATTCTCTACAGGTGGATATCAGGTCTATTTAGGAGTGATCCCAACTTGTCACAGCATAGATATCTGAACCTGGCTTATTTAAATGAAGACCCTGTCACATTTTGCTATTTTATTTGTGTGTGCATTATGTGTCTTGCTTCTGCACATAACTCTAAAATCATTGAGACACTTCGCCTAACTTATGATGAGGGTGCCATGCTAGCCAATGATAAGGATAATTACCGAGGCGCAATGTCTGCTGCAGGTCACCAGGCAAAATAAAGTACTGCTCAGGGTCATTCATGTACCACGTAGGCATGTTAGGGCCACTTCGGGAGCCCTAAAGGGCCCATGCACTGCGGACAACTAAGGTCTCCTCCCGATGCAGCAGTAATTTTTACTTGCTTGAAAAAATTTTTCATTATGTGTCACTGCGTGACTTTGTGCAGGTGTGTGTGTGTGTGTGTGTGTGTGTGTGTGTACGAGCATGCTAGTGTAAGTTAACTTGAAAGCCTTTGGATGCTCTGGAATTGAAATTGCAGTTTTCTGTGAGGAGCCTACTGTGGATGCCAGGAACAGAACTTGGGTCCTCTGGAAGAGCAGTAGGTGTTCTTAACTGTTGAGCCATCTCTCCAGCCCTGTGCACCAGTAATTTTGCAAGCCTCAGTTTTGGGTGACATGGGATTTTTCAATGTAATTTGTATTTGTGTGCATAAAACCAGAGAGAAGTTGCTTGACAATAGGCAATTGCATCTTGTTTTTCCAAGGTTTGCCTGTTGCTTTCAAAACCACCTAAAACCTTTTTCACATGTAGGCCTCATAGTTACAAAGTAACAATTTTGGTGTTTTGGATCTGTGTGGAAATCGTTTTACGATATTCATTAATTCCTTGCTGCCCTCTAGTGGTCATATCTAAAAGTGTTTTGGGTTTTATCTCCCCTGCAGGTTTGGCGGGGTGGGGTGGGGGGGGGGGTGGAGGGTGTGGGATGTGGGGGGGGGGTTGTTTTAATTTTGAGAGAAGGTCCTTGTACAGTTCAGGTTAGCCTGGAACTCTGAGGTCCTCTCACCTTGCTCTTTCAAATTCCAGAATTGCAGTGGCACACCACCTAGCCTGGAATTTACTTGTAAATTTTAAAATGTTCAGAGGCTCTGCCTCAACAAATGAACTAATTAGTACAATTTAAATCAAGGGATTGATGGTGGCAAAAAAACAAAGCCAAGCCTAGGAGCTTTTAACATGTTTACATTCAATCTTATGAGATGAACGAGAAAGAAGGGTTTAATTTCATGCAATGCAATTTTTCCTGCAAGATGACTCTGTGAAGGATGTTGGAGTTTCTTATGATGTGTATTTTATGTAGAAAAAGGTGTCCTTTTCATAAATACACATTCAAGAATTTTTTTGAAGAAAACCCAGCCACGAAAAGAGCCCTCGGCCTTCCCCACAATAACCGTGGTGGTTTTTTTTTTTTAGCATCATTATTTGGTTTGGTTCTGTGCTTTATATAAAAGAACAGTGGGCATGCTGCCCTGTGTGTGTCACTTGGGCGCAGTCTACTATTGTGTGAGAAGGAAATCACCATGGGTGTATTTTGTCACAGCAACAGGAAATGAACCTAGGCCTTCCTGTAGTGCTTTAATGCTGAAATACATTATTTCTTTTCAATCTGGACAATATAGAAACTAACAATCAAATGAAAAAATCACCAGAAAGCCCCAATCCCTCTTACCATCTCCCTGACCTCTGGGGATAGTACAGGTGTATGAGGGTGTTTGTGTGGGCACAAGACGGCATGCACACAGGGTATACATACATACATGCCCCCGCCACTGCCCGCAACCTTTGCAATTTTCCTCCCAGCATTTGTTGTGGACACTGTTCATTTATGAGAGCCACAACGCAGTTCTTCCTCCTTAGCAGAGGTCTGTCTTCAGAGAGATCTTACTCCTGTCTTGGGTCCCCATTTTGGTGGTCTGTGGATGGTGGCTTTAGTGGGTAGACTGCAGTGGGAGGGGCAGAGGTGGCTGTTCTGCAGCCCCTATGGTGCCCATGCCAGTGTATCGTGGCCAACACTCTTTCCTCTTCCCTTCCCCTGCAGCCTTGGCATCATGTATGGTTTTGTGGCCAATCACCAAGAAAGGTCCTGGGTCAAGAGGACCGAGAAACTGGCAGAGAGCAACTATAGAGACTTGCAAGTGTTCCTGAACGAAACTCCAAAGGTAAAAGCCTGTGCCTTTTTGTTGTTGTTGTTGTTTAGTTAATTGGTTATGTTTTATTATTGTGTATTGAAAAACTCTTGTGTGTCTTTTTTATTTTTCTGTTTTGCATACCAACCTCAGTTCCTCCTCCCTCTCCTTCCCCCTCCCACTTCCTCCTATCTCACTCCACCATTCACTCCTCAGAGGGGGTAAGTCCCCCCAAACCCCCCCTCCCCAGAGTCAACAAGGTCTGACATATCAAGGTGATCATCCAAGCCTTTTAAGAAGCCAGTGAACCCACCCACATAGATGGGTGTGGCCCTTTAATGCTATAGTTGAAGAAAGACAGCCAGGGAGCCATTCTCAAAAGAACAGAGGCAGTTACCATAGCATCAGAGGTTACATGTCTTTATTTTATCTAGGCGTAACAAAATCACAGCACATATAAACGTATCTAATAATTTTAAGAGTCTCACTGTGGGTGTTTGTTTTGTTGTTGTTGTTGTTGTTGATGGTGGTGGTGGTAAGTTTACCTGTTGTCATTTTATAGTTACTATTATGATGAAATTCTTTAGCTTTATGCACACCTGTTTGTCATCTCTGTAGATGTGTCAGTCTCCTTTGGAAGAGCTATCTCTCCCTCTCTGTCTCGTCTCTCTCTCTCTCTCTCTCTCTCTCTCTCTCTCTCTCTCTCTCTCTCTCTCTCTCTCTCTCTCACACACACACACACACACACACACACACACACACACACACACACACAGATCATTTTGGAAGACAGCAAACAGAATGAATGACTTAAGGGCAGTGACAGGAAGAGCCTCTTTCTATCCGTTTCCTAGGAGTGGGTTGATGAATGTGGTTGAAAGGTATCTGAGCAGGAACTGACTTAACTGTGGGATGCGGTTGGGTACCAGCACTGGGAAGAGTCCCCCAGCACCCTTGGGTCCTTGAACAAGAAGTGGCTTTCTAGGTTGATTCTTCCCTCAAAATACTGCACATGAAGTGTGTTACGTAGCTGGAAGCAAAAAAAAAAAAAAAAAAACGTTATGGAGAGTAGAGAAGGAAGGATGGAGATTAGAGAAGGAAGTTAGTTCTACGTGGTTTTACAGTGTAGTACAGGTGGGATTACTGTTTCTATATCTTGTAAACAAACACTCAAAATGTTTTTCATGTAACATCCTGAAGATCCCACAGGAAATCCCTTTCCCATTCCCCATATGCCAAAAGTAACTACAGTGGCTCACAAAAATTAGGATTGCTTTCATCATCTTATAAAGATGGTAAATTCCTGTGACTTTGGGGAAACTTACCTGTGAGAACATATGTGAAGACCACTAACAGACAGTTGAGTAGGCAACTGACAGATAGATTGTAACTGTCCCCAAAGAGATTGAGATGTTTTACCTCTAGTAACTAAAGGCATGAAATTTTAAACACTGCTATGTGTTCACTGGGAAGGTTGGCAACTCTGGAATAATGTTAACCTGGCCTTGCTGAAAGAGTAGGAAGCAGGCCCTCCAAGCCACTGTAAATAAGTAGATAAATGCTCCCTTAGGAAATCAGTGGGGAGTAATCAATACAATGGACTTGTGTGTCAAACTTATTGTGTTGGGGGGTACATCCATCCCATTGAATCTGGGCTGTCTCTGTCACATGATTGTGACCAAAAGGACGCAGTAGACATAATCTTGGGCTAGTTTCGAACTTCAGCTTCTAAGAGCCATGCATCAGGTGACTATTAGTCTCTCTCTGCTGGTGATTCTGAGCCTAAAGAAAGGGGTGCTCACCTTTGCTCATCCACACAGTCCCACCATGACCCACTTAGCCAGTCCACACTACCATGACACATAAGAAATGACCACAGCTAGTAAGTTTATAATAAAAAACACAATAGGCAAGTTGGTACCAGGCCAGTAAAGCTTAAGAGTGTGACGATCAGAATACTTGAAAAGATGAGTGTATATGTCACCTCCTAGCTATTTCATTTTCAAAGTGCTCTGAGGGGTTTAATTTCTTGTACCTTAAATCTCTGATGTCTTTGTATTATGACTGTATTATGCACCTCAAAAAGCAGGTTCCATGTAATTTTCTTTTCCAGCAAATTGATTATATATTGGCTCAGTACAACACCACCAAGAACAAGGCATTCTCAGACCTGGATGGTAAGTAGCATCAAAAGTTAGTTTATGTGTTTGTTTGTTGTGGTTCGAAAGATGCCTTAGCTACCTCCTATAAAGCACAGACAAAATAGAAAGCAGTTGAAGGTAGGAGGAAGGCAGGAAAAGCTCTAGAGCTACTGGGTGATTGCCACTTGTCATTGGATGATTAAACCCCAAATTTTAGGGCCTAGAAAGATGGCTTAGAGATTAATAGTACTTGGTACCCTTGTAGAGGACCTACACCCCCCTCCCAGCACCCACATGGAAGCTTACAACCACCCATAACTCCAGTTCAGAGACATCAAAAGCCTTCTGCTTACCTCCATGAACACCAGGTATACACACAGCTCACAGACATACAGGTAGGCAAAAACATTTATCCACCTTGCCTGATAAATAAATCTAAAATAAAAAAGCCACCCAATGTTCAGTTTCACAAGCAGAAGGACTTGGGTATCTGTTTTAAATTTTTACTTTGCGTATTGCAAAACCTTTCCATTCCCGTTGTCATTTTTCATACAGAAGAGCACATGAGACCCTGCTAAGCACCCTGTTAAATAAATGGGCTTTAGAGATAGTCTGGCCCTGTTCCTCAATGGACCATGTCTCATTAGAGTCCACATGCAGCCTGGTTAACTGTTCTCAACAAAAGGCAGCATTTAGAGGGATGTATGGTTGGCAGGATTGGGGCAGGGCAGTGAACTGCTTGCTACCTGTTGTCCAAGGTCGAGCATGCAGCTCCTCACCCTACGGTGCACAGGACAGTCCACCACAAAAAAAAAAAAAAAAGAAAAAAAGCAGTATCTGGTCCCAAAAGTCAGTGGTACCACAGTGAAGGAAACCCTAGTGTAGATGAGCTGGGGACAGTGGTTACACAACACAACTCAAGATGATAAAATGCTGTGTTCGTCACATGAGGTCTAAGCGTCCGTGAGAATAATTTTCCACTGGGAATGTGAGTTTGAGTATTTTGATGCAGGCAATGGCATCTCCTCACATTAGGGCCCACAGTGAATGGTCTGAAGCCTAGAGCAGAGGATGGGACATGAGGACAGGAAGAGGGAAGATGTTTCCCAGTCCTGGAGTGTGAGGAGAGTGCATGAGAGCTGAAAGGGAAGCTGACTTGCCCTCATCAACCCCTTTCCTTTAAACCCAGGTATCGATTACTTGCTGGGAGGCAGAATAAGAGACCAATTAAAACCCAAAGCTATCCCTGTTCTTGATGAGATCAAGGCTATGGCAACAGGTAAGCACGGTGGCAAAAGTGACAAAGAATGGCCCATCCTCGATGGCTGGCTTTCCAGGGTCACTCACGTGGACTTGGATTCCCTCAAGAGTGGGCAGGGGAAAGAGTCCCAGTCTGGCCATGCAAACAGGCCTGGCAAAGGCACAGGGTGTTCTGGTATGTATGATGTTTTTTTAAAGCTTGTGCTATTAAAAGCTCATGATACTGGAAAAAAGACATCATTTGAGGTAATAGTGACCCAATGTTCACATGCCTGCATATGGTTGGTTTTGTGCTGAAATGGCAAAGATTTTTGTTGAGGAGACCAGGCCCACAAAGCTCATATGACCTCGTTTACTATTTGGGCGTGATAGCGCATCTGTAATCCTGGCATTGGAAAGGCAAGAGAACCATGGCTTCAAGGCCAGCCTGGGCTATGTAGGCAGTTATATAGGACCCTGGCTCAAAAATAAAAATGAATGGATTAATTAAATAAAAGGGGGTGGCCTTTTGAAACCTTCAGATATCAATTCTGCCCATCACCAACCATTTTCTTTCCAGGCTAGGAAACTCAGCAATGTAAACCACAAGGACAGGCCAGCCTCCTCCCTCCCTCCCTCCCTCCCTCCCTCCCTCCCTCCCTCCCTCCCTCCCTCCCTCCCTCCCTCCCTCCCCTCCCTCCCTCCCTCCCTCCCTCCCTCCTTCCTTCCCTCCCCCCCCTCACCACTTCCCTCACTCTCATTCTTTGTTTACTTCTGCTTGTCTCATTCCAGTGTTATTTCCTGTGGTGAACACTGGTCTCAGTTTCCCTTCCTTTTCTTTAAGAAATTATTTATTATTGTTGTGTATGTGAATGTATGTGTGGGCGTGCGGGTGTGTGAGCCACTTGGCACACGCGTGGCAGTCAGAGGACAACTGTGGGCTGATTCTCTCCTTTTACCTTTAAGAGAGTCCCAGGAATGGAACTTAGTTTGTCAGGCTTGTGTGGCAAGCTCCTTTACCTGGAGCTGCTGTGCCAACTGCTCTCCCTCTGTTAGAAAAGATATCAGTCCATTCTGACCAGTACCCTATCCCGAAGACCTTCCCCCCACCACTTTTTTAATTAAAAATTTTGTCTGCCGGGAGTTGGTGCTGTGTGCCTTTAATCCCAGCACTTGGGAGGCAGAGGCAGGCAGATCTCTGTGAGTTCGAGACCAGCCTGGTCTACAAGAGCTAGTTCCAGCACAGCCTCCAAAGCCACAGAGAAACTCTGTCTCCAAAAAAAAAAAAAAAAAAAAAAAAAAGAAATTTGTCTGTATGAGTGTTTTTGCTACCGGTATGTTTTCATATTTTTTGCACCATATGTGTGCGTAATATATGGGGAGACCAGAAGAGGACATTAGATCCCCTGCATCTGGAGTTACAGTAAGCCTCCATGTAGGCTCTGGGAACCAAACACAGGACTTCTGCAATAGCAGGAATAGCAGGACTTCTGCTCTTAACTGCTGAGCTGTTTCTCTAGCCCCTACCCCCGTTTAATCTTAATTGACACTCTACAGGTCCTCATGTGATCATATTGTGTGTAGGAATTCCTCATCGCCATCAGCTGGCTGATGATTAGAGTTGGCTTTCAGACCTCATCTAACAAAAGCCCACAGACCCAGACCAGTCCTGGTGGCTGGCATCAAGAACACTGGGGAGGTCTTGGAAGTAGTGTGTTGCTGTACCGTTCACAGCAAGGCCAAATAGGGAGACCTGATATGGACCAAGCTAGAATGACTGGAGGTGGATTCTAGGCACCCTGCACCCCACACCCCTGGATCAGTATGTTTACACAATCATCCACAATCACCCCAGCCTCACAATCTAAGGTTGGGGAAGGTTGCAGGAAAGCAAAGGAAAATCACAAGACACAGTGGTTGGTATGCACAGTCTGCCTCCCAATGGTCTCAACAGTTTTTAGTGTTTTTTTTTTTGTTTTGTTTTTTTTGGTTTTTTTTTTAAGATTTGTATTTATTTGTTATGTTGTGTGAATACACTGGCACTTGTCACGATACTCGTGTGGAAGTCAGAGGACAGCCTGCCTCTTTTTACCATATGGGTTCAGGAGACCAAATTCAGCTTGTCAGGCTTGGTCTGAGCCCTCACCCGCAGAACCATCTTGCCAGCCCCCAATATTTAGTGATATTTCTAGGTGAAAGGCAAAGTGGTTTGTATTTGTCTTTGTGATTCACACCCTATTAAAGCTCTTTTTAAAGCCAGCTTGAGCAAGTCAGTTTGTTAAGCTTCCATCTGGCCAGAGATGTGCCTTAAAACCATTCCAGCCCATTTTCTGGAACAGGGAAAACAAGCTTTCTGTGTTTATGAGGTACCCTGTAGAGAAGACCGCGTGGACATGGGTTCACGCCAATAGGATGTCTTTACTAGCTGGCTGCCAACTACACTGAGTGTTCGGCACCAGAGTGCAGTTCCAAGCATTTCCCAGAGTGAGCATTTAAGTACAAAAGCCACGTCCTGGGCTGATACCTCAGTTAGGAAGAACAGTCAGCCAGAAGCAGAACTACAGAAGCCAGAAAGCTAGGTTAGCACATTCATTCAGGGACTTTTCCAGAACTATGACCATTGATGGATTAAGTCTTTGTTTTATTTTGGCAGGGTCCAAGGCCTGAATGGTACTTCCATCATGGTGTCAGTTATGCTAAGGTCTGGGAATCTGTAATGCATGCACTTTGGAAATGTAACAGAAACATGCAGAAACATAATAGTTGCCTGGGCATGTTACATGTGGGCCACAGGTCAGTCCATAGAAGAGCTTTGGGCTGGTAAAATGTTAATTGGCTGAAATTAAGAATCTTCAGATACATGCAGCCTGGGATCATGGAATGACTCTGAGTTATATGTAGCCCTATAGATAAGGCATGACTTGCTTTGAAGTTTTTAGGAAGTATATATTTATAACTACTGGGTTCTTCCTGGGCCCTAAATATCCATAATTCAGAATGTCTCTAGATGATAACTAAATAAACATGTGTTTCCTGGGCCATCAGCTTATTTTATGACTTGCCTTTCTTTGTTTTTGTTGTTTTGTGAACCAAAATATCTGAATCAAAAGACAGGACAGTGAGGTGAAACTCAGGCCCAGAAACCAACATGAGTGGTCTCTCATTATCCTCTTGTGTTCTACTGTTTGCTCCTAAGCTTCTTTTCCTTTTCTAGAGTTTCTGTGTGCTATGGAACACAGTAAAGAAACTGCCAAGATGGCCACTCCTTTCTTGGGGGAAGGTTTTATTGTGGGAAAGACAGAAAATTTTCAGAGGCATCTGGAAGAGTTCAGAGTGGAGAGAAAAGGAAGTAGGCTGAACATGGCCAATGGCCTGGACATGGGCAGGGCTTTCCCCAAGACAGCAGTGGTAGGTGTAGAGATGTAGGTGGGAAAATCACATGGCTTTGAAGAAGGATGAGTAGCTGTGTGTCTGGGGTAGGGGGAGCCCATGAATGGGGCAGGTCTGGAGTTTTAGGGAGGGTAGAGGAGGATCCTCGGTAAGAAGGTCCAGAGTGCTACTTCAGGGACGCTGGAATCAACAAGTACTTAGGGACCTCGGTATGCTGATAGGCACTACAAGTATATGCCAATGGAAAGCCCTATGTGCCTTCTGTCAGAGGCAAGGAAAATGACTACCTTTGGAGGATAAGAGCCAAGGAATGCTGGCTCTTACCTAGCTGCAAGAACTCCTTCTATGGTCCAACTTGAGCTCACTTCTGGATATATGTGCTTTTTAAGACCTGACTAGAGCAGAGTCTAGGTAGGTAGGAGTGGGGCAAAGCTGACCTCAAATATGCTCTTTGACAGTTTTATTTATTTATTTATTGATTTACATTCCAATCCCAGTTCCCCCTCCCTCCTCTTCCCCCACCCCTCTGCCATTTCCCATCTGCTCCTCGGAGAGGGCAAGGCCTCCCCTAGGAAGTCTACTAAGTCTGTCTCATCATCTAATTATTGAGGTATACTTAGAACAAGTCAAGAGAAAAGACTGAAGCAGATTTCAGAATTTTTCTACTTGGGTAAAGTGATAGAATTCTAGACCAGGGGTTGTACAGCCCAGCTTTGGATGCCTCCTCCAGGTTCTGAGTAGATCTTTAAAGCTAAGTGGTGGCATGTAGTCAGGTGAATTCACATTGTTTTTTCAATTTTTTCCGGTGGGGGGTGGTCCAGGCAGTTTCTCTGTATTGTTTTGGAGTCTGTCCTGGAACGAGCTCTGTTCACCAGACTGGCCTTGAACTCACAGAGATCCACCTGCTTCTACCTCCTGAGTGCTGGGATCAAAGGCATGCACCACCACCTCCTGGCTATTTTCTCAACTTTTAATTAAAAGTTGTTTTTCTTTTAGATAAATTTTTTAAAATTAATTTTTACTTAAATTAAAAACAATCTTATTTTATACATCATATCAGTTTCCTCTCCCTCCCATTCCTCCCACCAACCCTCCCATCCCACCTCCTATCCACTCCCCAAGAAGAGTGAGGCCTCTGATGGGGGATCATCAAAGTCTGTCATATCATTTGGGGCAGGACCTATGCCCTCCCCCATGCATCTAGGCTGATGCATTCTCCATAGGGAATGGGCACCCAAAGTCCACTCTGTGCACTAGGGAGAAATGCTGATTCTACTGCCATTGGCCCTGTATACTGTCCAGTCCTTCTAACTGACACCCACCTTCAGGGAGCATGGTTTGGTTTTATCCTGGTTTCTCAGCTGTCAGACTGAGCTCCCACTTGCTCAGGTCAGCTGTTTCTGTGGGTTTCCCCAGCATGGTCTTGACTCCTTTGCTCATCACTCCTCCCTCTCTAAGAATTTGCTTAGATTCTTAGTTGGGGTCAACCTTGTGGGTCTCTGGAGATTTCTCTAGTGCCAGGTTTCTCGTTAAAGCAATAATGCCCCTTTCCATTGTGGTATCTCTTTTCTTGCTCTCTTCTATTCTTCCCCCAACTCAACCTTCCTGATCCTTCACATTCTTCTCCCCTGTCCCCTTCTACTCTCCTCTTTCTCCTCCCTCCCTCCTACCTCCCCTGTGCTTCCAATTTGCTCAGGAGGTCTTGTCCCTTTCCTGTTCTCCAGCTGTCCGAGTATGTCTCTCTTAGGGTCCTCCTTGTTTCCTAGCTTTCCTGGGATTCTGGATTGTAGGCTGGTGTGAGTGAGTACATACCATGTTTTTTCCTTCTGTGTCTAGGTTACCTCAGGATGGTTTCTTCTAGTTCCATCCATTTGTCTGCAAATTTCAAGATTTCATTGTTTTTTTTTTCCCCCCGCTGAGTAGTACTCCATTATTTAGATTCTGACCTCAAAATGGCAGCAGACACTGATACCCTCAGAGCTACTCCAAGGAGTCTGAGAGACCCTCAGAGGTTTCTAGGGGAGATGAGAAGGAGGATGAGTCTGCAGATTATGAAGTATTTCTGAAACAACTAATAAAAGGCAGGTTTTATGGGAAGACACTTTTTAAAAGTGGTGCTGTGAAATTGGAGATAAGACTGCAGAGAGGAGCGAGGCAGAAAGAAGGGAAACTAGAGATGCAGCAGCAGCAGCAGCAGCAGCAGCAGCAGCAGCAGCAGCAGCAGGGATGGGAATGGGAACATGGCCACAGTGGACAAAGGAGCATGTAGCTGTGGAGTAGGGCAGGAAGGGTACTGTTTAGCAGCCTGCAGCTCACCCAAGTGCTTCCCAGCTGCACAAACACCCTGGCTCTGTGCATAAAGATATCTGAGATGAAGAACTATTCATTTCATGGATCAAGTCTCCTCCAAAGACCTCCATGGTTGGCCTGCCTCTGACCTCTGACCATGTTGCCACCAGAGACCGAGTGGATGGGTGTGGTCTGTGCTACTGCTGGAGGCCATCTTGATGTTCATGGTCTGTACTGCTGCTTAGAACCATGTGCAAGTAAGTCCATGATCCCTGCTGCCACTGGCTGCTAAGGGCAAGGACGCTTCTTTTGCAGTAGCATTGATAATTACAGACTCATAATTAAGAATAAGAGAGATTGCTGGCCAATAGTGATAAACACCTTTAATCCCAGCACTCAGGAGATCTCTGAGTTCAAGGCCAGCCTGGTCTACAAAGCTACACAGAAAAACCCTGTCTTGAAAAAACAAACAAACAAACAAACACAAAGAATAAGAGACATTGAAGGCGTCTGTGATGCTCCTCATTCTGAGAGAAAGAGAGAGAGAGAGAGAGAGAGGGGGGGGGAAGAGAGAGAGAGAGAGAGAGAGAGAGAGAGAGAGAGAGAGAGAGAGAGAGAGAGAGAGAGAGAGAGAGAGAGAGAGAACAGTTAAGACAGGAAGCCATTGAAGAGTTCTTAAATTGTGATAAAGATGCTGAAGTGTAGCTCTTCACAGTTGATGGCTTCTGGGGCCATGGGCATGGAGTGGGAGTGGGGAAGGACTCATATCCCTAAGGGGCTGGCCACTAGGAATTTTACCATGCTCAGATGAGTGTATGGGCAACACAAATTGGACTTGGGGGCACAAGAATGGTAGGGTGGGCCTGTGAGGAATGGGAAGTGTGTGTAATCAGGGTGCATTGTGTGAAATTCCCAAGAAATCAAAAAAAAAAAAATTTTGTTGGGAAAAAAAATAAAGCTGGTGTGTAAAAGATAATAGGTTTTCTTACACCTTTTTTCTTTTCTTTGTTTATTTATTGTGTGTGGATATTTATTGTGGGGGGGCAGATGTTACACTTCAGAGGACAGCTAGAGAGAATTGGTTCTCTCCTTCTGTCATGGGGATCCCAGGGACTGAACTCATGTTGTCAGTCTTTGGAACAAGCACCTTTACTCCATGAGCCAGCTTGCCATCCTTCGTCGTGGCTTTTTCCTAAGAATGTGTCATTATACTTTGTTCTCACTTGTTGCCCTCTCCCAACACCCTCCCCTCACCTGTCTGCTTCTGACTGGTAAATGCTAGCTGTCTTAATAGTCATAGCCCTTATGATGATGTAATTGATTCTTATGAGGATTAAACTGCTTTGTTGACCAGATAGTGGTACTCAAGGTGTCACCATGAAATTCTGGGGTGTATGTTCAACTGCTTAATAAGAAAGGAACGGCGGGGAGCCGAGCTGGGTGAAGGGGCCCTTTGCAGCTGTCTGCGCTCATCTCCAGTTGTTTTTGAGGCACTCGTGTGGGCTGCTCTGATTCTGGCTGTGTCCCTACAGCCATCAAGCAGACCAGGGATGCTCTGCAGAGCATGAACAACAGCCTCAAGAGCATAGAGGATGAAAGCACACAGCTCAGTGCCAACCTGACCACTGTGAGAAACAGCATCGAGGGTTCCCTCAACAGCAGCGACTGTACTTCAGACCCAGCCAGAAAGATCTGTGACAGCATCAGGTCAGGGCTAAGCAATCTGGGGAGCAACTACAACACAACTCAGGTGAGCGGGTGTGAGTAGGGGACTGAGTGAGACCGGGTGCACCTGTCTGATGCACAGTGGCCTGGGCTGGAAAACAGTAACCTCCAGTGCTCTGTGAGTCTTTTCAGGCCATCTAATCTCTATGCTGGAATAAATGCAACAGAAGTTAAGGGGGGGGTGGGCATTTGAGAAGTTCTGTACTTTTTGATGGTTTATCAAGGTACGTTCAGATTGCAAAAAACACAGAATACGTGCTCTTCTTCAAATGGTTTTTAAAACTAGGCACATGGGGATGTGGGGAGACGGCTAGATGGCTCAGCAGGTAAGAACCCTTGCTGCTCTTGCAGAGAACTTAGCTCAGTTCCGGACACTCATGTCATTTAGCTCACAGCTGCCTGTGACTCACTCCAGATCCAGGGGCTCCAGCACCCTCTTCTGGGCTCCGTGTGCACTGCACTCCCAGGCGTATATGTGTCTGTATACATATACAATGCACAAAAGTAAAATAAGCCACTAAAAACACTAACAAACTGGGCATACCAACCATATATGCTGGAATAGACAAAGCCATTATTTTCCAAAATTTACCGCCTCACTTGAGAATCAAAAATTTCGTGTTTATGATGTTAATTATACTTAATGTATTAATTTAGTTATATCTATCATTAACATTCTATATAAAATAATATTTTAACATACTTTCCCCACTTTCATATTTTGAGTCAGCTTGTCTTTTAAAAAAAACCTTCACATGCACTATAATTGTCTGCATGTGTACTGAATTACTTTTGGAGTCATCAAATGGATTTTTAGAGGTCAGTTCTATGTCGGCTATTTAAAAAAATATTTGAGAGGATGATATTATATACTTCGTCGTTGGTGTTTGCCTTTGTAAGACAGGGTCTCACAATAGTCTCAGACTTGCCTGGAACTTGTTAGGCAATCCACGAAGACCTCAAACTTTATCCTCCCACCTTCCCCTTCCTAGTTCTGGGTACATACATACAGGCATACAGGAAAACAGGCATATGCCACCACACCAGGCACTGTTGCTTTTTAATGTGCTTTTTGCATATGTGAGGAAGTTGTTAATACACGTCACTCCTCCTATACCCTTGGATACTGTCTCCAAGTGTTTTGGTTTCCTTTGTGCTGTTGTGATACAATACTTTGACGAAAAGCAATTTAGGGGAGGAACTTACACTTCCAAGTCACTGTCTACCCTTAGGGGAAATCAGGACAGGAATTCAAGCAGGAATCTGAAGCAGAAACTATGGGAAAATACTACTTGCTGGTCTTCTCAAAGGCTTGCATTTACCTAGCTTTCTTATACACCCCAGGACCATCTGCATAGGGAATGGTGACCCCCCACAGAGGACTGGGCCCTCCAACATCAGTTACTAATCAAGATTTGCTCCAGGTCAATGTGAGCTGGACAGTCCCTCAGCTGAGGTTTCCTTCTCAGATAACTTGGGTCCTGTTGTGTCAGGTTAACAGTTAACCCTAACTAGGGCACCAAAGTTCAGCATTCCATCCCACTTGTTTGATCTGTTTCTTCAAATATTTATATAAATTGTGTAGTTATTTTCTTGAAAACTAAGTATGTGATAAGTTGTGGGCTTGTTCCTTTTATATCTAAATTGTTTTAAATGTTTCTAAAATTTGTCATATGCACATCCAAGATAGAACATGAGACTCAGAACCACTGTTGCCATCATCTGTACATCTCTCTTCAGATGTTGTCAAATTTTAAATGAAAGTGCACTTACAAATGTCTTGTTTCTTTGCAACTCAGGATCTTACGCTGCCAGTAGTATTGTGTTTTTCTTTCCCCTTCAATCTGGGGGTTGTTTTCCAGTCTTTTTCTGTTGTGACATTGGCATTTTTGAAAACTCCATTTGTTTTGTAGGGTGGCCTTCAGTCACCTTTATATGCAACCTCTCATGATAAGGCTTGATTTCTCCGCATTCACCAATGGCCTATTTCAGAAGTGGTGTTGTGTCCTTGATGTGTCCTGTTAAGAGCACCAGGACATGGGTCCCAGGTGCCAAGAGCTATCATACTTGGAATTCATGTATAATTCTGGACTTGGAAAACTGGTTCCAGACTTCTAGCCAAGGCAACCACCAAATGCATTATTTAATTTTAATATTATTTATTTTGATTCCTTTGTTAGTTTAGTTTAGTTTAATGTTGAGGATCCAACCCAGAGCCAGGCGCATATATTTCACCTCATTTAGACTGTAGCCTAAGCTCCAGTTTTTACTTTTAAAAGTGAGTTTTACAAGTTCGTTTATAACTTCTTTCAACTGTGTTCAGCACTAGCAATCATGTGGTCACATACTTTATCAGTACCTCATTAGCTGGCTATAGCAGACCCGAAGACTTTAAAAATCAGTGCTCATAAGCCAGGTTATGGTGGCACACACCTTTATTCCTAGCACTCAGGAGGAAGAGGCAGGTGAATCTCTGTGAGTTTGAGGCCAGCTTGGTCTACAGAGTGAGTTCTAGGACAGCTGGGACTGTCACACAGAGAAACACTTAAAAAATAATAATAACAATAAAAATAAATCAGTGCTCATAGATGTCACTCTGTACAGAGTGTGACTTCCCCAGACTGTATCCTGTTTTCAAAAGAAAGTGATCAGGTCCTTCGGTGTCAGCACCCTGGGATCTGGATATCAGATGGCTCTCCCTCCCTCCCCCCCTCCCCGCTTTATTTTTGGTGACCATTAACTTGGGGATAATTACCTTTTCTTACTCTTTGTTTCACAAATCTTCAGCTCCCACCTGTGGATAAAGAACTCAACACTGTTAATGACATCTACAGAACTGATTTAGAGAGCCTCGTCAAAAAGGTATGCTCCTTGGAACAAGGAAGGTAATTCACTTCATATGGAGGGCAGTCTAATACATTAAAAACATAGGAAACGGCGAAATCCCATGACTGTCTTGACCTCTGCTTTCTTAGGCTTAGTTGCAGGTGCAGGGTAGCACTCACCTTATTCCCAATAAGGACAAAGAGCTGTCCCACTCTGCCTAGGAGCTGCTGTACCAGTTTGGTTGTATTTCCTTCCAGTTCAATGCTTTTCCCCACACTGTGTCCTCAGCCTGGCACTCACTTCTCCTCCCTCTGCTTTATCTAGTGATTTAGTATTTTTAGCCTCTATACACTGTTCTCTTCTACTGGAAAAAAAAACCTAAACTAATTACTAATTTTGTTATATATATTTACCTTGGATGTCTTTGTCTAACATCTTCGCTGTCTCAATGAGGGGGCTCTTATTATTTCCTTGGTTCAAACAGTGGCGTTATCTTTGTTTTTGTTTTTTTTTTTTTTTTGCACATTTCACATTACTTGTCTCTCAGCTATGATTCAAAGGTGTTTCTTCTAGGGTGAAAGCCTTTACGATGATCTCTGATTTATTGAGTTAAAAGAACATGGTGACAAAGCACTTGCCTAGCACATGCAAGGCCTGACTACAGTCCCCAGTAAACACACACACACACACACACACACACACACACACACACACACCCCCCAAACCAACAAACAAACCAAAAACCCCAGCACTTTATTTTTCTAAAGGGTTTTGCTTTTATACCCTTGATGGTTATGTTCCGATCATTTCAACTTTAAGATAATTAGTATGTCTTAAATTTACTTCTCTACTTGATATAAATGGAAGATGAGCCAACTGACTTCAATTCATTTTGAAATATTTTCAGGCATACATGTCGATTGATGAAATACCTGATAAGGTAGGAAACCAAACCAAGGCTGTCATCGCAGGTGAGAGTCTTACTTGAAAGTCATTCTGTTTCTCTCTTTGTTAATGCTATGATTGGTGAATACAAAGGAATAGCATGTTCTAGAAAAAAAAAAAGTCTATTGCTAACCCCTATGGAATGAGTAGACATTTTGATTATGTTATCTTTAGTCAGTGGTGATGTAGATTAGGGAAAGAAAACAAAACCACAAAACCTCATATTTAGTGTTTGTTGCTATATGGCAAGGGTATCTGCTGGGTGATGACTCCCAGTGCTGGGATCTTCTAGGCCTTGCAACAGCTGCAGTTTGGAAGGTAACGTTCTAATTATCTTCCTGGGGGAGGAAAACCCCACTCCCAGATTATTATATTTTCTAAATGAACTTAAAATGATTCTTACTTATTTTTTTTGGAATACTCTACAGACGAGTTTGTCTTTGGGGAAGTATTTTCTTTCTGCCCGTGGTGATAGTTTTTTTAGGCTCTATAGCTGCTTAGAGTTTTAGAGACACAAGTCTATGCTGAGGGCATCCTAAGGTTTGAAACTACTGTGCTGAATTCAGGGGAGGATGCTTGAAAGTCAGTGTGCAGATTTGTATAATGTAAGCTACTTTTTAGGCCAAGAAGGGAAGTGACCTTGGGTTTATTTGCCTGAAGCTGTGTAAAAGTATAGCCTCTCAAGATCTTCTTCTAAGGGATGGAGAGATGGCTGCCTGGTTAAGAGCACTGACTGCTCTTCCAGAGGACCTGGGTTCAATTCCCAGCAACCACATGGCAGTGTACAACCATCTGTGACTCCAGTTCCATGAGACAGGACACCCATGGCAAAACACCAGTGCACATAAAATAAAAATAAATAGCAAAAAGATTTGTGTACAAATATTCTTTTCAAAACTTCCACAAGTCTACAAGGATGGCTCTAGCTAAGACCCACGGCAGCAGTGGATGCATAGCCTGAACTGTGATCAGATTGGTGACTACTCCATATGTCTTTGGAGAGCCTTCATCCTGTGACTGATGGAGGCAGATTCAGAGACCCACAGCCAGACTGATCTCAGAGAATTCAGGGAGGAGGAAGTGTAGGAGCCAGAAAAGCTATCTTGGCTCATGGGAACTCACATGGTCTGAACCAACAACCAGGGAGTCTGCATGGGAATTGACCTAAGCCCTCTGCATATGTGCCACAGTTATGTAGCCTGGTCTACTTGTGGGACTCCCGGCAATGGGAGCGGGAGCTGTCCGTGGTGCTATGGCTGGCTCTTGGGAACCTGTTCCTCATCTGATTCTCTCTTCTGGCTTCTTTGCATGCATGTGGTGCAAACATAATACAGGCAGAACACCTATGCACATAAAGCAAATCAAATAAAACTTTATTAAAAGATACTAAAGGCAAACTCTTGCTTGCCATGGGTAATATCTGAAGGCCATTCCCTATATGCTGGATGTCTGATAGCTGCCTGCTTACTAATCTCCATGTTTGATTTTTTTGTTTTCCTCCTCTGGACCTCTTCTGCCCATACAAGCAGTCCTCTGTTGTAAGTGTGCTATATGCATGAGCAAATCCCATTGTTTCTGCTGTCATAACTTCAACACAAGTCAGCATTATCCTAGGGCCACAAAAGTGCCTGTCTATCAGCCTGGATGTCGGTTAGTTGATCTTTATGTCCTTAGCTTCCCTACTTTGGGCCTTGAGTCCCAGCCTTGAATGTTTTTTTAAGTGCCTACTTTGTGCCAGGCTCTCCTGAGTGTCAGGGGTGTCAGAAGCGTTAGGCATGACCACTGACTGCCCTTCCGTCAGACCTTCACACAGGTCTGGCAACAGAGTATGTGCAAAGTAGCCACCATGGGGAGGTTGCAGGAGGAGCCTTCCTCAAAAAAGGCATCTTGCGTGTAGAGGCTTGAGGAATACATTTGATTGGAAGGAGCTTCAGCCACCTGTCAGTCTCCAAAGCTGACAAGGCTGTGCCTCATCATGAGATGGGAAGAGCAAGACAGGCTCCCAAGGAGCTGGTCAAAGCAGAGTGGCTCCTGGGATCACTTCCATCAACGTGGCTGATGGAACCTCACAGTTCCTCAGAAGTTTTTGTACAGGAACCATATGGGGATGCAGAGAGGCACCACAGGGTTCTCCAAACACGGGGTGCTCAGCTGCTCTCTGTTTCCAGATTTCAAATCCGAATGAGAAAAATTCCCACCATTTTCATGTGCGACCACATTTTGAACCAAGCCTTCAGCCTCTACCACTTGCCCAGAGTCCAGCAGAACCCTGAGATCCGTTTTTGAGAGTCCTGTTTACCATTGCTTAGCAGTGTCTCTGTCCATGGGGATCAGTGGACTTTTGTGTTTGTTCTTAGCACATCTGGGTCAGAACCTCACCTCTGGACCTGTGGAACACTGGTTGGGTGACACACTGTGAACAGGAAGCTGTGATCCAGGGTCTGTTGGGACAGACTAACACATTGTAGAACACTGATTTCTGAGCAGGAACTGGTCACAGGAATTGTGTTGTCCTTGATGTAGGAAACACAGACAGGCTTCTGCAATAAGTCCCCAGTTGGATGAGTAAAGTAATTGATTAGTGAACATCAACTGAGATCACTTTTCCAAGAAGCAGTGTGAGAGACTTAAGCCCATGAATACCATTTTTTATTTTTAGTCTATTTTCTCCCTTCCCTCTTTTCTTTTCCTGTTCCTTCCTCTCCTTCCTTCTCCCCATCCCCCATCCCTATTTCTTTGACCAAGAGTCTCACTATGTGGACTAGACTGACCTCAAATTGGCCACAGCCCACTGGTTTCTGCCTTCCCCATGGTGGAATTTCTGTGTACACACCCCTGCCGTGACTGTTTCTTTACGGCCATTTCTTAAGTAGGGAGATTTCTATTCTTACTTTTCCCCAAATCATATAATAAGACTTCCTTAAAACAAACAGCCGGAAAAAGAGTACTTTCCCAAAGAGAGCAGTGGGTGAACAACTTAACCTACATGAGCCTCTGGGCCAGAGTGAAGTGGGAATAAAGCAGACACTGCATCAGTGAGGAAGCAGATTGATACTGACAGGAGTGTTTGGCACATCTTAGGCACACTGCATTTTAGTCATCTGATGCCCAACTTATTTGTTTATTTATTTTAAGGGAGCCTGGCGTGACTTCAACACCATCTTGCTAAGTCTGTGCTTATATTCACTGCTTCTTTTGGCTGTTGCTTGTAGATGGTCTCGGCTCTACTGGTGCTTGCCATAGAATCTTACTTTGTTAAAAACCTACACAGAACACAGGGAAACCCTAAGTGACTTTTTTTGTCCCCAAACAAGGTCTCTTGTTTAAAAGTGAGTAACTGGGGTCCCCTTGTTTTCAGATGTCAAAAATGCCGTGGATTCCATCAGCTCCAACATTAAGAATGTGAGCCAAAGTATTCCTATTGAGGAGGTGCTTCTTGAGGTCTCCCATCACATTAATAACAGCAACAGTTACTTCCACCAGGAGCTTCCCAAACTGGAAGAATATGACTCTTACTGGTGAGTGCCTCCTTGGAGCTGGAAAATAAGTGGCATGAAGCTTGCTTTGTAAGAATATAAAGTGTGACATAATTTCCAGGGTAACCCTATAGAAACGAATGAGATAAGGAGGCTGAGGCCTATGTGAACAACCCCCAGCTATGTTCATTTATGAAAGTCAAAGCGGGTTGAGGAGATGGTGTTACAGTAAATCACTTGCAGTACAAGTATGAGGACCTGAGTTTGGATCCACAGCACTCATGTTAAAACAATAAATAAATAAAGTCAGCAAAGGGGGGCAGTGGGCATCTGTAACCCTAGTACTGGGGTACCGAGGGGATTCATGGAGTCCTAAACTTGCTGGCAGCCAGCTTAGCCAGTGAATGAGTTCTGCCTTCAGTGAGTTCATGACTCAAAAACTAAGGTGGGGAGTGATTGAAGAAGACAGCTGACATCAACCTCTGCCCTACAAAGGCATGTTCATACATGTGCCATCTACATCTGCACACACACTAGAACAGGACACAGAATAAAATTGGAACAATACAGAGATGGTGAGTATGGCTTCCAAGAAATGCTGACATGCATATTCATTCACAAGACACTCCTTATTTAAAAGCGAAAATCGGGACTGGTAATCCTTCAGTCAAATGTTCAATAGTTTAGGATGTTGATGTTAATTGATTCTTGAATCTTTGCTATTGTTAGTAAGCCAAGAGTATATTGAGATTTGGAAGCTCAAAAATAATCAAGAAAGGTATTTGGAAAATGGGAAGTGTTCTCATTGGTTTGTGAAGCAAATACAGAGGCTGGTGGGATTTTTTTGTTATTATTTTTTTTGAACAAACCTTTTTGTTTGTTTGTTTGTTTTTTGCTATGCTATGAAGCTACTAGGTTGGTGTCGCAGCTGGGGGAGGAGGCTGTTGGCAGGGAGCTGCTGTACCCAGGGCTTAAATATTGCAGGCCATGGTTCTGGAGAGAGGGTGATGATGGACTTTCCAGACAGAGCATGGAGAGGGGAGAACTTAGGCATCCATGAAGCATAAGGTGTATTTGCTTCTCTGAAGGGTGCAGTCCTAGGACTTGCCCCCTGGAGAGGTTAAAGCTCTCTCACTTGGCTTACTTTTTGCACAATGGCACAAGACAAATGATAAGGTTGTAGCCTTAGGAGGAGGTGTTCAATGAGCTCACTAAGCATTTTAGGCCCGACACTTCCAACAGTGCTCCCCAACAGTGGTCCCTACGTCTGCTGAATTATGTTCTGTGCATGGCTGTTTTGTAGACAAGGACTTCGGGATTCAGAAAATGGAAATGACCCCCTTAAGGGCACACTGTCTAAGATATACAATGGATAATTATCCAGGGGCTCATGCCACATTTTCATTGTGGGACTAGGATACCCCAGCGGACACTGGCACAGACATAAGACAGAATGCTCCTTAGAGACCAAGTTTCCCAAATGAGACAGCATAGTACATGTCTCTCCTTCCTGCTACTCTTCCTTCCTTCCCTCTGTCTCTCCTTCCCTTCCTCTCTCCTCCTTCTTTCCCTCCCTCCTTCCCGCCCTCCCTCTCTTACTTCCTACTTTCCTTCCTTCCTTTCTTCCTTCCTTCTACCCCTGTCCAGAGACCATAAAGCTTTTGTTTTCTGAAGAAAAAAAATTTAGCTAATCATTTGATTCATTAACTCTGAAAGTTCTCTGAACAGGCTCCATGGTTTATTTAATTTGGTCTCCCAGATTCAAACATCCCACTGAATGGCTGCTGGTAGCTATTAGTGTAATTACCAAATTGTTTTTAATTGCATGAGAAGCTTTAGCGACCGTTTCTGTAGGGAGGTCCCAAGAGGAGCGGTTACTTCTGTTTTGAAATGTCTATAATGCTTGTTCTTAACCTTGAGTGCTCCTCAACTGCAGGGAAAGTTGGTGTGCATTCCAGGAATGCCAGAAAGACATAATTGAGGCTCCATTATCCTAAAATGTCTCCCAGGACCATTTCAGAATTAAGCTTTGCATTCTGTAACATTTGATTTAGGATGCTCATAAAACTCTAAATGTCTCATGTGTCTATGCGCTACACAGAGTATTTCTGGTTTGGTAAGGAACATGATACCCCAGAACATTCTTGCAATCCCAAAAGAGTTTCTAGAAAGGGAGAGGAGCTTACTGTTTTTCCTCTGTCATCTACCCAGACCCTAGCCACAGCTTCCGATGCTAGGAAACTTGATAGGACTTGAATATCTTGGCTGAGTTTTGATCAGGCCCCTGAGGAAGCTCAGGCCTGCTATGAACCCATGTGACACTTATAGGTGTCCACCACTACCATTTAGAGAAGGCACTACAAAGCCAAGAGGAAAAATGCATTGCCTTGTTGGGTTAAGAAGCAGCTGCCTTTCGCTCATTGCTTTAAGGGGTGAATTAGCCAAGACAATGCTAGAGAGCCTACCCTGGTGGTGAAGACAGGCTGACCAAGCCTGTAAGCATGCAAGCCTAGAATCGGGGTTATGTGCTGGCCCACCCCAACATTGGCTCCATCTGTGATCTGCTGGAGCATGGGGTGGGGTGCAGGAGGGTGAGTCCTGTGGACCCAGGGCTGCAGGATCTCCATGACACAGGGCAGCAATGGGATGCACAGAATGGGTCCCAGAGATGGTGTAGCAGAGATCAGGGGCCTCAAACCAGACCAACAATTCTTTGTGATAAACCCCTGCATGTAAAATATATGGGTAAAGGGGTTTACTGCGTGACTCGCCATGTCACACTGCAGTTTCCATAATCAGATTTCCCCCTTCTTTTCCTCTTAAATTTTATTTTTGTTTTAGTTTGGGGCAGGGAGAGTAGTGGGTGGACTCAGGAGGCATGATGTGACACACACAAAGAATAAATAAGAAAAAAAATTTCTTTAAAGGAAGCAAGGGTGAAGGGGGCTCTTGTCTTGCAGTCTTGTCCTCTGTTGCTAGATGAACAAGACTGCTCTAGCCTTAGCCCAAATTCAGTCAATAACAGCCATTGCCTGTTTGATGTATAATAACGGGACTGGAGAGATGGCCCTGCCAGCCAAAAGTTGTAGGATAACACTGTGCTTTTTTTCCTCCAGGTGGCTGGTTGGCTTGATTGCCTGCTTCCTACTGACCCTCGTTGTAACCTTCTTTCTCCTGGGCTTGCTGTGTGGTGTGTGTGGCTATGACAAGCATGCCACCCCAACCAGAAGAGGCTGTGTGTCCAACACCGGAGGCGTCTTCCTCATGGCGTGAGTGTTTGCTCCATTCCATCACTTGAAGGTAGAAATGTGAGGAAGAGGGTAGTGCTGGGTGTGGTTTTATGGAGCCTGGAGCCCCTTGGTCTCACAGTTGGAGCTGCTGAGTTCACATTGCTCTTTTTTAAACGAGCTGTCATGAAAATCATTTCAAAGTTGCTTAATACCCATTTCTTCATTATCATCGTTCATTCACTGGTTTGCTTACTCATGAGAAGCAGAGACAGCATTTATCAATTGGCAGCAGTACTGCTAACTTAAAACTCCAGGAACTTGATTTGAAGCCAGATGTGCCAGCTCAGCACCCTTGATATTTAGACAAGTAGCCTGAATTAGGGACAAGAGTAGGCAACTGGTACCTGACAGTGGGGAACCTGTGGTGGCGGGTGGGAGCGACAGTCCCTGCTTTGAAGATATCTATCTTTGAAGGCACCAGAACCTTAAAACTGGGATACAGGTGTAGTGACAGTGACCGTGTCACCAAGAAGATTAGGTGGCCTTCAAGTTTTCTTATTGAAAATAGTGCTAGTATGTACGTATCCTAGGGGTTCTCTCAAGTCAACAGCAACCTCTGTTCTCCAGGACAGTGGAGACAGCAGTGTTTGCAAAATTGAGCACTCCCTTCTGCAACTGTCTTTTCTTAGGGTAAAGCCCTGACTTCCAGTCGAGAACTTCACACGTACATGGTTTCTGCCTGTTCTTCTGGCTCTCTGCCTTGCTTCTTATCACTGGCTTCCCTTCTACTGCCCATTCTTCGAAGAATGGAGTCTTCCAATCCAGCCCCATGCTGTTTGTCTCTTCAATCCATCCCCAGGGTTAAAGGACCATTTCTAAGCTGCTGATTGCCAATGTCTGCTCTAATTGCAGGCATGTGCTCCAAACCCATTGACCTCCTCCACTGTATTGTCACACTGCCGAGTCTCACCGGCAACATGACCAAGGTCCATTTCATCTTTTCTTCTTGCACAGATCATCAGTGTCCTGGCCACCTCCCTCTTTTAGGGTCCCTTCCTCCCTCTACCTCTCATGCAGCATTGCCTTCCATGTTATACTTCACTCATACTGACTTCTCTCCATTCACAATAGTCACATTAGGCCATTGTCACGGGCCTCCACAGTGCTGTCCCACCATGCTGACACCTGCCTAACTCATCCTTCACATCATGCCAAAAGTGTCTTTCAGCAGCAAGAAATTGGCTATTTTCCTCCTGTTCTTTAGGCCCCTGTGGCTCGTCCTCTTGGGATCTCCAAGCCCCCATCCACTGTGCCTCTCCATGGCATTATTTGCTACCATGTGGAGTCAGAGCCACACTGGTCCCTTTCAGAACCTCAGTGGTACTGTGTGAGTTACTTTATTCACTGCTGCAACACAGCACCTGATAAGCTCCTGAGGGGAGGAAGTGTATATTTCAGCATTTTGAGAGTACACACATCATGGCAAGGAAAGTCATGGCAGCAGGAGCTGAAGGGTCACACTACGTCTATGGGCGGAAAGCAGGAAGTCAAGAATGCTAGTGCTTGCTTTGTTTTTTCTTTCTCATCAGTTGGGGACCTCAGCCCGTGGAATTGTGCTACCTACACTTAAGATAGATAGATTGCCTCATCTCAGTTACCATAATCTAGATAATCCCTCGCAAGCATGTCTAAGACCATCCCCCATAGGCCCAGATATTTGAATATCTGGTCCCCAGCTGGTAGAGCAGTTTTGTAGTTTTAGGAGGTATATCCTTGCTGGAGGATGCATGTCACGGGGGTATGGGGGGGTGTGGGTTGAGGTTTCTAAAGCTTCATACCATTCCCAGTGCACTCTCTCTGCTTCTTGTTTATGGTTCAAAAGGAAAGTCCTCAGCCTTTGCTCCAGTCATTAGGCTGCTGCTTGATGCCATGCTTCTCCATCATGACAAATCATATCCATCTGGAACTGTAAACCAAATGAAACATTCTATAAGTTTCCTTGACCATGATGTTTTATCACAGCAATAGAAAGCAGACTAAGACACTATCTCATGGGTATGCCTAGAGGCTTATCTCTTAAGTGATTCTAGAGCCTATCTGCTTGGCAGTATGGGTCTCCACAGGCACACTTCCTACTTAGTGTCTCTCTGCCATCCACATTCTTGTAGGAAGAATTGATTGTCAGCTGATCCCAGAGTCAAAGCTCTGGACCATGCAAGACCACAGGCAGACCCAACACTCTTATTGTAAGGCTTCTGTAAGCATTTGCCATGAGCCAGTGGTAACCTCCGCCTCTCTTCACTGTGGAAGGTCAATGCATTCTTACCCACAAAGCACTGACGATTTCAGGTCTACATGATGAGTGGATGAAATTAGTGAGAACTAGCAACTCATGCTGTTTGTGTCTTTTCCAGTGGGGTTGGATTCAGCTTCCTTTTCTGCTGGATATTGATGATCCTTGTGGTTGTTACTTTTGTCATTGGCGCAAATGTGGAAAAGTTGCTCTGTGAGCCCTATGCAAACAAGAAATTATTAGAGGTAAATATGGTTTTCTTCTTATGAGGGAGGCTTGGGCAGACACTTGGACCTCACTGTATCTTGTGGGTTACATCAAGTGAAAGATTCTAGGTACTTTGCTCTCATTCAGCAAATTCTGCTTGTAATAGCTAATATATATATATATATATATATATACACATACACACACACACACACACACACACACACACAGAGAGAGAGAGAGAGAGAGAGAGAGACAGAGAGAGAGAGAGAGAGAGAGAGAGAAAGAAAGAAGGTAGAAGGCTTAACCTGGTAGATATTGAGGAGGCAAAGCTAAGAATTGGATTTCAGGATTGCTTTTCCAAAAACCAACTCACAAAGACTCCAGGACTCACTTTCTTCGTTAATATAGAGATTTGGCTCACATGCCTGGCTTCTAGGTGGCTTCCTAGTATTTTTCTGTAGATTTTGATTTGGAGTGTGTGTGTGTGTGTGTGTGTGTGTGTGTGTGTGTGTGTGTGTGTGTGTGTATTTCGTATTGGTGTAGGATGTTTGTGGTGAATGTGTGTGTGAAGTTTTTGTATGTGTGTGATATTGTGGGGTGGGGGTGTATTTTGTGTTGGTGTAGGATGTTTGTGGTGAATGTGTGTGTGATGTTTTTGTATGTGTGTGATATTGTGTGTGCATAGTATCGTGTATGCATGTATGGAGGCCAGAGGTCAATGCCAGATGTCTTTTTCTATTCCACTTTTTGAGGCAGGGCCTCTCTCTCACCACATCTGGAGCTCATTAGTTAGCTATACCGGCTGGTTAGTGAGCCTGGAGGATGTGGCCTTCTCTGACCTCTAGTCTTGGGTTACACACCTATGTTCATCCTTTACATGGGTGCAAGGATCTGAACCTGGGTCCTCATGCTTGCACAACAAACACTTTACCCACAGAGCCGTATTTGCAGCCACAAAACCTGACATTCAGAATGCTTTTCTACTTCCCTCTTTTATTGTGTATATGTTTTCCACCTGGCACCAGTTATAAAAACAGGTGAATAACTGCACGGGTAACCAATCCTAGCTTCAGCTATTATTATGCTAAATTGAGAGCATCCATGGGCCATTTCATCTCTAATTAGGTTCCTAAGGAAACAGTGGTAGAACATTACCTTCAAGTTATGTGTACAAGAAAATAACTAAGCATTCATGTTTGGTCTTGGGTCCCATCCCTTAGGTGCCACTTTATATGTGTGTACATATTTTAAAATAAAAAAATCTAAATCTGCAACACTTTTGGCCCCAAGCATTTTAGAAAGGGGATGCTGCACCTGTGTGTGGACAGCACATGCCCAACCACACAGGTATACTTCTCTTTAATCTGTGTAGGAGAGCTGGGAGTGAGGGTTTATTTTCTTTGCTTTGTTCTTAAGACAGGGTCTCAGGGGGTAACCCTGGCTGCCATGGAACTCACAGAGATTTTCCTGCATTTGCCCTGAGAATAAGGGGTTAAGGCTGTGTGCCATCGTGCCCGACTGGAAAATGAGTTTTAGTTTTGGAGACTGAGCCTATTGCTTTATGACTATCTCTTAATTCCTCTAAACCAAATAGTCAGTCTAGTCCTTCTTATTCTAATATGTTTAATAGGTTCAAGTTGCTCTGAAAACAATTCCAGTTGTTCTGATTGATGCTATTCAGTGTTCAACCCATTTATTCGAATTGTGCTATTGTTTCTGACTTAGGGTTTGAGATGAATAATACTTTTTTATTGTATGAGTTAGTGTACAATTGTCTCTAAACGACGTTTGTGTTTGTCCCAGGTTTTGGACACTCCTTACTTGCTAAAAGAACAATGGCAATTCTTCCTCTCTGGCTTGATACTCAAGAACTCAAACATTAACCTGACATTTGAACAAGTTTACAGGTATTAATCCTTGTAGTGGACATTTTCCCCTGAAAATTGTGTTGTTGTTAAGAATGAGGATTCCACTGTAAGTGCTTTGTTTGTTTTGTTTTGTTTTTAAATTAATGATAAGGAGGGGATTGCAGTTAATTTCAGTGCCAAGCTATTTTCTAGTCTCAGCAAGTTTCATGAAAAAAGACACCTCTCCCAAATGTCATGTTTTCAAGCATTTGTGACCTAGTCTTAGTGACTTCTCAGTTCTCCAGTAACAATAAGATGTGGTGGCAAAATCCTTTAAGAAGTCGGAGAGCACGTATCAGAGACACCACAATAGTGAGACAGCCTGTATGTGCACTGTGAAGTCAGATCACCTGGATCCAATAGTGAGACAGATTTAGGGCTAGCCTGTGTGTGCACTGTGCAGTCAGATCACCTGGGATCCAGTCTTGTTCCTGTGGCCCCAGACAATTTAATTTCCCTCCATTTAGTAAGGTACACAACAATAGGAGTTGTGTACCTTGAAGTTGTTAGAGCCCGTGAGGTACACGTGTTTGGAGTGGTGCTCTTAAGAACACACTCTTAAGAACATGATGAAACATTATGCTATGATTGTTCATTGACATGCATTTTCAACCCCTGACATGTAAGAACATGATAAAACTGACTTTCGCCACTAACATCCCTAGGATACTAAATGATACACAGATTTCTCTAACCCTTTTACAACCTTAAATCTTCAAGTCCTGCAGCAGTGGTATGATAAACCTTTCTCAAGTGTAATAGACCCCTTATTAAAAAATCAAAAAACAAAACAAAATAAAAAAAAATCTTTAATTTGCCTTCTCCTTGGTAATGAGTTGGCGGAGAAAACATTCAAGCTGTAAGCATCCTTCCCCTAGAAGCATCTTCTTCCCTACATTGTTCACTCTTGGATGGAAGACCGGTCTCATTCATGGTCCCATTTGAGTCTTTCCACCTTTCTTAGTAAATATCTTTTGATGTTCAGCAGCCACATGGGTGCGTGCATGAAAGAACCTGGTGACTTCCGAAGTTCTTGCCTCATTATCTAAAATTCTGGGTCACTTGACAAGACACAGAAAGAGCCTGACCTCAGTCCTGATGGACTTTATACCATTCAAAGAAAAATTATTTTCTTTGCCTTCAGGTCATCTTTTAGAGTAAGTCTCTAAATAATGTGTGATAGTCCCTTCCCTCTAACCCTGAGGTAACTACATTGTCCTCACTTTCCATCATGTACCCTTGCCAGGTAAAGAAATAGTCTTATTAGCCTGATGGGTAACTAGCCTTTCTCCTCATCCTTAGTGAAAGTCAGAGATTTCCTTGTCCTGATCTGGTTGTGTTTTCTCTGCTTCTTCTCATAGGGATTGCAAAGGAGGTCGGAGTATATATGCTACCTTTCATCTTGATAATGTTTTCAACATCAGCGAGAATTTCAACATTGAGAAGGTGAGTTGTTAGAATCAGTCATAAATGTGACCTTGTTTTACTACTAGACACAAGCACATTTGTTCCTTTTGGTTAAGGTTGATATGAAGCCCACAAAAGATAAAATGCACTCAATTTATTGAGACATTGAGTAGATTTCAATGGGTACAAAACTCTTATAAACCTGTCTAATAAAAGTGCCTCACAATGGAAAGCCATCATGGCCCCCTTAGTTCCTCTAATGGCCTTCCTTGATACCAAATGAGCAAGATGTGGGCTAAGACCTTCTCCCTTGGTCCTGCTTAGGATCTACTCATTCTGAAAGCTGTTTGCAGTCCTCACTTTTATCTATTAATCTCAAAACACCATCTCACCCCCAACTAATTGTCTTTCTCTTCTTCACACTATGGGTTTTTCCAGTAGACTATGCAAGACCCTCCAAAGAGGTCTCCCATAAGAAACTTCTCAGGGAAACTGTTAATTTCATCTAGTGAACATGTTCTACAAGAACAGGCCTACTCACTTCCAAGGGATGTTGGTCCATCAAGACCAATTTATCTATTTTCTCAGGCCCCAGGCTTGGGAATCAGGCATAGAGAACTATGGTAGTCTTGTCCTCATTCCTTACAACTTAAGCACTGCCACCCCAGAATTGAATGAGTTATGTGAGCCCTACTTACCTGTGGCAAGAAGCAGAAAGGACAGAATCAAAAGTAGAAGAATGGCCATCTTAGCTGAGATCCAGTCCATATCCTTGTCACATCTTGTGATGCCAAGGAAAGGGCATCTGAGGGCACACAGAACAGAAGAAAGAGCAATAGTTTCTGTTCCAGGTTTAGAGAGTGACTAGCTTATCTATCCTCAATCTCCCTGCTAGGAGGCCTTTTTTGGTCTTCTTGGCTTCCATAATGAGTAGACAGATCTCAAACAAGACCAAGGGAAAAGGTCCTGGCCCACATCTTGCTCACTTTGCCATCATGGAAGGTCATTAGAGGAACCAAGGGAACCACGATGGTTCTACAGCATTTCAATGTGAAGACCTTTTGTTTGAAAGGTTTACATGAATTTTGTATCTAGCATGTCCCCTAAATATTTCCATAAACAAAGCATCATCTTGTGACCAAGTCCTAAGAAGATTTCTCATACCCCTTCGTCCATCATACGATGGGCTAGTTTCCCTGCACCACATTATGTAACAGTTTGGTAGCCAGGCACTGTATACTGATGGAAACTAATGATTGTCTGTTAGGACAACCCAATATCAGCAACGACATTCCCAGGATTATTTTCTCCAAGAAGGTATCTCCCATGTCTTTCCTATTACCCAGGCACTTGCTGGTCCTCTCCCTGGAATGCCAGCCTACTCTGTCCTTAGCCTCATTTGTCAAGAGTAGATCCTTAGACGTCATTTCTTCTCCACAATTCACTTCCACTGAGTCCTCTCTGTCTGGTCTTCCAATGGACTTCATGTGTCCCTCTCTTATAACTCAGCTTCTTCCCTCCAAGGTCTTCAAGGTTGGAGATGCACTCTTACTTTTGGAGGCAGAGAGGAAAGTAATTCAACCCAAAATATATGCATGTCTTTAGATCCAGTGTAGTCTCATTCCTCTTAAAGACACCAGGTGGGCGGCCTTCTTGGAAGATAAAAGGATGCTTTTGTTTCACACAGCAAACTGAAAAATTAACGAAGGAGTTGGAAAACCTGAATGTGAATATTGATAACATTGAACTGTTGGACAAAACAGGAAGGAAAAGCTTGGAAGACTTTGCACATTCTGGGATAGATACAATCAATTATTCCATGTACTTGAAGGAGGTATGAGCAAGAGACGCATGTATGGTCTTTGGGGAGAAATTAGAGTATTGTACGCGTGTGTTTTTGTATATCACAACAGTAGACTCCCATAGCATAAAGGTCAGTGTCTTAAGGTCAGCAGTTTAGTGGTGTTTAGTATATTTATAGTTAGCACCTCCAGGCCTAGCGTGTTTTCATCACCCCCAGGAAACACTCTACCCATAAGCAGTTGTTATCCAGACCCAAATTCCTGGCAGCCAACCATCTACACTCTATTCTGTATAATTCATATAAGTAGCAACATATACTTTGTGACTCCCATTCCTAGATTCTTTCATTGAGCATGGTTTTAAAATCTATGAATGTTACAGTGTCTATTTGTAGCATGTTTTTATGGGTGAGTAAACATAATACATATAAATAGAAATGCAAATGTTGTAACCTGTGTAGGAGTTTCTAGCTTTATTTGGTTGCTTGACGGCTGTGGCCCCATGTTCAACATGCTGCTTTTCAATGGTGTTCTTATTTCAAAAGTGCATGCCTGTAACATGTTTCTTTCATTTCCTCCATGGTAGGCTGAGAAATCTCCTACCAAAGTGGATCTGCTGGCATTTGCCTCTTCTCTGGAAGCAAAGGCAGACCAGTTGGTGAGTTCAGTAGTCTTGTTCAGTTCTATCATAGCTGAAAAGGCAAATGTCAGTATCATTGTCTAGGAAGCCACAAAGAGATCCCTGTCACCATGGCTTGTCACACCTTGTCTCACAGCACTTCGCTAATGCATCAGAGGTCCCCTTGGCAACTAGTTGTCCCTTTGTGGTTCAGAAGGTTAAACAGCTTAACCTCTGCATGGGTTTTCACACATCAACACCTCCACTTTAAATACACACGTACACACACCATGCACACGTGCATGCATGTATACACATATACATATGCACAGATATACGTACATTCACACACAAGAGAGATGCACACATGGGGACACACAGACATACACAAATGCATACTCAGCATGCAGACGAACATATACATGCACACATATGCACATACATGTACACAGAAAAGACACATGTGTGCACTCACACACACAGGCATGCACACATACATTTTTACACACATGTTTTTCTCGCAGTCTGGAGTATTAGCTGAGTTGTGCCTTTCATCACCAACAGTAGGCATATAATACTGAGCAGAGGCGCCATCATAGCCCATAGACTTGCTCATCATCAGATCTTCTGCATAGCAGGACTGCTCTCCTCTAAGAAATAGCAGATTGTGGTGACAAGGAAGCTGGGCTGCAGAGGAAGACCCAGATTTAAGTCCTGACTCAGTCTCTTCCTAATGCTAGTAGCCTAAGCAGGGTATTTCACTCACCTCGTGCCTTAGTTTCCCCATCTGTCAAAATGGAGACAGTAATTACATCTGCCCTACAGGGTTGTTATTGTCCATATACTGACCATATAATTAAGTGTGAATTAAGTGTGAACAGTCTTTAATTGAGCATTGGTTTTCTTCAACTATAAAACATGAAATTGACTAGCTGTATCATTTGGAGGCAGGGAAAAGGAAACCACAGCGTCTGGTGTTTAGGCAGTGCTTTTGAGTGTGAGGGCTGATGAGTCCATGACTCTGTAGTTTGAGGAAGTATGTCTTGATGCTGTGTCCAATGCCAGCCCAATGTCTATCAGTGCCATAATTGTCTAACCTGTGACCATGTAGTGTCTTCTGGTGTCCTTTATGGTTAAAGAGTATGTTTAGCGGTCCAGAAGGGTGGTGTTGATCCTTTTGTCTTCTTTTCCTTGTAGTCTAATGAAAATTTGAAACAGGCCTTGAAAACAGATGCACAGAATATTAGAGCCATTCACCATCAGCAAGTCCTTCCTTTGCAGCAATCACTGGTAACAGTCAACAACCTGTGGCATTTCATGGTAGCCTGAATGAATGTAGTTATTTAGTTACCTTGGAGATAGCCGGAAGACACACACTTATCTGATGGAGGCCCCAACCACTCAGCCTCAGCTTCAGATATGGAGCCGGGCTTTAAAAACCACAGCCTTAAGTCAGGCCTTTCTTCCCAGTGCTTCCCTCTGTTCCTTCCATAAGAGTGTGAGCCCTGAGGTGTGCCCCACACCTGTCTCCAGCTCACACTCCTGCTAGTGGGCCTCCGGGGCAGTGTGATTGTGCTCTGGGCTCGTGTTGACACATTCTCTAATTCTTTTTCTCCACACTATGCTTAGAAGTACGTGAAGGTGAGGGTGAGTACTTCTCCTGTTTCCTTCACCTCAGTTGGCTTCCTCCATGGCTGTTGCTCTCTTTCTCCTCTATTCAACCCCCAACTTTCTGTTCCCTAACTTCTAATGTAACAGAGGTAGTTTGTAGTTTGGAATCACACAGATCTGGTTTCAAATCCCTCTTTGTCTCTCTAAAACATAGTGACTTCCCAGTGTCCTCCTCAAACAAAATAGAAGCAAAGAGGATGATGGGATATTAGGGGTGGCTATCACTTGGTCCATGGAACGTGGGGACTCAGAAACCAGAGGGAACAATGTTGTGCTTGTCCCTGGGTCTGTTTGTGGCTGTGAAAGGGAGAACGTGTGGAAGGCGGGCCCCTATGTCAGCGACTCAGTTTGCAAGTGTACGAAAGTCCATCCTCTCCAACACAGAAACCTCTGGATCTAGTTTTCACTCTGGTTGTCTCTCTGTCCTTCTCCTTTCTAGTTTGCTAGAGTTCCACAGGGTTCTCTCATTAGACTCATATGCGTTTTATTCTGGCTTCTTACAAGTCTCTGTCTTTATGCACAACCTAGAACAAGCTTGTTAATGTAGTAAGCACACTTACTGCTGTTGTTTGCATTTTCCTTGTATGCTTTTCTACAAGTAGACAGGACAGCCTGGTCTCTTCTGAGCTAGAACAGCCTGGACACAGATCTATCACATAAACCAGGGCTTGGCAAACTGACTCTTATCAGCCACAGCCTGACCCAATCCAGCCTGTTGCCAGTTTAAAAAAAAAAAAAAAAAAATACATTGGACACAGCCATTGTAGCTGTGGCAACTATGGCCATTCTTGGACATAAGAGTGGAATATGGTGCCAGGAGGTAGTGGCACACACCTTTAATCCCAGCACTCTGGAGGCAGAGGCAGGTGAATCTCTGAGTTCAAGGCCAGCCTAGTGTACAGAGAGAGTTCCAGGACATCCAGGACTATACAGAGAAACTGGGTCTCAATAAACACACAAACAAAAAGAATAAGAGTAGAATATTGCCCCTAAAACTTGAACTATTGTGGCCTTTTACAGATGAAGTTTGACCTCTTAACCCAAACCATTCAAGTAAACCACACGTGATAGGCAGGTTCTGTTTTAGTAATGCTTTTCCCACTGACTAAACCTACTTTGAAGGTGTTCTTGTATGCTGTGTGTGTGATGTCTTGCCCTTAAAGCCTTTGAATGTGACCCTGTTTTCCTTCTACTGGTTTTCTTATCCACTAATGGGATATAAAATCCATGTCATTGCTCATGTCTGTTGTACTTTCTAGAATGCAACCAATACACGGTGTGGTCAGATTCGATGTTTGTGTTGGGAGAAGGGCTGAGATAAGGCCTGTGTTCTTGATGCTTTGGCTACAAATTTTGATTTTTTTTTTCTTTTCTCCACCAGAACACTTTAAAACAAAGTGTCTGGACACTTGAACACACGAGTGAGAAGTTGCCGGTAAGGGTTTTGATTTTCTTTCATGGGGTTTTATTATCAAACATCACACCTAAAAATTTCAGAGGTATTGGTTTTCATAAGTAGTTTAAGTTAAAAGGAGCTGTTGGGAGCATTTTTGAGTACCAAACTTGGTTTTCCCATGGCTTCCCTTCTCCTGAGCACTTCTCTTGATGCAAGTCTCAAGTCTGGGTCTAGCTGTGCAAGAGGCGAGCTTCAGCATGGATACTTTTGTAAAGAGTGTTCTTTGGACCACAGGCAGTATAGGCACTGTTAACCACGCATGCTCACCATCACTGCTGGGCGGGTCACGGGCTTTTCTACTCACCCACCCTCTAAAAGAACAGACTCTTGTCGGAGCTGGTGGGGAGCAATGGATGAGAGCTTACATCTGATCCATGAGCATGCAGAGGGAGAAGAAAGGAGGGAGGGAGGGAGGGAGGGAGGGAGGGAGGGAGGGAGGGAGGGAGGAAGACACAGACAGAGAACACTAACTGGGCAATGGCATGGGCTTTTTAAACCTCCCACCACCAGTGACACACTTCCTCCAACAAGTCCCCACCTCCTAATCTTTCCCAAACTGGTCCATCAGCTAGAGGCCAAGTTTTCAAATACGTGAACCTACAGAGGCCATTCTCTTTCAGTCCACCATAAGGTGACACCCCAGACAGACTTACTGTTTGTGGCTTTGAGGGTGATCATCTCAGTTATCAAACAACAACAGAAAGACACAAACTTAGGGCATGAGCAAGAGCATGAATTGCCTTAAAACTAGTGCTCAGAATACCGCCACTTGTCTTAGATTCCACCAGTTGAAACAAGCCACTTGGCCACAACCATTGTTGTCATCATGAGGTAGAGAAGTACAGGTCTTCCGCAGAGTGTCTGTTCGCGTGGGTATCACAGATACTCAAGTCCCTTGCATCACTTGCACAGTATGTGTGGTTAACATAGATACACCTTCTGGTGTACTGAAACCACCTCTAAATTACTTACAACACTTAATGCAGTAGAAGCATGATGCAACTAGCTGCTGTCCTGTATTATTTAGGGTGAAAATGATCAGAAAAATCTTTACACCTTTGGTAAACCTCTCCCGTCCCTGCCACAAAAGGTTAAATGAGCCAGGTAATGGTGGCACATGTTTTTAATCACACTACTCCAGAGGCAGAGGGAGGCAGATCTCAGAGTTCAAGGCCAGCCTGGTTTACAGAGCAAGTTCCAGGATAGCCAAGGCTACACAGAGAAGCACTACCAAAAACAAACAAACAAACAAACAAACAAACAACAGGCTAATTGAATCCCAGATTCAAAACTCCTAGACTAAAGGGCTGACCATATATCATCCTACTACATCTGGCAAGCTGTGCCAAGAAAGGCACCAGTCACCATGAAAGGTTCATCACGCCACCACAAGACATGCCCTGGGACAGCAACTGAGCCCTGAGGCTGTGCTGTGTTCAACTTGTACACAGAACTGCAGCAGATAGATTCTTCAGAAAAAAAGTATTTTTGCTGAACTGGAAAGCCTGCTCATAAGAGCTCTGGGGTGTGAACTCCACAGTTTAAAAAAGTGGGAGTTCTTCTACTTTTTTCAGTGAGCCAAATATTGTGACATAGTCCCTGTGAAGATCAATAGGTCTGCTCTGCTCCAGGGCCAAGCCTGTGTCTCTGATCCCAGCACAGTGTCATACCTGTGTGTCCCATGCTAAGGGGATCTGGAGGTGTAGTGGTGAGCTCACCATCTTTTCTGGTACCCTCTGCACATCCAAGATGGGACCTGCAGTCCAATGTTGCACCCATAGAGGCCCAGCCTAGGATACAAGAGGTAGACAGAACTCTGTTCTGATGTACCTGCCCAGCTGTGTCCCTGCCACCCACCCCCCAGACCTCTGTGCAAAAGGTTTGTTTGTAACAAGCTGTCACTTGGATTGTCAGTAACTAAGTCTTGGTGCAACAAGTTTTGGCGTTAGAGAATTTTAGGAGAAGGATAAAAACTAGCTAGCTGGGCCACCTCAGAGGAAGTCAGTTGTCTCCTGTGAAGGGAGCCCAGCAATGACCTCCTTCAAGCCATTAGAATTTGTAAGCAGCCAATGATTCTCATCAGGAACTCATTGCATATACAGCACCGAAGTGTGTCCTCATTCTGAGCTCATCTCCTCCTCCCGTCCTCAGAGGACTGAGCCAAGTCTCGATGTTATAGGCCCTGGTCACCAGACAGTTGGCTGTCCATCAGCAAGAGTTCTGTGACTGTGGATGGGTTAAAACAGTTACATATTAAATAGAAGGTTTTGGGATTTACTTCAGTGGCAGAATGCTTGTTTAGAAAACACAGGCCATAGACTCCATCACCACTACCAAAAAAGAAAAGAAAGGGAGAAAATATTTGGGGAGAGGGTGTTTTTTTTTTTAATGTCTATAACAAACATGCACAGCCCCTCAGTTTTGTTATTATTAACACACACAGTGTTGTATGTCAGCTACTGACATAACAGGACATTGTACTAGATATCAATGTATCCAAGCAGACTGAATGGGTTATATGACACTACCACTCCATTTTACAGAGGGCCATCCATGGCCTGAAGATTTTGAGCAAGGGGGATGGGGATCCTGGAATCAGCCTCCCTAGGACTCTAACGGATTTGAAAATCATCTAATTAAGTCCCCTTCCAATTATTGTATTTTCCAGGACAAAGTGAGCAAGATCATTGCTTCTTTGGATTCTGCTCAGAAATTCCTCACCAGTAACTTTTCTTCCATCGTTATTGGGGTAAGTTTTTTCTTCTTAGGCAAGTGTGTAGATAAAGTGCCATGTAATCATTCCAGGATGAAGTAGCTATACCCCTTAAGTATGTTCTAGTCATTTTAATAATGGCTCTGATCTTTGATTCCTTTCTAGGAAACGATAAAGTTTGGGAGAACAATAACAGGTTACTTTGAACGTTACCTGAAGTGGGTCCTGTACGCCGTAAGTAGCTTTGTCTCTTATGAACACAAAGGGCACCACCTCTCACGAGAGTCATTTTCTAGTATAGAATCTGAAGGCTATTAAAATCCTATGGTTTTAGTTGGAGATAAATGAAAGTGTCTATCTGGACCTGATGCTCCAGCTCTTCCACATCTTATATGAGGAACAGAGGAAGCGAACAGCAAAATAGCTAGGATTTTATTCAGAGGTACATTTAGAGTACAAAACAGATGCAGCAAGGGAAGCAGCAGGCTGTCTGAGGTGGGGTGCTCAAGATGAGCCAGTTACGGCTTAAGACTTTCTTGTATGGAGTCCAGAAGACAGAGTTAGCTGCTGGGGGTAGGGAGGGCATGGGTTTTGTTTTAATTGAAGGTTTATTTAAGTCTTCATTCACTTCGCATGTACTTTCCCATGGTGTGTCTGACTTTAATCATATCCATGCCCAAGTATGCATAGGCATAAGAAGTAGGGCTTTTTCCCAGATGTTCACCCAGAAGACACAGTTGGCTATAATTTGCACACACCCCAAATCAGCCCAGGCTGGAGTCACATTTCTCCGCCACTCCTTCAAGTCCCGGGGCATGTCCCAGGACATTTTTGAATGGACACAGGGAGTTATAGATAGGTTGTTATGGTCAAGGAACCCATTGGTGTTTGGGGTGAGTGAGGTGTGTGTGTTGCTCAGTTTGGTGCAGTGGGGGTCTCAGGTGGTTACGTGCATGGTTAGGAAAAGGCTAAGTGTATAACTCAAGCCAAGTGGAGTCCTGTATTTCCAAGATTTCTTTATACTTGCCTGTTTCAAGAGGATTTGGATAAGGGAACCCAGGACCTATTAGGGGCAGCCTTCCCATGAGGGAGAGCACCCCTCACCTCCTGGCTTACCTTTGCCATGTGGCTTCCTTCATGTGATGCCTACCCCTTTGTCAGATAACAGAACAGCACTAGGCTAGACACGCCCACATTCCCCGAGCAGTTCTGCAGGATGGTCTTCATACTCCAGACAACAAAGGAGAAGACCAGCAGCTCAAGGGGACCACGCGTCTCACTATAAATGTGTGGAACTGTACTGGCTGTAGAACTCCTCAGCACTCTTCAGCTCTCAGCACGGTGGCTTCCAGGACACTCTTGTGACACACTGCACACCTCTGCTTACTCTTGTTAGTCCAGCCAGTGAAGCTTTGTGGGGCTGGCTCAGTGAGTGTTTGCCTGTGTTTTCCATCCCGCAGATCACAGAGAAGATGGCATCCTGCAAACCCTTGACCAACCTGATGGACTCTGCGATTAATGGTATTCTGTGTAGATACAGTGCTGACCCTCTGGTAAGAACTTCCCGCCCTCGTTGTGTTGTTAGGAGCGGACTTCATTTCTAACCTTGTTCAGAGAATTTTACAGCTTTATGACAGCACTATTACTTTTCTGAAGATTGGAGGCCAGGGAGGTGCCACCGCTACCTTCCTTATCGTTTATCTCTATTTTGGTTTGGTTTCTGTTTTTGAAACAGGGTTCCTCTGTGTAGCTTTGGAGCCTGTCCTGGAACTCATTTTGTAGATCAGGCTGGCCCCGAACTCATTGAAATCTGCCTGTTCAGTGCTGGGATCAAAGTCGTGTGCCACCACCACCCAGCTACCTTCCTTTTCTTAACCAGTTCCTCTTGGTCTAATGGTTTTCATTAGGGTTGTTTACAGGAACATGGTGAAGGGTTATTTAGAGGAGTGTGGGTATCTTAGCAGTGGTATAACACCACAGAAATTTCTTTCTTACCCTATCAACCATTAACTTGCATATAAATTCCCAGGGAGGCCTGGGCTTTGTGAGCCCTGCCCTCTCTGTGACAAGATGTTGATGAGCCCAGCTTTGTGCAGGGAACCACAGCTGTCCTTTGTTCAAGACTGCCACAGCCATGTCGTGCATGGAAGGCAGTGTTCCATAGCACCCAACACCATTAACTCTTCCAATCTTTATACACTTCCTCTGATGTTTCATGAGCCTTGGTGGGGGTAACATAGATGCAGCATTTAGGGTCAGACATTCAAAAGTCATATTGTGATTTTGACCCATTATAACAACCATCTTTAGTTACCATTGTTCACTGCAAAAAGAAGCTCTCTGGCTGGGCGTTGGAGGCACACACCTTTAATCCCAGCACTTGGGAGGCAGAGGCAGGTGGATCTTTGAGTTGGAATCCAGCCTGGTCTACAGAGCGAGTTCCAGGACAAGCTCCAAAGCAATACAGAGAAACCCTGTCTCGAAAAACCGAAACAAACAAACAAAAAACCAAAGCTCTCTGACCAAAACTGAGAGTGCCACCAACCAATGAGCATAAATGTAATTATTTGGAAAGTAATCTTATGAGCATATCATGTCAGTTTAGTGCAGCTACAGTAGTAGCTTCCTCATAAGGACCTACAACCTTCCAGGTACAGGTTTTGACTAAGTTTCCAGTATTAGATATGAATTATCTCTTGTGGAGCAGGCTTCAGACCCAGCTAGAAATAATAGGTTGGTTACCCCATCACAGACTTGTCACTATTACACCTGTGGGTACATCTCCCCTGATCTGCAGACAGTTAGTTCTACACACAGGAGCCACAGTGGAGTAAGGCTATTGAGGACAATTCTCCCACAGCAGCCTGCACAGGCTCTTCTGGCACTATGAGGGTTAGTTCTAGTCCAGTTCCAGCCTGATTTCTCTATATCCTATAATCAGAGTTTGTGGTGTCTGCAGTGATAGAGGCTGACCATTGAGTCTGGTTTGTACCCAACAACAACGGCCATTACCTGTACCATTTTGGTGGTCTCAGGAGCCTCTGACCAGCCCACAGGGAGGTAGCCCAGGCCTGACTCTGAACTTTCATTACTAACATGGGTTTGGAGAGTAGCTTTATCTACCCATGCAGGTTACTTCCATTCAAACTCTTAATTTATTTTTTTTTTAAATTTGAATGACAGAATATTAAGTTTTCTTGTGGCTTTTTCATATATCTTTAGTTTCAATTGGGCCTTCTCTGGTCCCCTCCCTTCCCCCAACTTCCTCACCCCCAATGCCATTTTCAAGGAGGCATAGCCCAGGACTAAGTTTGTGATCTGATTTACAAATATTGGCAATATTTTTTTTATGTCAACATTTCTTTTTGAGAAAACATGGTTAAATTTAGTCTGTGGTGGGTCTGCTGCAGGGGTTAAAGATGGTACATTTGGGGGGGAATGCTGGTATGTGCTGAATGCCGCTTATGTCCTCTTGACTGTCCTGTCATAGGATGAAGACGCCAATGTCTTAACTATTCAGATACAGAAAAAGATCAGAAGAGTCAACTAGCCATATTTACACTGAACTGTTTGGAAGGCACTTGAACCTAAGCCTGTTGGCTGGCAGCTGTCTTAGTTAGACAGCCAGTCTAACAAAGATAGACCAGCTGGTGTGTGATTAGGTGCTTTCTGACTATATTAGACTCAGTCTTAGTTTCACCACCAGATGCCCCTGTTCTCTTTTAAAATAAACTTGATCCTAGAATCTATTTGTCCTTCAGAGAAATTAACTCTGTTACAATAACATATGTTGCCCTCTCCATGATGGCTGTAAAACCTTTAAAAATTGCAAAAAGAATTCTCCCCCCTAGAAAATGTTCTTTCCTGTTATCTATCCCCAAGCATTTAATTCTCCTGATTGCTGTTGTTTCAATCCCCAGAATTTGTTCTGGTTCGGCATAGGAAAAGCTACTGTGTTCTTGCTCCCTGCTGTAATCATCGCTGTCAAGCTTGCCAAGTACTACCGCAGGATGGATTCAGAGGACGTATATGATGAGTGAGTGTGGGGTTTCTTGAGGGCCAGGCATTTCTATGCAGCGCTGTCCTCGGAGAGCCACCAAAGGCCAGTTCTCATGAGGACAAACTTAACTTCTGCTTAAGTACTAGATTGTCCCTTTCCCACTGGTTTTTGTTGTTGCTGGTGGTGGTGGCGGCCATCTTGTTCTTGTTTGCTTATAACCAATCTTATGATTCTGTATCCTTCTTCTTTATTGCTTGTTTATAACCAGTCTTATGATTCTGTCATTTTCTTCTTCTTTAATCTCAGCTGTCTTAACCAGTGTTCTTCTGTTTCAGCTCGAGTGTCTCGGGAACATGGCATTTCACTTTATGATAACTGTTACTCTTTTTCCATGGCTCTGCTGCCTGCCCTGTGCTCTGTGTCTGCCAAACATGCTTGCTCCCTCTCCTCTCCGTCTTCTCTCATCATCTCTGGAACGTGAACTGAAAACACTGGAGGGTGGGGGAAAATCTTGGCCTTGATAGTGATAAAATCAGTAAATAACCCTGTCTTCCCTTTTTATATTTTATAGTGTTGAAACTGTACCCATGAAAAAGTAAGCCTTTTTTTTTTTTTTTTTTAAACTACTTCACAGATGGGATGGGGGAGGTTTCTGACATAAGAACAACAGATAAGTCTGGGTAAAGATGAGTCATGACGCCTCTGAGAAAGAGGGTTAGTGCATAGATGGTGCTTACGAATTGCTGGTTGAGTGGATGGATATTTCATATATTAGAAGCATTGCTCTATACAGCCACTGTTCCCATCTGTGGTTTTGGAAGAGGGAAGATGTAAATGTCGCACACCCTCAAACCTCATTTGCAGACATCTGTGACACGCGTTTATGTCATCTTTGTGATCCGTAACGTAAATACTTCATCCTAGAGGTAACTTGGTGTTTCTGGTGTATTTATTTTTGTTACAGTTTGGAAAACGGTAGTAATGGTTATCATAAAGATCATTTATATGGTGTTCACAATCCTGTTATGACAAGGTAAAAGAAAACCTGAAGTGCATGCCTAGCCTGTGCTGAGCCTTCTTGTCTCTGCTAGACCTGTCTCTGAGTCTTCTGCATGCTCTTGATGCCCTCTTCTTCTCTTTGCATGCCACTGCACTGTCACTAGCTGGCTCTAGTCACACTCTGAATAGCATTCCCTAATGCCAATTTTCTACATTTCCAGGGGATTGCTCAGCAACGGAACGGGGTAGCCCCATCTTAAAATGCTATGAGCTACTCTAGCTCCTAATGGGTTATATGCATGCACACCTTTACCTAGCCCTCCTCTGCTCTAAATCACTAAGAAGTGATTTAAAGACCTTCTCTGCCTCTCTTCCTTTCTCCTCCTTTCCTTTCTTTCTCTACAGAAAATTAACTATAATCAACGGGAAAAAGAACTTTTCCTCCAAAATCCTTGCACTTTTATGTTCCCTGGAGTTTCTTGTGGGTCTGGATTCCCCAGATAACTCTGAGTATTACCTGCCAAGTGAATTCGGCTGCACCCCTCTAAAATTTCAGGCAGACGTGTCCACCAGGGGCAGCCTTTCTACGGTCCTCCCATGTCTACACAATTGGCTCCAAGCCAAGTCAGCCAGCATTGCCCCCACCTCAGTTGCAAAGGAGTGAGTCAAACATTGATGCACAGGGAATGAATCCTCCTGTCCTAGAAGCCCCATGCTCCACGTGGAACACTTCCCCTTAAAAGAACTTACATCACATTGAGGAATTCGCCAGTGTGAACTCCTCACCAGGTGCAGGACTCACTCTCCCTTCTATTCAGGGGCATCTTATCTTCAGCAGTGTTGCCTAGAAATAGCAGATGTCCCATCAGTGCTGGTTTCAAGAGGAACGGAACAAGAAAGTTAGCAAAAGGATTTTGCTTTTCAGAATGATTAAAAGGTCTTTTTTTCCTCCTCTACCTTACAACTTGGAACGTCCTAAAAGCTCCAAAATAAGAATCTCTTGTTTCAATTTGTCATGTGTGGAGAGAGGTATCATTTTAATGTCTAGCTGCTCTAACAAGCAGTATAAGCAGTGTGGCTTATGGAGAACAGAAGTTTCTTTCTCATGGTTCTGTAGGCTGGGGAATGGGCAATCGAGGTGTCCCCGCAGATTCAGTTTCCAATTAGGGCAGATTTCTCATAGATGGCATCTCCCGTCTTTACTGTGTCTTCGCGTTGTGGTGCTCTGTGAGTTTCATGCCTTGATTACTTTCCCAAAGTGGTTTCCCTACCCCAGCTCCACAACACCATCATCCGGGTAATCAGAATCTGTATTTCTGAACTTGGAGCTGTTCAGATGTTCAAGCCATGGCTGAAGTGGAGAGATAAACAGGAGGGAGTAAACATCTATTTTTCTGATGATGTGCTGAACTCTCAGTTCACCAGCTTTGGTCCAGAGCACGTAGACAGTGCTATGGCTGGCCTGGCCTGTGTGCTGACCTCCTTCTTCCCAGCATGGAGAGCTTGGAGGGAGTCTCACATTTCTTAGCTGAGATTTTTCCAGGCCAGAGGTGAGCTTTAATACCAATGACACCCCACCATGAGTTCAGAGGACTTGCTGAGTGTGGTGCTGGCCTCCTGGCCATGGCATCACCAAATGCCTGCTCTCAAGCAGGACATTCTATGCTTGAAAGGTGCTGAAGAGAGGCCTGTTTGGCTGGGAGAGTGTGGCGGGTTGCGTCTCTGGCGGAGATGCTGAGATGAAATTTGGGGTGAAAATGTTTACAAGGATCCATAGTTGTGAAAGGAAGGATCAGAAGGCTGGGAGAACCCATTTCGGCAGTGGGGGAGCTCTGAAGCAAGTGTTGCCTATTAGAAGTCAGCTTCATGGGCTAGATGCAGCCTTTGTCCCTCCCTTCCCTCAGTTGTGGAATTTGATCCATCTGGGAAGGTAGAGCCCCTCAGGTGCAATAGTTTGGCAATAAGCTGTACCACAGTGGTTCTGATGGAAGGCTTATCTGCTGACTACCCCACAGGTGGTGACAAGCCCATCTTAGTGCAAGGAGGATGGGCATAAACGCTCTGGTAGGCCTGGTAGAGTGTGCCACATCCACACAATGGTTCAGGAAGAGCAGGCCCAGCCTGCCAGTGGGAGGATTGTCTCTGAGAACCAGGAGCCCCTTGTTACTCCCATACTGATGTGGACACTTTGGCATTTAGACGTGACATCAAAATCAGCACAGTGTGTCCAACCTTTGATACTGATGTGATCCTCATCCACAAAGTTCACACTCAAGAAACACACAAATCTGCCGAGCAGTGGTGGCACACGCCTTTAATCCCAACCCTCAGGAGCCAGAGGCAGGCAGATCTCTGTGAGTTTGAGGACAGCCTAGTCTACAGAGTGAGTTCCAGGGCAGCCAGAGTTACACAGAGAAACCTCAAAAAAAAAAAAACAAAAAAAAAACAAACAAACAAACAAACAAAAAAAGACACAAGCTGCAAAGGTTACAAGATGAAAACAAAAACAAAACAAATCTCATCACATTTTCAGTAGCTTTACAGTTTTGTGTTGGGTTGCTTTCTTAGCTAACCTGGGATCCTGAGAGTCAAAGTTTGGACACACCTGGTAGGTATTCACCAATTCTCCTCTTTGGAATTGTCCCGCCATGACTGGCCTGAGCCTTTGGATGTAAAGGGGGCCAGATGTCCTCTTTAAAAACCAATGATGAAATAACTGAGCCCCACCCACTCACACAGGCACACTGCTTCTAGGGCAAACACTTGGCTCTCTGGGCTAGTGGTTCTCCTGACTTAACAGTTCGCAGCTGTGTAACAGGAACACAGTAAGCCTTGCTGACTTGCTGTAGAGAAGGAAGTGATTGCAAGAGAGTACAGGAAAAACAGTTGCCATCCAATGAACAGTGCATCTGGGGCTGTGAATGCTAAAATTCAAAACAGATGGAATGCTCCAGCAGTGTTAAGTACCTGCTGCTTCAGGGTGGTTTTTGTGATGATTCTGCTTTTGGTATGAAGGTTTGTCTTTGGGGAGGACACGGCATTCCATGCTCCTGTGAGAGGTGAAGCTAGGACTATTAGTGCCTGAAGTCATTCCTCCATTCTCCACAGGCAGTCTAGATTCCTTTGAACTTTCTGCATATGTGGGATGGTTGACAAGACAGGTTGAAGGTGTTGTTTGTTTTGTCTTAATTTTTCAATAATGTTAAGTCCCAAAGATGGCAGGGTCCTTCTTGTGTCACAGAATCGGCATTCTCAGTGACACTTAGACCAAGACCTACCCTCTTTCCTGAGTGCCCACTGTGGGGACCTGGTGGGTCTTCTGATTAACGTGCTCTTCTGGGCAAGGTGGAGGACACAAATTAGAAGGCCTGTTTGTTTTTTGAAGATGAGAGTGAGTCTTCAGAAGTCCTATGGACACAGTCATTTCAGCCTCAACGAGACCCAAAGCCCCTGTTAGAAGACTCTGGGGTCTAAACTGGAGTAAATCTTCACTGTTTCACTGTGTCATCATGGAATGCTAACGACACCCTTACACCCCAGTTCCCACTTCGGTAAAAGGTGTCAAATGAAGGCTCTACTTGCCTAGAAGCTTCGAAGGTCAAGGTTCATGCCTAGATTAGTGCAATCCCCTACTTAAGTGTTTGTGTGTAGTTCTTGACAGTGGGGATGCTCTTATTACTTGGACGATTCTGATAGAGTCTAAAGGCTGGTCACACATGATAGATAAACATGCCTCGCTAACCTATCAGCCAAGCCAGTGCCACTCAGCCTCCCCTCACTACACCCACAGAGTCATGGATTACAGGGGAGCCCCCTAGAGGACCTTCTATACACATAAGCCGGGACACTTGCTCCTTCACATGGACTTGACAATGTGATTCCACTCAAGCACTGACATGTAGCCTGTCACCAGGACAAAGACAGATGTGAGTGAAAAATGGTCAGTGCTTCACGAAGGTGCTCGGCCCTTCGGGAAATCTCTGACAGTCAAGGCACTCACTGACACTTACTAAGCTAGGGTCAATATGACCAAGCTATTACCCCGTAGGGAGCTGGGCAGGGGAAAGTCTTCATAAATAAAACACATATTGTTAGTGGCGTGCTCAATTTCATAAACAAATCTGATACAGTCCCCCTTAATCTTTGCACATACACTCACAACCTCTAGTTAGTCTATCTTATGGCCTGTGGTGGGTCTCGTGCTTTTTGCTTACAGAAAAAAAGCAATGGGTTTTCCTGTAAGCATTGAAGCCTGAGATGTTCTTCATAGGGCAAATCCTGCCTCCTACACCATCTACACCAAGGAGAGGTGTTTTCCTCTGGGGAAGTACATTTGCTCTAACAAGCTTCCTGGCACAAGTAACTTATAGAAGGAAGGATTTGTCTCACAGCTGCATGGTACAGTCAGTTACGGTGGCAGGGGCATGAGGCTACTGGTCACATTGGATCCACAGTGAGGAAGAAGACAACATGAACACTAGTGTTTGGCTTGCTTTCTCTTTTTTATTTAGTCTAAGACCCCTGGCCTATAGCAAGGTGCCACCCACATTTAGGGTGGGTCTTACCACCTCAATTAACATAATCTAGAAAAGTCATCACAGACCGGTCCAGAGGTGTGTTTCCATAGTGATTCTAAGTCCTGTCAGGTTGCCATCTTAGAAGTATTGGGTCTGCTCAGCTGGAGGGGCATAATTTGTATCCTTTCTGAGCAGGTTCAAATTTTGTAGCCCAGACTGGCCTGGAACACATGGCAATCCTCCTTCTGCAGTTTCCCAAGAGCTGGATTGTTGGCACTAGCCACTACATCCTGCTTGATGCTTTCCCATCTAATGCTCACAGACCACGCTGGGGACCATATACTGTACTGTTGCTATGAAATATGCCTTCAATCGTAGGTGCTGCTATTGAGCCGTAGAGGGTATGCTTTGTGCAGAGTGCTTGCAGATGCTTTGGGATAAGTGGAAAGAACCCACCTGCTGCATTTCTCCCACCCAAAGGAAAAGCACACTTGATCATAGCGAGGTACTGGTGTGGCTGCAGTGACCCGCCTGCACCTGCTCCCTCTGCGCTGGTTTTACAGAAGGTGCCTGGAGGCTCTTCTGCTGTGTGACATGGAGCTCACACCCTCCAGATGGAGATCTCCTACCTCCCCTTGCACAAATTCTCCATGGGAGTCAAGGTCTTGAAGAAATGTGAGAGGATGGTGGGGTTAGTACTGCTTGGTAATCAGGAAGCTACCTACAGGATGCACACACATACGAGCTCATACATACTGAGTCCGGTAAGACCCCTGCAGAGCTTACTCTGGTTTCTGCCTCCTGATCCTAGAGTCAAGCTTCGGGAAGCCATCTGTGGCCAAGTCACCTGCTGTCATCTGTTTTTGCTGTTCTAATGTACTGCACACATGTCCCTTGTGACCATCACCTTTTAACCATAGAATATGTCTTAGTTTGTCTCACTCTGCCCCCATCCTTTCAAATGCAGTACAGACGGTTGCTAGGACAACCAGGTTTATTGGGCATTCTTTTTCCTTGGCAAACTTTCCAGGGTTTAATCTGTATTCTTCTCCTGCTTCTGAGAAGAGGTGATGGGACCACCTTCAACCTAGCCCCAAGCACTACAGTTCTCTGTTCTGTTTTTGTTTTTAGCCCATCTCGTTACTGACAAGTAAAGTTGACATTGCTTGAGGTAAGTGTAACGCTTTCATATAAATTAATTTATGGGGCTGTCGTTTTAGTTTTTGAAATATTGAAACACAGGTGATTTTAACATATTAGGTGAAAAAACAAATTAAGTATATAGATTGTGTAATATGCCTTTAATTACATAGAATCCGTTTATACTATATGACTAGATAGTGTGTGCCTGTAGATATATGTAGGTATATATACATACACGGTGATTATGTCTGGATGCATAAGACATAAAATTAGATATTTTTTTAACATAGTAAATAAATAGCTGCTAGATATTCTTATATACATCAAGGGTTATGGGATTGAGAGATTTTTTTGATAAGTGCTAACACATTGTTGTACAACAAACACTTCTGTGAACATGTATTTTCTTAATCTATATCAGAAGGTAAACTCTAGGCTGGACATTGGTGGTGCATGCCTTTAATTCCAGAACTTGGGAGGCAGAGGCAGGTGGATCTCTGTGAGTTTGAGTCCAGCCTGGCCTACAGAGTTAGTTCTAGGACAGGCTCCAAAGCAATACAGAGAAACCGTGTCTCGAAAAATTACCCCCCCAAAAAATGGTAAAGTCTAAACTAATGATGAGACCAGTGACTTGCCTCTTGAATAAATTTGTGTTTTCCATAGTTCTTGGGCTCCTGACTGAGCCATTTCAGGATTTTGCATTCTTTCTTTTGTAGCTCAAAGCCAGTTTCTAAAATTATGTTTGATTTCCATTGCAGCATCAAGACAGTCAAAAGCGGGAAGGATCCCAGACTTTGGATAGTTTCTGACCCTTCTAGAACTTTCCAAGTCCAGAAGGAATCAAATGTGGAGGCTCGGGCAGGCACTGAGAACATGACACCAGTGGTCTTAGGGTAGCACTTCGTCAGGAATGAACAGTCCTGATTATAATCCATGTGCCCATCACTATTCAAGAATGACTCTCCTGTTTTAACTTTTTTTACACTGAATTTCTATCTAGACACTAAAACATATAGGAGTGTTTGTTCCCCCAGATACATTTATCTTAGAGCCAGCTATGTGGATGCCATAGCTGGGTACCTAACTTATGTCTATATGTGGAGTGTGCTAAACACAAACCAGTTTACAGAACAGATGTATTTTGCATACAGTAAATTGTATATATGTCCTTTCTCCGCAGAGTTTTGTTTTGTTTTTTAACAAATGAGTGCTCTAGATTTTTCTCCTAAATGAGGTTACCGTTGTGTTGGGGGCCCACTTACTGGTGTGCTAAAAGTGTGTGAACCCTGCAGCAGGCATGTCCTTCCTCGTGGATTTCTCTATGCTTGTTGCTGGTCTGCCTGTGGGACAGAGGACACCTGCTTGACACCACTGGCAAGTTCAGAACAGAGAGACCTCAGGAGAAGGGAGCATTGCTCAGCCGGAAGCGCAATCATTTCCACAGACACCAGTCCTGGTTCACACTTTAGCGGCACTTTCTGATTTGTGAGGGTGGGCATAAACTGTGGCATCTGATTATCACTGGGATTCTAAACTAAGGTGCAAGGGCTTCTGAAATTTGAAATAAATCAAAAATACAAGGAAGAGTAAAGTTAATTTGTATGTGTTGTGGGTTATTCTTGTTGGCCGTGACCTTTCCAGAGGTGAGGAAAAGCTGGTCAGGCCAAAGTGAGTGTGTCCTTCAGTTAGAGGTTTAGCTTTAGACCAGGCTTTTCCATATGAGATCACAGCCCCAATTCATTTCGTTATGAAGGAGCTTGGGAAATGCGGCTTGAGTGCTGCTTCCTTGAGTAGCCTGAGTCTGCACTGTACCTGTGATGGAGCTGTGCTCTTGTATGTTCTATCTCACTACTCTCCAGGATGAAAGCGCCCACCATACAGAGCTGATAGAGTGCCGGCCACCTGACTCCACACACAGTAGACTTTTGGGATCTCAGACCTAATGTAGACACTGTTTTACCAGGTGGTGCACACCTACAATTCCAGCACACAGACAGGAAAGAAAAGCAAGTTCAAGACCAATCTGGGCTACTTAATCCGATGCTGTTGTAGAGTTTTTGTTTTGTTTTTCTTAAAAAACAACCAGGTCTCCATACACACTCGAATACCCCCTTATACACACACCTTCAGAGGGATTCATAGGGAGACAACTGTGACAGGCCCAATAAGATTCTCAACACTAGGTCAAACATTTCCATGTCTTTTGCTTAAGGATGGTGACAATATTTAAAGTCACTTTTCTGATGCATAATTAAAATTCAGTCTCTTTCCTTTGGCTTTAAAATAAATCTCAGTCTGAAATAGATTTTAGGCCACATGGAAAACAATATTCAACATACCTAGCTGGGTATCACTCAGTTGTTGCTGGGCTCTGCTGTGTAGATGACAGGTTGTCCCTTTCAACCATTCCAAGGCTGCTCCATGCTGTGGATGTGGCTCTCAGTGCTGTCTGCACACAGCAAGCCCAGTTATTTTTTTCCTCTCTTGTTGTTATACTTGGGGATTTTTGTTTGGTTGGTTTTGCTTTTCTGTTTGCTGTGTTTGTTTGACCATCCCAATGACTTGGACACATGAGACTTTAGCATCCTTTAGATTAGCTAAACCCATGGGCCTCCAAGAAAGGCACAAGAAACAGTGGGAGTTATAGGGCAACAGACCTGTCCAGAAATCTCTGCTACATAGCCCTACTGCTGATAAAGAAGGCTATGCTTATACAAGAGGCAATTAATTGTAGAAAAGTTCCCTATAGATGGAAAAACGTGAACTTCTCAAGACCAAACTTGTGTACGCACACACTTCAAATTCAATAGAAAAGTGCAGAGAAGATAACCTGCAGTCCTAGCATGCAGAGATAATGATGTTAGCTCTCACTGGTTCATGGTTGTTTACAGAAGCAGATGCAGTCCGCAGACAGGTACTGAAGGCTGGCAAGCCTTGTGCCTGTGGCTCCTGCCTTAACTCCCTAAAGCTTCCAATTCAAACACACCACAGACTGAGTGGCTTTAGCAATGAATTTCTTTTCTCATAGTTCAGATTCTGGCAATTTAAAGTCATCATGTTAGTAGGCTGGAGTCACAGGAGGCCTCTTGCCTTCACTTGCAGATGGCTGCCTTTTCCCAGTGTCCTCACAGTTCTTTCCTTTGGGTGTCATGTCCCACTTGCCTCTTGGGGAATAGCACTCAGGTAGGATTCTATCTACCTGACAAAGCCAATTTAATTTCCAACCTTGACTACCCCAAAAGTACCTTATATCCTAAAAGCCCATCTCTAAACAAGCACAGCTTAGGGCTCAATAGATGGTGTCTTAGGGTTTCTATTGCTGTGAAGAAACACCATGGCCGTGGCATGGGCTGCCTCACAGTTTCCAGAGGTTTAGTCCATTGTCATCGTGGCCACAAGCAGGCAGACATGGTGCTGGAGAAGGAGTTGAGAGCTCTACATCTTCATCCACAGGCAACTGGAAGTGAACTGTGTGCCAAACTGGGGGTAGCTTGAGCATAGGAGATCCCAAAGCCCACCCTCTCAGTGCCTCACTTCCTCCAACAAGGCCACACCTACTCCAGCAAAGTCATGCCTCCTATTAGTGCCACTTTCTTTGGGGGCCATTTTCTTCCAAACAACCACAGATGGTTTGGAAAGTCAAGGCACACAATACAATTCTTTACTGTCTCCCAAACACAAAGAGCAATCTCCTACATCATGACACTTTCTATCCAATGTTCTCACCCTGGATGTTTCAAATCAAATCAAAATAAGCTATGTAGGCCTGTAATTTGCAGAATCTACAAAGACTGGAAAGGAGACAGATGCATGTGTAAACACACACACACACACACACACACACACACACACACACACACACACACGAAAATCAGTGATACACCCCTGCCCCCAGGAACATGCAATGATGGGGAAATATGACTTCTTCAGCTTACAGGCCAAAAACAATGCAGGTTTTCCATTATTAAGTGGGGCTGCCTATGAAAGTTTAAATAGTCAGGTGGCCATCGATTTCCAGGTTAGCCTTCCGAGCAGGACAGAAATGTGTTACCCTTAGTTGCATAGGAACATGGGCTTGTTAAACGTAGTCCAGAAAGGATCAGTGTGCCAAAGGGAGTGTCTTTGGAGGTGTGACATTTTGGGTCTGGCATGCTGATGTATATCTGTAATTTCAGCACTTGGGAGGCAGAGGCAGGAGGTTCACTGTAAGTGTGAACCAGCTAGGTGAGTGGTGAGCGGTGCTCCAGCAGCTTCCTCTGGTGGGCTGTGATGGAGGTGTGTGTCAAGAACAAAGTCTCAATGGTAACTGAAGGCAGAAGCTGTGCCTGTGCCGGGGCTCCACTCAGCACAGTTACACAGAGGCCTGAAATTCACACGAGTCCTTGGAGTTTGTAGTCCCCTAAAGGAAGACTAACAATGCACCTGGTGCCAGGTCCTCAGATAAATGAAGCCAATTTTCTAGACAGTCTGTAGCTAGAGCTCAAAACAATATCTGCAAACAAGTTCAAGGCTTCCTGTATTAGAGGTAACCCTGTCAGGCAAATGATGCTCTTAGCTCTCTCAGGAATCAACCTCTGGTCCTCATCCCAGGGGCTCTCTATGCATCCCCAAATGCTTGGGTTCTCTATGAAGTCACCTCTGTCTTTTTCTACAGGGCAGCAGTTTCTCTGAAGAGTCTATCACCTGGGTTTTGGTGGAGCCTGTGAGTAGGGTATCACTCAAGATAATGGCTATTGCATGTCCTCACCCACCCTCCCATGGTAAATAGGAATACTTCAGTATTTGGGGGACAGGGCAAGTTTGGCAAGCTGAGGTAAGGAACTTTTGATTCAGGGAGACAGAGGGCAGGCATTGGCTATAACCATGCTGTGCGGTCAACCTAGCCCAGCAGCTGTTGACCTCTATTGACAACAGATGTGTTTGGTGATGGTTTACCGTTCTTCTTAGATTAGAAACATCCATTTTGGAATCACGTGAGGCAGAAGGATGTCTTTAATGTGCTAAGCCCCCAGAACTTGGGGTTTATTCATTTATCACATTAGCCAACATGACAACAATATGCTCTATCATTTTACAAGTGGAAGGACTTGTCACATAACCCAACCTTGTCTGGGCACGTTCAAGCACTTAGTATTTGTCAATATGATACAATTGAGGCATTTAAGCGTCTCCTCACATTGAGCAGCTCAGTTTCTATTTGAACTTACGTTTAGGCACTGGTACAGTTGACCTTCTTAACTGTTGCTCTGTTTAAACCAGTGTTCTCAACCTCCCTAACCCTGTGACTCTTTAATAAAGTTCCTCATGTTGTGGTGACCCTCCCCACAATTATATAATTATTTATTGTTACCTGATCTATAGGGTATCTGATATGCAACCCTTGTAAAAAGGGTTGCTTGACAATCCCAAAGGAGCCGTGACCCACAGGTTGAGAACCGCTGGTTTAAAGGAAGGTTTGAGAAACTGTAGAGAAAGTATCTACTGTGGTTTGAGTGTGGCAGCTTTGAATGAAAAAGCCAACCAGAGCCCAAACGTGCAAGGCTTTGCAGTGTGCTCATAGCAAATATACTCAGATCTATGTTCCCAGAGATGATTAGAGTTGATTGACACAAAGCATCCCTTGAAAGATATTTCCCACCTGTACAGCTTACATCTGATATCATCCAGGGGCATACAAAAGGTCAGGCCACTGCTCCTCTAACAGCGTTTGGTTTTAAAGTTTCTCTGGAGCTGTTATGTATCTATTGACACCTTAGAAATTAGAGTTTGAAAAGATGAAGAACTAGTAGGTAACAGTGACCAGTTCATGCAATAGTATATTCACCACCCAGCCTTTGACATCTGCTACCCCACAGGTCCCGAGAAATGTCTCTTTCCTTCCTCTCCATCCTCTGTCCTCTCCACTTCCAGAGGCCACGCCGGGTCCTCTAAGGTGGTATCTCGGCAGGGTTTTCTCCATGCAGCTTTCAGTTGCTGTTAACTTAGCTGGGCAGTGTTGAGACAATCTTTTACTACAGAGCAAGGACTAACCTTGTGCAATGGATGGAGAGTTATGAGCTGATTTGGTGTCTGCAACAAATGTCGTGTGGGTTCAGGGATGACACTTAAATCAGTTTTATTTCTTCCCTTTGCTTTCAATCTGGGTAGAAATAATGGTCACTTGGTAGAGAGTGTTATAAAGATCTGGGGCTGGAGAACAGTTCAGTAGTTAATAATACTTGCTGCTCTTGCAGAGGGCCTGGGTTCAGCTCTCAGCATCCACATGCTGTCTCACAGCATCCATAAGTCCAGTTCCATAACACTCGCTTCTGACCTCTAGGGATATCAGGTATCCACATGGTACACATACATATGTGTAAGCAAAATGCTCATACAAACAAAGTGCATCTTTTCTTAAAAAAAAATAAAGATATGCAATAATACACAGTGAAGGGCTTTGACTAAGGCATTATACCACACTGCATAGGACAGCAATCAGGTGAAGGTTAGTTAGCAGCACCTGCAAGTTATGGGAATCCAGTTGAAGGATCCATGAAAGGTAGCTACTACATGCAGACAAGTCTGGAGGAGAGTCATCCAGGCAGACAGGCAGAGAAGGGGATTCGGGTGACAATTTGACAAAGACAAAATGTTCTGAGAAGTTTGACTTGTAGGGAGAACAATGAACAGCCAATTAGAGCTTGAGCCTCAGGGCTCAAGATACAGGGAAGGAGTTCAAAAGCAACCAGGAGTAGGAAATAGATGGACCTTCCTGTGAGGACAAGTTTGGAGAGCCAGTGCAGGCTTGGAGCTTGGGAGGCGTGAGCAGTCACCAGTGTATCATGGACCAGAGAATGAGCCTGGAGCTCACATGGTGAAATAGAAGCCAAGTCAGTTTCACCTTCGTGTTCTTTCAAACACCCATCTTTGGTGTTCACATAATGGCTGCTGAACAATGGCAAGTCAACAACCCTCCTATTACTAGCAGTTTTCCCACTAGCCTGGTCCCAGAGCCTCGTCAGTAACACACAGAGACACTGTATTAGATATAAAGCTGCTGGCCTGTTACTAGTGTTTCTTATTGGCTAGCTCTGTCTTAAGTATTAACCCATTTCTATTAATCTAAGTATTTCCATGTGGTCTTATCTTACTAGAGAGAGGACCTCTTCTCTCTCAAGTCTCTACATCTTGAATCTTTTCTGCTATATGTCCCAGAATATTCTTGTCTCCTAGTGCTGCCTATCTTGCTTTCCTATTGGCCAACAGGGCTTTATTTATTAATCAATAAGAGAAACATATTTACAGAATGACATTTCCCACTATCTTTTCTGTATAAATAAGGGTTTTTACTTTAACATAGTAAAATATAAAAAAAATCAAGTAAAAACTATAGGTAACAATATTTCATCCATTAATATCTAGCAAGATTTAATGAAAATAGTTTATCATCTATCCTATCTTTGTGAGTCTAAAGTCTTATATATAACTTATCTTTAATCCTAACTAAGGAAAATTATAACCATAATATCTGTCTTCAACTCCACTAAAGACCACAGAAGGATAGTGTATAAACTCTACAGATGACAGAGGCAACTCACTGCCTGGTCAGTCACCCGAAGTTCTCTAATGTTCTATTTTCAGCAAAGCAAACTCCTCAGTAAAGCAGGAAATTTCAAACTGTCCTACCTGTGTTGGCAGGTTGTCAGTTACTTTTCTCTATGTCCTGCAGAATGTCTGGCAGACTCTTCCATGAAGCAAAACCCTGTAGCAATGTCCATCTTGTATTAGCAGTCACTTTCCTGTGGGTCCTGCATGTCCAGTTTATACAGCATAAAGTCAAACAGTTCATATAAGAGCAGTGTCTTGCCCAAATGTCTAGTCTTGCCATATTGGAAGCAAACTGCATAACGAGTTTCTTCATCTTGTCCATCTTCCTTTCTGATGCAGGTGGTGTTACCAGGAGCAGTTATGTCTCACTGTCAAGAAAAACCCTAAACCATTTTAAATGCCATATTCTGTAGGTTGTCAAAAGGTTTGAAGAATGTCTATCCATTGGAAATATATCTCTGTAGACCTGGAAAAACCTAACTAACTTAACTATAAGTTTTGACTATCATAGGTAACTATAATCTGTACTAAATTATATATTGCATTTTAAACGAGCTGTATAAATACAATACCTAAACAAGAGGAGAAATATATATATCACAGAATTGACCTTAAATTTGTATCAATAAATAAAAACCCATTCCAAAACAATGCAGGGTGCTCACGCCAACACCTGAGATGCTTTGGTCACAAGTAGACAACACCATCTGTCCGGCATCTTTTCCAGTCAAATCATAAAGCTCATTCCAACACTTGCAGGCACCACCAGCTGAGAATGCTAAGGGTATGAGACACGGGTCTCATTCATTAGATAGCTGATGGTAATCTTGTATCCTGAACAGTGTAGCATCAGCTAACTGTAAATGAAACCACAAGGTCTAAAGCATGAGCTAGCTTGATCTTGGCACCACCATGGCTGTGATCAGCTAGTTATCTGCCACTCAAAGAAAGCAACTCTCTGACTCTGTGTCACATACTCTCACATTCCAGTGGTAGCCACCAGATGGCAGAAGAGCACCAAATGTTCTATTTGCTAGGCGTAAGGAGCAAGTGCCAGAATTAAGGGGTTCACCCTTAGATGGAGGAAGCAACTACTGACAGACACCACTGGAAGAGTACTTCAGTCTCCAGGGCAAACACTAGAAGCATATTTTTTTTAACGTATTCTGTTAGTGGTCAATTTGCTACACTTAGTCTAATGGTGCATAGACCCCAGGCAGTATTGTTCCACTCCAGGGATGTACACTCTTCCCATGGGTATTCTTAAAAGATGCCAAAAAGGTCTCTCTAGGCTTCAGGGGCAGTTGTCTTGCTAATTTTGATTGTCAGCTTCACACAATGTACAGTCACCTGGATAGGGTCTCAGTGAGGAATTGTCAAGATCAGGTTGGCCTGTGGGCATACCTATGAGGGATTTTGTTTTTGTTTATTTGTTTGTTTTTTGAGACAATGCTTCTCTATGTAGCTTTGGAGACTGTCCTGGAACTTGCTCTGTAGGTCAGGCTGGCCTCAAACTCACTGAGATTCACCTGCCTCTGCCTCCTGAGTGGTGGGATTAAAGGAGTGTGCCACCACTGCCCATTGGATTTTCTTAATTAAGTTATAACTGATGTGAGAATAGCCACCCTGAATGTGAGGGCAGCATTTAATGGGCTGGGTCCTGGACTGTGTAAGACAGGAAAAATGGAACAGAGCATTGGCACTCATGGGGGGGGAGCACTATCACTCATGGGGAGCACTGACACACATGGGAAGCACGGCCATGTGCAATGTCTGCTTTCTGTTGCTGATTATGGATGCAATGTGAGCAGCTCCCTCAAGCTTCTGCCACTGTGAGCTCCCCCACTGTGATGAACTATAACTGGAATTGTGGGCTAAAATAACCTCCCCTTCTAAGTTGCATTTTCTCTGAGTATTTTATCATAGTGACAGAAATCAAATCAGGACAATAGAAATGGGGGGAACTGGACCCCGGGAAAACAGACCAGCTCATCAAAGGCAAGGTGAAAGGAAAGACCTCAAGGAACAATAGAGGCAATGTGGCCATCAGAAGCAGCTGACTCTCACGACCTCTGTGCTCATTACTTCACAGTGATTCTAGGAGTGAAAAGATGAAAGGCCCACAGAATCTGTCATATACTCAACAAATGTGGTTATGTAGAAACTGCATATAGAAAGAAGATATAACCAGTCCTTTCATGAACTACTAGACACAGGCTCTGAACTGCTGGTGATCCAGGAGATTCCAAACGCCACTATGTTCCTGCCCTCTTCCAAGTCAAAGCAGATGCTAGCGGAGGTCAAATGACCTATGGCATTTCAGTTCACAGCCAACTCACAGTAAGCTCCGTGGGTTCCTGAATCCGACATTGAGTCCTTTCACAAGTTCCAGGTGCAGCCTAAAAATCACACATTCAGCTGCTGCCTGAACCTTCACTGATTAAATGCTTGAGTGTTGTGATGTCCCCTTAGCACTCACCTGGTCTGAATGGGCGTGTTGATCTAATGAAAGCATCTGGAAGAAGTTCAGGTGGTCTCTTGCATGCTCTCTCTCACAGCTCCTCCTCCATCTTGACTAGGAGGTCAGTGAACCCCATGGTTCCACCTGCCTCTGCCTCCCCAGTGTTGTATGACAAGGGTTTTCTTAGGATTAAACTCAGGCCCTCATGCTTCCAAGCACTTTACCAACTGAACCATCTACCCAGCTTTATTATGTTCTGTTTTTTGTTTGTTTGTTTGTTTTTGTAGCATATGGCATCTTTGGGGAATGTACACAGTCTGTCTATAGGGTCAGCTAATTCCTGAACAACTTATTTTGTGTTCAGAGCTCTTCTGTGCAAAACCAGCCACCCTAGTCTGCTTCCAGCATTCGCAGCAACTACATCCTCTACCCCCAGCTGTGATTTCCCCCTGGAAACAACTAAGCCTGGATCCTATCATTCCTCCTCACTCCCACTCCTGCCTCTTGTCATCACCAAGGCTTTGTGTACATGACTGTGGCCCTGTGTGATATCGCATGCCACTTCTCATTATATAAAGTAAATGATGAAGTCCTATTTTCATGGCATTAGTCTCTGTGGGACTTTTCAGTCAGCCTTATAAAGTACTTCAGGCCCATTGTGAGATTGTCTGCCACCAGGGAGGTTCAATGCTCCATGGGAGGCCAGCGTCTATCTGATGTTGCTTCATTAACTGACCCAACAGCAAGATCTCCCTAGAGAGTGTTTGCAACATGGACAAGACTATTTTGTCCCTTCCTTGACAGGCCAGAAGAGGGCTGACTGGAGACTCTTGCCTCACACGGGTAATACTTTGGAGACATCAGACACCGCCTGGTTGAGAAATTGTCCTATTACATGTAAGGTGAAGAGACTCCCAGGCCTAATTGTCAAGCAAATCTTCTGGACAGAGAGGAAAACAGGGAGTGGTTCCTCTGGGTGTGCTTTCAGGGAAGTGTGAGCCATGACCTGGCCTGGCTATGTCACAGAGCACCAACAGGGGGCACCATGGAAGGCTCTGGAGCTGGATATGCTGTCTGGAGTAGGATTCTGTATTTGAGTAAATTAATCTCCTCTTACTCTGGCTGGCAAACAGTCTGTGGTAAATGGGGGGGTCTCCCTTCTGCAGGCAGCCCATTGGGGTGCTGACCTACTTAGGCCTCTGGCACTCCTACCCTCTAAACACTTTCCCCGTTTAATCACTAGCAGTTGAGAGCCTGCTCTAGGACCCTCCCCACGGAAAACTATGACTCCTGACCTTACAGCTTGAAGGGCACCTGTCTTTGTTACCACCTGCCTTGCTGCTGTCATTAGTCCCTTGCTCAGGAAGCCTCACACCCTTAGGTAACCATGGCCCAGAGCTTCACAAGGAAAGCAAAGGGCGAAAGTTTTTATTCCTGCTTTCTCTGATGCACCTGGAGAGTGCTTCTAGTTTGGAATAGTTTGTCAACCTCCGGCCAGTGTGCTGGGGCCTCCTGAGCCCACCATTTATCAGCATGCCGAGATGCTCATCTTACAACTACATTACACTGTTCATATATCACATTGCTGCAACTTTGCCTCTTGGGACAGACCCTACTCACTGGGGCAGCCAGGACCTTAGCAGGTAAACGCTCAAAAGAAAAAGTGGTACAAAAAGGAGACAAAAGAAGGGAAAAGAAAGAGAGGAGAGAGGGAGGGAGGGAGGGAAAAGAAAGTAAGTGAAAGGGGAAGAAGGAAGGATAGAAAGAAGAGATGGAGAGAAAGGAAGGGAAAGAGAGGGAGGGAGGAAGGAAGAAAGAAGGGAGGCAGAGAAAAAGAGATGGAAGAAAGGAGGAAATGGTTACCACCTAAAATACTTTTTAACTAAAAAGAAAATAACAGAGACGAGGACTGAAGATGTTTCTGAGGGATGCCCCAGGGAGGCTGCCCTGTGTAGGTAGTGCTGCTTTTCCTTTGCTTCCTCACTTTTCCTCAAGGCTCCTGATTTTTCCTCATTCAGTACTTGAAGATTTGGCCAACACATTTTTCTCAGTGCCTTTCTCCATAGAATCTTGTGCACCGTTGGCCTTTCCCACCAGAGGGGTATAGTGTAACCATCCAGGCCACCATGAGGTCCTCACCAGCTTGCTCATTGCATATTACCTTTAACTGCCTCTACCTTTCCCTAGGCATGCCTCTTGGTAATATCTTCCTCCATGGAGATTTATGGACATACTCATTATGGACATACCAACAGAATAGTTTATTGAGGTTTGGGGGGTTCTGATAGCAATAGATAACTTAAATGTTTATTTCAATGGAAAAGTCGGGGGTACCTCTTGAGCTTTTGAGAACCCTTCACTCTAAGCATATGTGCCTTATCAACCTCTCGTTGGCTACAAAGTGACCAATGGTTCTCCATTGACTCCATGACAATAGAAACACTTCAAGATATGAGAGCAACAATGAGTTTTGAACGTGCTCCATATATACCCAAGAAAGAAGCGATTCACAGAGTGAAGAGATGACCTACAGAATGGGCGGAAATATTTCCTCACTGTCTATCTGGCAGAGATTCTCAGAATTTATAAAGAGCTAACAAAATTCAACATCATAAACCAAGTATTCCAGTCAATAGATGGGTAAATGACCTGAATAGACCCTTTTCAAGAGAGAAAGTATAATTGACAATAAATACATGGAAAAATGCATTAGCATGTTTAGTCATTAGAGAAATGAAACTCAGCACTCCTCAGAACTATGCTGGACTTCTGTCTTCCCATCATCCCATTGGTTGTCATCCACCAGCTCTGATGAGGTCGGGAAAGAAAGCAACTCTGATATACAGTTGATGAGATGGTTGATTGGTACATCCACAATGAGAATCACTTTGAAGGTTCCTCTCAGGACTCAAGTTGTACCTATTACATGATCCCAGAAACAACTCTGAAAAGGCCAATGAGGGCACAAGGACTCAGAATTAGGATACTACCATGTAGGGTGCCACTTCAGAGAGGAAGGGGGAATAAGAACAGATCCAGAGACTTGTGAGACCTCATTCATCCCACCACTCGATCATTGATTCTTTCCTTCTTTTGTTTAAAGACCACCCAAGAAATGCCTGCTATCAGGAATGAAGTCAATTCTGCTGTAGTCTTAGCTCTCAAGGAAGTGGTGAACAATAAGGGGTTAGACTTTTATCAGGTGAGAGTACAGAGGCTAATTGCTAGGTTGGAAGGAAGCCTGGGGTTCTACAAGTGGGGATATCTCTCCTAGCCAAAGTTAGAAAAGAATTTTCCAGGAGTCCACGGAGACTGGCCTGGGTGTGAAAGTTAGATTTTTGTCATGTAGTAACTATTTTAGGCAAAGTGGAGTATTAGGCATTCAAGAGAATGCCAACATGAGTTTGATTTGACTGCTGGCCTCAAGATTTGGCAGGTTTGGCCTATACTTGGCTCTTAGATGTTGATAGCTTTCATATCACACTGGGAAGCCTGGGAGTCAGGTAATCTGAGGCTATGCCGTAGCCAGTGATGAACTTCTGAGACAGCACTATGTCCTCTGAGATGCCCTTTCCACGCAAACCCCTACTAGAAATCATGGCTATCTTAGTATTTATAAAGGGTCTATTTTCGTTTGTTTGTACATTTACCGATTCAATTATTTATTTTTTGGTATTTATATTTTTGAATTCTTCATATTAACATATTCTGGAATTTAATCCCTTGTGAAGATGAATAGCTGGCAAAGATTTTCTTCTGTCCTGTAGGTTGTCTCTTCACTCTCTTGATTGTGCCTCTGTTAAATGTTTTAACAAAGCTGTGATGTCTTTGGACGATGTGGGCTTCTGGATTATAAACCAATAAAAGCATCCAAATGAGAAATAATCTGATCAAAAGTCAACTAGAAGAGTCTGTAGGTGCACTAAGCATTTTGGTTCTCTTTAGGTAAAAAACACTTGGAGAATTTCCTACCTCCCAGATACTCAACATATAAATCAAAATCATACATGTATCAGGCCCATAGCACAAGGCCATCCCAGGGTGCTACTAACTCATTTTGGAGTTGTGGGCATTACTAACAATAGCCAAGGTACACAACACAAAAGGTATAGCTGCCAGAAGAAGACTCATTCAATAGGATGCTCCCGTCTCAGAAACTAGGTTAGTTGGAGGATGTAGTTGTTTCCTCAGACAAGTCCTAAAAACTCTAACCTTTCAAATAACCCCTTAAAGAGTTTCTGTTTTCCACTAGGACTTAACCTTTCTTTATAAGTTTTCAATCTTGCCATCATCTAACAATAACGTAAGGGCCAAAAAGATCAGCTTTCCCAGGAATGATGAACTATAAAAGCCCACCAGGCGACCTCAACTTTCACCAAAACCACAACTGGAAATTTGGGTAACACATGCATGAGGGGGTAAATTCAAACAAGAGACTCTCTAGAACCATTTTCCAACTCTAAGATAAGAAAATGGCATGTGGACATTTTGTACATGTGTGTTTCTGTGTATTCTGTGCCTCCAGGTCATGTGTGTGCACATATGTATATAATTAGACGCAGAGATAGGCTATGAAAAAGTATCAAAACATATAGACTCCTTTAAGGAATATTTGTTGTTAAAAATAATATACTTAAAAAAAATTCGGAGATGGCTAAGAAAAAGCTTGATTTGAGGGTAAAATTGATCACAAAAGAGTAAAACTAACAAATAACCCGCTCTACCACCACCATAACCTCTACTATCATCACAACCGCCATCACCACCACCTCCACTGCCATCACCGTTATCACCACCTACCACCATCACCACCTCCATCATGGCCACCATGACTACCACCCCACCCCCACCACAACCACAACCTCCATCACCAAAACCACCTCCATCACTATCTCCACTATCACAAAATTTTTTTCAAGAAGAGTAGTGTTTGTAATAACTGTTACATGAAAAAAAAAGTTAAGTCTTATTTTAAATTATTGGTATTCTAAGTATTATAACCTACAAAAAATTCCAATCATTTCTTTTTGATTACCCTAAAATAAAACTAAGTTGTTTTTTAGATTGACTCAGAATCTGAAACAAGTGAACATTTCTAACAAAAGGAGTTAATACCAAATGTTTTTGAAAAGAACATTGTCCAGAAGATTAAGGCAGTATGCATTCCTACTCACAGCTGTAGCATCAACACTGTCCCTTGATGCTCTGAAAAAGAGGGACTTTAGCAGCAGGTGTCTTTTGATTTGCTAAACAGGGATTCAGAGATGTCAGAATTAAAATTTGGAATGCACATTTTCCTCATAATTCCAACATGAGTACCTGATCACTGGATTTCACTGATGTTTAGCCAGCTCTGTTTCTTCTGACATCAAATAAAGTTTCAGTGTACTTGTCTGACCCAACAGATAGATACTGCTTTAATGCATCAAATAAGTATTCTCTTCTGTTGTTCATGAGGTCCCTTCTGAAGAAGGGGGTTGATTTTTAGTGAGCCTGGCTTGATAGTATGGCCCTTACCTAGCGTTCACCTTGGATCACGCAATCTCTGGTAATCAGAGTTATGTGTAGTAACAAACATGTGAATAAAACCAGCATTGATCTTGATATCCTCTCCCAGTGACTAACCTTGATGAAAAAGGCATTCAGTCTCCAGCCCTCACTGGTGGACAACTACCAGTTTGTCAGTAACACATCCATTGTATCCATTGCTCAGCCCTACCAAAAGCCAAGCTGCATTTGCTATTTAAACTCTTTGATAAAGAGTTTGGTCGATAATTATTAGAATCTAATCTAATTAGAAACACCACATTCGGAAAGGAGGGACACTCTCAAAACACCTACTGTGCAGTAACACAAATGCCTGTTTTTAAAGAAAACAACTTAAGATCTCATTAGGAGCCCAGATCTAAACAGCAAAGTCTGGGTGGGCTGCCTGCAGTGAGATGCTGCTGTCACGCACATACTATCAGCAATGTGGGCAAGGGGGGGGGCTGGAGAAGAAGACTGGAGAGTGCAGAGTGTCACACAGTTTAGTGCATGCTGTGACTAATGAAACTCTACCTGTAACAGACAGAATGACCTGTGCGAGCTCTCTTATGACCTGAAGGCAAATATTTTCAAATGAAATTACATTATGGAGAATTATCTCTTCACCAGCCTCTGGGGCCCACACCAAATCTGCCTACACACCAAATCCACCTGGATCCCAGCAAACAGGAACTCAGAAACAGATTTCAGTAACTCAGAAACAGATTTTCAGTAACTTCATTCTCCAAATATTATCTGAGATAGCCAAGTGGGAAGAGATCAGATTACAGATGTTGGGAGTCCTGGGTTTCAATTTGAGATCTATTCTTGCCAGCTCTGTGAACCCAGACCCACTTCCTTTTGCCAAGTGCCAATTTCTTCATCTATAAAATGGGAAGGAAATGCCACTAGAGATGGAGAATATGGCAGGGCACCAGAGAAAATGGGCTCAGGGTTTGGGAACTACAATCAAATGGCATGGAAATGGCATGGTCCTTTTGCTGGGTTCATCAATGCCACTGCTGGGACCCCTTTTTTTTTTTCCCCCTGGGCTTTGATCATGCCACTAGGTGGGAAAGGAAAGATGCAATCCCCTGCTCCCTGGCTTCCACCCAGCACTTTCCCTCCAGGAACTAGCTCACTCTCAGGGGTGTGGCTGGGAGGAGTAGGAATAAAGAGCTCCACAAGTATGTGCATTGTAAAAACTCAGCCTGCTTGGGCTCCTGTATAAATAGCCCAGCCTGCACCCTGGCTGTGAGGTCTGGAAAGCTGCACTGCCTGGCACACCTGAACCTGCACACTCACTGAAAGGTAAGCCTGGGTCTCTTAAATATCACACACACACACACACACACACACACACACACACACACACACACACACACACACACACTGTTGCGGTTGTTATTGTGTGTATGATTGGAGGGGTGGGGGCTTATATGCTGGCAGCAGAGGAGAACTTGTAGGAGCTGGTTCTTGCCTTCTACCTTCACATGGGTTCCAGGCATCAAACTCAGGTTCATTTGAAATCAGGCCAGCAGGCTTGCAGGGCAAGTGCATCTATCTTCAGAGCCATCCTGTCAGCCCCCTTCTTAAAAGCTGCTTCTCAGTGGCTGGACCTTCATGGATCTGGATCACAAAGCATGAGCAGCCGGTCTCTCCCCGGTTTACGCAGCCTCCTGCCTAACCCTTCATTGCTGTAGCCCAAACTCTCTGGGGGCCTTTTCCTTTTCCAGCTCTATAGGTGGGCAGAGTCTTAGGCAGAAATGAGTTCATAGCCATTTCCTGGACTTTTTCTACTTTTCAGAAAAATTCTCTCTCTCCCTCTCTCTCTCTCTCTCTTTAAACATAGATGAGATGAACTGCCTAGCTATCACATCTGGTTCCATACCAAACTTTGTACAGTTCATTGTTTTATTGTTTCTTATTAATATTTTCTGATGAGCAGAGTAAAGGTGAAAAAGCCACAAGTGAGAAATGAGTGCTGATAAGAGACGTGCTCTGGCTTCACACTTAAACTATCTCTGTTCAGGAAGGGACCCTGGGTAACTTGCTTATCAGTTTGAGTCTTAACTGTCCCATTGGTTACCTGGGGTGTTACATTAACTGCTCTGTGCAAGGCTCTTTTGTAGATTAAGATGGGGGTGGGAATCAAATGCCGGGGTCCTGCTTAACACCTGGTAGATGGCAAATAAGCTCAGGCTTCTTCTGCCTTTAGCTGTAGTTGTTTTTCCTACTTCATAAAAACCATGTTTCTTAATGCGCCATTGAAAATCATTTGATTTTTTGTTGCAGTCTGTACACCCTGAAACTCACCTCTCTCCGCCCTGTTTCTCCTGGCCCCAACAAGTTCAATGACCTCCCCAACCTTCTCACCTTTCTGAGCTCTTCCTCATGAATCTCCCCTCTGGTCCCACAGTTCCACCCAGCCCGGTGTGTCAGACTCTGTGCATGTTCAACTCTGAGTCAACATACCTTTTCATGACACTTCTATGACTCCTACTACACCCTTTCACAAATGCTGATCATTGGTGCCCATAGAGATTATGGGGTAGAAACCCAGCTCTCCCTGGAGCCAGAAAAGGGGTCAGTGATCATTTCATTCAATTTCTAGAGGGAAGCGTGGCTTTTCCAAGATTAAACTGAGGGCTGAAAAAGAAGAAAATCCCTAGTTGGTGCTATTTAAATTCCTCTGATTGTATCTTGTAAACTGTTTAATGTACCTGTGGCTTTCTCTTTCACTATGAAAATGTTCAGAATTTTGTTAAGGTTGTAGATCCTTAATGCTTGCTGCTTGAGTAGAAAGGGCTGAGAAGGAGAAAATGCGGGAGAAACTGAGTGAATGGAGGAGGGTCGTGTATGAGTTGAAACTTTATTTGAAGTGGAAACCAGAGCAGTCAGGCTGCTTGGCAGACCTTAAAGTGGGCAAACCTGTGTTGAGGAAGGCAGCCTGCAGTCCTGCGTCATTGGCTGCTGCCACTCACTCACCCATCTTTGTCAAACAGGTGTCCACCCAGCTGAAGCCATGAGAATCCACAGCCTCTTGCTACTCTCCTTCCTTCTCCTGGCTGCTCAGGTGCTCTCAGAAAAGGTCAGAAAGAGAGCCAAGAATGCACCACAGAGTAAAACAGAGGAGGGTGCATCTGCCTTCTTGGGCAAGGCCCAGAATAAGGACAGAAGGAAGACATCCAAAACCATGACCCAGGGCAAGTTTGTCACCAAAGACCAAGCCACCTGCAGATGGGCTGTGACTGAGGAAGAGCTGGGCATCAGCCTGAGGGTCCAGTGCACTCAAGCAGATCATGAATTTTCTTGTGTTTTTGCTGGTGATCCAACTGGCTGCCTTATGCACAACAAAGACCAGGTCTACTGGAAACAAATTGCCCGCATGCTGCGCAAACAGAAGAATATCTGCGGGAACTCCAAGAGTGTCCTGAAGACCAGAGTGTGCAGGAAGAAGTTTCCAGAGTCTAACCTCAGACTAGTAGACCCCAGTGCACATGGAAACACGAAGCCCAGGAAGGACACAGCAGGGGTCTCCCCAACAGAGCACAATAAGGTCCAAGAAGCTCCCTCCATGGAGCCAAACAAGATCAAAGAGGACATCGCCCCCAGTCCAGCTGTGACCAAGACTGTGGCCATTAAAGACCCAGAGTGTCTGGAGGATCCAGATGTGCTCAACCAGAGGAAGGTTGCCCTGGAGTTCTGTGGGGAATCTTGGAGTTCCTTGTGCACGTTCTTCCTCAACATGTTACAGGCCACATCTTGCTGATGAGGTCAGAGGGAGCAGTCTGGGACACGAGGTGTCAGAGCCCCTGTGTCTGCTGCAAAGCTCCCCAAGTTTCCCACAAGATACAAACTTTTGTGCCACCGGACCACAGTGAAGTATTTAAGCAGTTTTTGTAATTTTCGTTTTATGTTTCAGAATTTGCCTTATGTTTTCCCATCCTTGGATGTACTTCTCAAAGACTCTTTACCTCAGTGTATTCTTCCATGGACCACAAACCTGGGCGCGTATGAGGAGTGGATAAATCCAAGTACTAATTTCCATGCAAGGATTTTTTAGCTGTATTTATCAGGGTAATAAAGTTCTGCGCGTTCTCAGAAACACCACCAACTGCTGTTTCCTTTCTATACCCCTTGTTCTGAAAGAGCTTGCAGCTCATTGTCAACATACCTCCAGATTTGAGTAGATGAAATATGGAAGGTTGACTTTAGGGTCCATTTGCCCAAAGTTCTCCCTTCAGATAATCCATCCCATATTTTCTCTGTAATCACTGACCTGCATTGGTGATGTTTATTGAAATATAACCACCTGGATCTGTTTTCAGGTGGGATCCCCTGTGCATGTAGTGTCTTGTAGTGTGTCATGTAGTGACTTGTCAAGGTATCGCAGATGGTGAGAGAGGAGGCAGTAATTCCTTGGAACCAGGAATATTTTAAATGTATTATTATTTGTGTGTGTGTGTGTGTGTGTGTGTGTGTGTGTGTGTGTGTGTGTGTGTGTAAGGGTCCATGCATGCCATGGTGTGCATGTGAATGTCAGAGGACAACTTTGTAGGTTTGCTCTCATTTTTACACAGGTCCCAGAGGTGAAACATGGGCCATCCACCCTGTGAACTAAACTTTTTCACTCACTGGGCCATCTCACTAGCCCCAGGACCCAGGAATCAGAGCCACTGGGAACATAAGCTTGAGATAGAGCTGTCTTTACAGAGCCCATTGGGGACAGAGGTCTATTCAGCAGTACCCTGTGATAAGGGCTGTAACAGAAGGAAGTAAGTGCTGCGAGGAAAACCAGAGACGAAGTAGTGGGAGATTTGGATTGAGCTTCACAAGGAAGCAACGGTACAGCTGGGCTCTGGGGAGAGCGTATTTAAGAATGAGATGGGGGAGGGAGGCTGGAGTGATGGCTTAGCCCTTAAGACCACTGGCAGTTCTTCCAGAGGGCCTGGGTTTGATCTCCAGCATCCATGTGGTGGCTACAACCATCTGGAACTTCAGTCTCATGGTATCCAACACCCTTTTGATACACAGACAAAAATGAAGCAACGTTCATACATACAACATAATAAAATCACATTCATACTTGTAAAAGAAGAATGAAATGAAGTACGGTAAGACACATTCAACATGACAGCACATGTTACCGCAAAGATATGTGGAAGTCTCACAAGTCGGGAGTGGTCAGGTGGCTCGGATGACATACACAGTCAAGACTGCTCTTAGCTGTGTACACATTAGCAGAAAAAAGGTGAAGTTACTTTTGAGTCCATAGTGGGGGAGAAAGGACTTCTCGATGCCTTATTACCTTCCATTACCTTCCACCCAGTAGGGAAAGTAATGAGTCGAAGTTGGTAAAAGCCTTGCCCTTAGCATTTCTGATGGTGGCAGAGAGGAATGGCATGTCCGATGCCAACATAGTGTTTTGCTATTATCACCCTCCCAGGACATGTGTCAAAGGATGTAGGAGGCCTCACAGTGACCTTAGGAGGACATCACCAACTTTGTAAGGCTGACAAGAGTTATATTTTAACATGATTAGTACCTGTACAAGCTCATGCCAGACAAAATCCTAGCATAGAGAGGGGTGTGGGAAGGGAATCCCAGTCCTAGCTGAGGAGCTGTTATCAATTGGTAGCTGCAGGGAGGGGGAGTTTTCTCTAAGGGTGTGGCTGTTGGTGGTGTCAACCACGTTCCAAAGTCATGCATCCAACAGCATAAGGGCAGCACAAATTCAGCTTAACGGATATAGAAGAAAAAGAGGGCACAGGGTTGGGTGGGTGGGAAAGTGGGCTGGATCTTGGAGTAGTTGGGGAATGGGAGTAAATATGATCAAAATAGATTGTAAAGAATTCGTTAAAAAAAAAAAATTAAGAAAAAAAAAATGGCACTCACTTGCTATGGGGCCTGGTTCTGTGCCAAGAATCTCCCATAATTATGTCCATTCACTCACTGTCTCATCCATTCAAACATGGTTTATGGAGCTCGAACTCCTCCTAGGTGTGTTCCAGGTGCTGGAATGTACCACAGATGGCTGCACTACTGTTATAGCTCTTACTGATGCCGAGGGTAGTGATAAATATACTTCTACAAGAGTTAGAGAAGAAGAAGGAAGCTAAGAGGGGTTCTGGTAGGAGGGAAACATGGCAACAACTTTTTCACGGCTGGTCAACTTTTACTCTCTAGAGGTGAAATTTGAACATAGATCTAAACAGAGGAATGGAGCCGGGTGATGACCAGGGTTAAAAATGTTCCAGAAAGAACTGTCAGAGCAAACAGTCTGATATCACAAGTGATTTCCTTGTTCTTTGATAAGTTTACACTGTTTTCCAGGCCCTCCTCCAGACTCAAGAAATAAGAGCAGGGACAACAGAAAATGTATCCATCTTCATCTTTATGATGTGTTCCATGACAGGGATCACACTTAACACAGTGATAGAATGTCAAAGACTGGAGTGCCATCACAAGATGGGGCTCTGGGCCTGGCTTGAGAACCTAACTATTAAGTCTCAAACCCTAGAGGTGCCTATTTAACATATCAAAGTGGACCTGGCTGCCAGGTTCTCCCAGCATCCCTCAGTCGCTACCTGTTACAGGGGTCTCCTGGCTTGCATACCCGGCTCCCCTACCCTGAACTCTCTAGCCCAGGAGCTAGGCTGTTATTCCCTGTATAATTCAACCATTTTGGTTACCCACCCTCTTTGTACCTTTGCCTGGTTGGCAGCTACACCTGGTCCCTCTGTCCCCTCTCTGTGTGCCATCCTCAAATGGCTCAGGGTCATGACCACTCTGCACTCTCTCAGATGTCTGTCTCTGGCTATGCTCTCCCTTTGATCTACAATAAATGTTTTCTTCCACCACACTTAGAAACGGTCATGCCCTTTTCTTTTATTTCTTTTATTCATTCACTAACCACCAACTTCAGGAATTGAACCAACCTCCCAGACTCTTCCTGATTTAGTTTCAATGTGCTCGTGCACTTTTAAAGTTTGGCCCTGAGCATGGGGCCCTGTTGAGAGGTGCGGCTTTAGGTCCTGCCACTTAGTGGGAGTGAGTTAGGTCATCAGGAATGTGTCCTTCAGTGAGAAATTGAAAGAAAGCCAATGTCTTCTTTTTCTTTTCTTTCTGGCTGGCATCCAGTTTCATTGTGATGTGATATGCCACCACAGACCCTAAAAGACAGGGTTAAGGGTCATAGACCAGAGCCTATTAAACCAGGAGCCAAAGCAAAACATTCTCCATCACTGTATTGTAGAGTGCTTGCTTAGTATGCCTGTGGCTCTGGGTTCAATCTCCAGGACCAAAGTGTAATAAATGAATTACCCATTACTCCCTCCCTTTATATAGTGGGTGTTCACTGGAAGTAGCCACTTAGAATCTGTGGTGTAAAACCAGATTGTAGAGGGAGGAGAAAGTTTTGTAATGAGTGTTCTTTGATGGTGGGTGTTGGCCTTTTTCTCTTTAATCTTAGCTTGACTTTAGTTTTGTAGTTGTTTGCTTGCTGTTAACTGTCATTTGAGATGTAGCTTCAATATGCAGCCCAGGCTGTCCATAAACTCAGTCTGTGTCTCAGGATGGCTTCAAACTCATAACCCTACTGCCCTCAGCCTCCCCAGCATTGGGAATTTGGGCATATATCAAGACATTTGCCTTGGTGATGTAGTTTTATAGAATAGTAAGTGTCCAGGTGCCACCATTAATGGTCACCTACAAGGTAACAATGATATTGCCCTCATTCTTTTATTTAATCTCTCAACAACCTTGCCTGATAGGACTTATGTCCTAAATGAAGGGATGGAAATTCAGAAAAGCTGAGGAGCTTCTGAGAACCAGGAAACAGTAAGAGGCAGAGCCCTTGAGAACAACTGCTGTAGGGAGTCATGAGTCCTTCTAACCGGGGAACTTGAGAATTTCCTTCATTGGGCAAGGCTGACAGTTGTGGTATTCAGACATAAGCCAAACCTGGATGTGAACAGGATCAGTCAGTCCCCTTCCCATGTGAATTCCCTCCCAACTTTAACAAAGAGAAACTTCTAGAAGCTAATACTTGCATTTGTGTTCAACTTTTCATCTTAATCACATCCTGAGGGGAGGTTTAAAGATTTAAGGAAAAAATAAGCAAAAGATAATCCAGGCTTTCTGTTGTATTCTACCTAAATCACTACTGTATAGTTTCTCTGAGAATTTTCTGGATATAAAATAGCAAGGCTTCTCTCTCTCTCTCTCTCTCTCTCTCTCTCTCTCTCTCTCTCTCTCTCTCTCTCTCTCTCTCTCTCTCTCTCTCTCTCTCTCTGTGCATGTCTGTGTGTGTCTGTGTGCCTATGTCTGTCTCTCTGTGTAAGAGAGAGACAGAAAGAGGAAGAGACATAGACACAGGTAGAAAAAGAGTGGGATTTAAGATATGATTTCCCTTGATCTCGGCAAATGCAAAGTTTTAAGGTATGCAGGGGAAGCTAACTGGAGGTATGTCTGCATCCCCCAAAGCCACTAGGTGTAATAGTATCTAAGTGCCCCATAATATAGCAGGAGGGTCCCTTCCCTCCAGCATCCCAGCTCTGTGTGGTAACTCACAGCAACACTAGTGCAGACTTGAAGGGCTGGAATCAGGCACAGCTTACTTGGCCACCTCCCCATCAACCTCCTTTCACAACCTCCCCCCTAAATTGCTTTTGGCAGAATAAGTAAGAGACATAAAGTGTTAGGGGTTAAAATTCCCACACCAGCACAAGTCTAGCCACTTTCTAGTGTCTTGGTTTTCATGTCTCTATTCATACCTTGAATGTCTTTCTCAACTAATATATCATACAACAAGCATATACAAGAAAATAGTTATTGCTGTCCATTCAAGTCAGGACTCAGGAAGTGAGCGGGAGATTCCCTAAAATGGCTGATTTGGGTCCTAGAGGGTTGGATCTGGGATATCTGGGGCAAGTTTTCATAATGTTCTTGGACATGTATATGGTAATGGAGATCCCAAGCCCATCTGGTCCATCAACTCAGTGCAAGGCTCGCCAAGGATATGTCTTCCACAAACAGGGCCCAAGTGAATGAGAGAAGAAATCTCAGCAAGGACAAATACAGATTTCAGAGTGAAAGAAAACTGGGTTTGAGTTTCTGGTTTTGTCAGTTCATGTCATTTCATTTCACGTTGTCATCCATAAAATGGGAGTGGGAGGAATGAATGTGATACGAATGATAAGCGATTAGCATCAAAAGCACCGATAGCATACACAGGGAATACGGTAAGAAAGAACTTGCTACGGGTGAGTAGGTAGCTGAGAGAAGAGGCAATATGGCTGTTCTCCAGGAAAGCAATGTTCAGGGTTCTCTTGCCCGAGTCACCTTCTGATGAGTATTCTCTGCCTCCTGGTCCTCAGAGGCCCCTCCACACTTTCCAGGCACAGAATTCTTGTCCCTGATCTCTAGGAGCAAGATGGTGACAAATTTGGTTTATGAAGTCACCCTTCTGTGTCCGTAGACTACCAGTTCCTCCTCCATCGCCTCCTCTTCCTAACCCTGACTCCACAGTCTGAGCTAAGGGTTCCGTCTACCAGGGCTCCCCACTTCATCTCTTCAGGAGTCCATTGCTTTCTCTGTCGTCTGCACACGAGTGACACTCACACTTCTAAACCCCTCAGGATCATATTAAATTCTGCTTGAACTTCATAGCCAATTCACTTTCAAGTCCTGCCCTCTCTACCTTCAAACCACACTTCAAAATCTGAGCCATGACCCTTTGTCACCGCAGCCTTGTCCAAGCCCAGCTTGTTTCCCCTGGGTAATTATGATGGTGTCCTAATGGGTCTCAATGTTTCTGGTTTTATTGCCTGCAGTTCACTTTAACACAGTGAATATATATATATATATATATGTATGTATGTATGTATGTATGTATGTATGTATGTATACATATATATATATGTATCTCCCTCCCTTCCAACTTTCCTATCTCTCTCTCTCTCTCTCTCTCTCTCTCTCTCTCTCTCTCTCTCTCTCTCTCTCTCTCTCTCTCTCTCACACACACACACACACACACACACACACACACATATTCTAATATGTATATTTTTTCTAAAAAAAACTTTCAATGTTTTGTTATCTCATTCAGAAAAAAACACCAGAAATGTCTTTTGACTTTTGATACTGATGCTCTACAAAGCTATGTAACCTGGCTTCTCTCAGTGATTGCCAGCATTACCCACTATGTATTATCCACTATGTATATGGTTGTGTTGCTCTCTGTTGCTCCTGAAGCTCGGCCAGCACATTCCTTCTGGACACTGTCCCAGGAAAGATCTCTCACCTTTTCTAGATCTCTGCTCTAAAGCCCCCTAGTTTCTAACCCCACTCACCACTATGTAGCTTGAATTAAAGTGGCAGATTGGCAAGACTGTGGATGGACCCTAGTTGGCAGAAGGGGACCTGGAAAATGAAGGGCTGCATGGAAGAGACACCCTTAAAGGGAACCCAATTGGGAGATCTCAGAAGGCAGGAAACAGGAGGTTCCAGTCCCCATTCAAAAGCTATGCCAGACCTTCCTAGTAAGCTCAGGGTTCCATGAAGTACTTGTTATTTTCTCCAGATAGGTCACAAAGGTTGGGCAAGGCAGAGTAGCCATGGAGTAGGAACGTCAGGCAGGGATGTTAAGTAACCTCTGGCAACTGAGGTGTTGGTTCAGATGCTGGCCCAGCTACTTCCTGGCCTTACGAACCCTGAACACATTTTATAACTCCTCCAAGACTTGGCTTTATTCCCTCAGCAAACATGTTTGAGTGTTTGAGAATATGTAGGCTACTGGTGAATATATGCATAACAAGAACAACCATCATTAGCCAGCACACTAAGAAACACATGCTGACAAATGATTTACTCCTGCCAGTAAATATTGATGCTTGTGAATAAACCAAATCACACAGGAAAAGTAGGAGAAAAAAGGAGCTTATGAATCACATCTGATGGAAGCTCCTCCCCTGGGACCATATAAGAGGAAGCACCCCAAGATTGAGATGTGCCTGTTGTGTTGACCCATCACCTGGTCACTTGTCACGAGCCTCATTCAGGAACATTGTCCACGAAGGACCTCTGCCTCAGTCCTCAGGTTCTATCTGGAGGGCAATTTCTCTTGCCATGACACATCCCACTGCAAACTGACACAGGAAATAGCCAGCCACTGAGATGTACATTGGCCACCACAGATCTTGACCATCTTTTGCCCTATGTTAATGAAGATTTTTTTTTTTTTTGCATGTGTATCTGCTCTCTGTGGCTGATTGATCTTCTCTTAGCCATTCTGTAATGTACAGAATGTGTATAAGCTTGTATAAAGTATACCATGTGGTCTGAGAGTTAAGATTAGTAGTTCAATTGAAATAAAAAAAACCTGTGACTGCCAATGTCTCTCAAGCAAAATCAAAAAGTACTTGACAGATGCCAGCCAGCAAAAGTTGACCTTGTCAGCTCATAGTTAATCAACTTTGACAGCATGGGGAGACATGGGGGCATCCATCCATGTCTTTGACACATCATACTCAGGACAGCCCACCTTCATCCTCATAATGAAGCTGAAGCTGAGAAAGATAGGAAACTTCCCACGGTCATAGTTACTAAACACCAGAGAGGAAGGGAAACCCAGGCATATTGTCTTAAAGACCTTGCTGTTGACCACATGGCACCATCAAGAAGCTGAGGAGGGAGCCTAACTCATGTGAAAGCATGCATAGTCCCTGATTCTGACCTCAAGTACCACTGGAGAAGAGAGAGGAAACGATAGATGTGAAAAAAGAGAAAGGAGAGGAGGAAGAAAGGATAGTGACGAGGGAGGAGAACTCCAATGCAACTTTGTAATTGGGATGCAAAGTTAAGGTGACACGGTACAATCAGAGAGGGACATCAGGTATCTGAGGAAAGGTAAGCGGCAATCAAAGTCAGAGGAGGTTCTTTACAGAGGGAATTACTACACCAAGACTTCTAGAGAGAGGTTGTTTGGGGGAAAAGAAGAATCAGGGAGTGGCCCAGGTGGTTTGAGAACTATGATAAAAGGAGTCGAAGTATAGTCTCCAATGGTGATACTATGCCCCGAGTCCTAGAGTATCTTCTATATCAGAAGGTGCTATCATCAGGCACAGTGGACCCTCAGTGGGCTGGGAACCTTTCTAGGGCTACAGAAGCCTCCCATTTGCGTTGCCTTTAGGAAGTGTTTGGTGGAGCAACTAAGAACCAGGATGCCCCTGCTGTGAGCCACAGGTGAGCAGGAAATGAGGCCATCTAGCTTCCTGGTATCCTCTTGGGACTTAGCACCCACCTGGCTCCTAGCAGCTGCTCAATAAATCTCAGAGATTGCTGCAGGGTTTCTCAACCTTGGTGCTGTTTACAGTGGGAGCTGATAACACTTTGTGTTGCGCAATTAATTGTGCAGTTGGGGATAGTATCCCTAAGTCCTAGTCCCCAGGCGCCTAGTGGCACCTTCTTCTCAGTTGGGACAGTCAAAATTACCTCCAGAAGTTGCTAAACATTCCTAAAGGCAAATTCATCCCCAGCTGAAAACAATTAGACCATGGGGTAATGACACTACTTACTCCTCAAGTCCCTTGGGCTACTTCTGTGTTCTTCTGGGAGGGAAGAAAGAAGATAGAGTTCTGCAAATGAGTTGATTGACTATGGGACACAATGAAAGTGTGTCGGGTCTGGATGGTGATGGCTCTCACCTTTAATCCCAGCACCCAGGAGGCATAGGCAGGCAGATCTCTGTGAGTTTGAGGCCAGCCTGGTCTACAGAGTGAGTTCCAGGACAGTCAGGCTACACAGAGAAACTCTATCCTGAAACAAACAAACAAACAAAAGCATGCTGGGAGCATGAGCTGGAAAGTGGTCTGTCGCCCATGTGAAATGACCTGCTTTAGTTGTGTTCTGCCCTAATCTATCCTCTACTGGCAATGACACTTAATGAAGCTTAATGAAGCAAAGCAATGGACTAATAGGTCTAATTTAAGGTTGAGGGGTCATACAGACGATGGCTTTGCGGGGTCAGAATCTTCAGGGGAAGCAGGAGGGTGGGAAATCCAACCAAGTGAGCTATTACAGCAATCCCATTATCAAGATAACCTGTCGACCACTGATAAATTAATCGTGTAAGGAGAATAATATAGTCATGAAAGTAGAGCCCTAATCACTACTAACAGATCCCAACTGATCCGATTGCTCATTTTCTCATAATAGCACTCCACTGTGATGTGAGCTTGGGAGAAGCAATCAGAGGGGGTACTCATTTTTCCAGATCAGGAGGCAATGTGATGACTAGGGAGGACAAAACAGCTAGGGCCCGTATTTATTAGGAAGTTTCTCATGCAGACAGCAGTGGCTCCCAATCCTGGCTGCCGATCAGAATCATCTGAGGATCCTTTGAAAATCCCAATACTCAGACTACAGCCAGAGCTATGGGACTGAAACAGTTCTGGGACAGCTCAATAATTTCTGAGGCATCCGAAGTGATTAGCATGGGCGCAAGGTGGAGTTTATGCTCTGCTGGGCGCTGATCCAAATGTTTCCACGGTGTTACTTCATTTTATGTCCATGAATACTTAACTGTCAAGACTGTCCTAAGATTAAAAAAAAAAAAAAAAAAAAAAAAAGGCAGGGTAGTCTAGCTGCTTGCCAGGGACAGTGTGTTCCTGAGAGTCACACACTGACTGGGGTCTCCCTAGAATTTTCTAATTGGGCTAGGCTGGCTGGGCAGTGAGCCCTAGGGGTTTCTCTGTCCCTGCCTCCTCAGCACTTGGATTGTAAGTGTGAACTACCATGGCCAGCCTGCAAAGCATGCTCTGTACCAACTGAGCTGCTTCCCAGCCCTTTCTTAAAATAGTTCTGAAAGGCTAAGATCAAAACCACTGATGACAGCTTATTGTTGGAGAGGGTATGGAGAAAGGAGAGCACTCCTCCACTGCTGTGGGAGTGTGAACTCATATGGCCACTTTAGACATCAGTACAGCAGTTTCTCAGAAAACTGGGAATCAGTCTACCTCAAGACCCTGCAATACCACTCTTTGGCATATACCCAAAGGATGCTCAATCACACCGCAAAGACATTTGCAGCTATGTTCATAGCAGCATTATTTGTAACAGCTGGGACCTGGAAACAACCTAGATGGCCCTCAACTGAAGAATGGATAAAGAAAATGTAGCACATTACTCAGTGGTTTAAAAAAAACAAAACAAAAAAAAAAAAAAAACACACACACACACACACACACACACACACAGCTTGAAATTTGCATGCAAATGGATGGAACTGGAAAACAAAACAAAACAAAACAATATCCTGAGTGAGATAACTCAGACCCAGAAAGACACAGTATGTACTCACTCATAAGTGGATATTAGACTTAAAGCAAAAGATAACCAGGCTACAATCCACAACCCTAGAGAAGCTAGGTAAAAAGGAGGCCTCTAAGAGGGTTCCAGGAAGGGAAATAGTTAAGATCTCCTGGGTAAACTGGGAAGGTGTATAGAAGGGAGGAGATGGGAACACGAGGGCTTGAGATGGCTGAGTTGTAGGAGGGGTGGAATTGGGGAACAACAAAAGACATATCTTGTTAGAGGAAATCTTTAGGGGGTTAGGGAAAAACCAGATGCTAGGGAAATCCCCAGGAATCCACAAGGACGACCCCAGCAAACACTCCTAGTAATAGTGGAGAGGGTGCCTGAACTGGATCAGATTAGTGACTACCCTAATTGTTATCATAAAACTACATTCGATAACTGAAGGAAGCAGATGCAGTGACCCACAGCCAAGCACTGGGCTGAGCTCCTGGACTTCAGTTGAAGAGAGGGAGGAAGGATCTTACGAATAAGAGCTGTCAAGATCATGATGGGGAAAACCCCAGAGACAGCTGACCCCAGGTAGTGGGAGCTCATGGACTTTGAACTAACATCTGGGGATTCTGCATGGGACTGAACTAAGCCCTCTGAATGTGGGTGACAGTTATGTGGCTTGATCTGTTGAAAGCAGTGGGATCAGGACTTATCTTGGTTGTATTACCTATTGTAGGATACCTTGTTCAGTCTGGATGCAGGGGGAGGGGCTTGGTCCTGTCTCAAGTAGGTACACAAGACTTTGTGGACTCCCCAAGGGAGGCCTTAATCCTTCTGAGGAGTGGATAGGGGGTGTGATGGGGGAGGTAGGAGGGAGGGAAAAGGGGAGGAAAGGGGAACTGGGATTAGTATGTAAAATGAAAAAAAATTAAATAAAATAGAGAAAAAATATATCTGACACTTATAAGGGTACTTTTTATTATCCTCATTGTCACATTATTATTATTATTATTATTATTATTATTATTATTATTATTATTATTATTACTATGATGATGATGAATCCACACTCTTAAAATTAGGTAAGCAGCCTAGGAGGTGGGTGCTGAGCACGTGTACCTTTCCAAACGAGAGCCCTTAGAATAAAAAAACAGTGAGAGGAGCTCAATACATAGAGGATTATCTTGGGCAAAGAGCCACAGGACAGCCATACAGTCCCCCTACAGTGGGATGATGCTGAATACATTGCCAGAAGATTGAATGGGAGGCATGAGGCCTTGGATGGGCCACAGAAAACACCCATTTGTTAATAAATAAGTGAGTCCTGACAGGAAACATCACACGGAGAACTGATGTACATTTAGGGTAGATACTGTTAACAAGGATGTGGGTGGAACAAATGAGAAGACAGCAACAACAGGCAAAGACATACTTGAACTGATGTGATTGGCCAAAGAGCCAACCGTGTCTCTATGCCAAAAGAGGCAGAACAGAATTCATCAGGGAATCAGTCATTAGAGTGTGAATGTTGAGGGGTCAATTAGGGAAACTGAGGGTTAAGGGTAGGACACAATAAAGATGAAGATGAAAGGAGATGGAATCTGCTCAGGTCAGACATGGGCTGATGTGGGACATGGACCAAAATAAGATTAACCTTTGACTTACAGACAAATAGAAATTGCTGGATTGAAGACAAAAGCAAGGATTTCTATTTAGATGACCAATTGACTTTTGGGGCCAGTAACTAAAATAATGGGAGAAATGAAGAGCATGTTTAGAGAAGGTGACTGATGAGTTTTGTTTGGAACAAGTTGAGTTTAGGCTATTTGTTGGACATCAAACAGCAGATGTCCAGCACACATTCAGGCTTGCATACAAGGGAGGTCTCTGTCTGGAGATATATATTTGAAAACCATCACTGAATAAGTTCCAGTTAAAACTGCAAGAGTAGAGATGCTCCAGGGAGAAGGAGCATTCGGTGCGGTGGACCGGGTTGTCTGAGGATCACTGCTTCACACACAGGCATGTTCTATCAATGCTTGCTATGTAAACAGATGACCTGGAGATGAAGGAGTAGAGTGCTCTGAAGTCAAACAGAAGAAAAGCATTTTTTTTTTGGCAAAGATTTTGCAACTTCAATGAAAGAGCCAAGGTTGAAAGCAGGAATCCATCCAACAGAGCCACAGATGTTAGTGAGATAATAGGCTGTAGTGAGGAAAGCAACATCAGGGTAGATGAAGGTCTGTGTGGTTGGATAAGAATCAGAGAGACTAGAGACCAACATTCCTCTTGTTTACATTAATTAGATGCTTTAATAGCACCAACTTTTTTCCCCCCTTAGCTTATCTAATTTGGTATAAGTGGCTTGTAGTGTGTGGGTTGGGGTTGTAGTGTGTGGCTGTTGATCTTGGCAGGAGCAAGAGTGAGATTCTTCCTTTTCAGTTGAATTGCCAGTCAGGGGTTAGCCACCTGCCACATAAGGTGAGGAGATGTCCTTGTTCTGTTGGATCAAGAGCTTGCAGAATTGCAGTCTCCAATACTCAACCTTCTCAAGTGGCAACAGGAACATCTTGGAACTGTAGTTGGCTGCATCAACAATTAAGTCAATCTGTGGCTCTTGACAAGGAAGCTTCTAGCACACAAGGGAGAAATATGGTAATTTAGGAAAGGAAGTAAAGATAAATGGGGAGGACAATGCTGATATTTCTTTGGAGAGGTAACACAGAGGGGCAAAGTGCACTCACTCCTTGGGTCCCAGCTCCCCATTTCCCACCTCAGGGACAAACACACAGCCTCATGTGGAAAACAGAGTACATTAAATTGCTCTCTGTAGTATGTCACATGTTGCTTGAGATGCTTGGGTATTGGGTGGGAGCTAGAGAGATGGTTCAGAGGTTAAGAGCACTGGCTGCTCTTCCAGAGGTCCTAAGTTCAATTTCCAGCAACCACATGGTGGCTTATAAAAACTACCTGTGAACCTGTAATGAGATCTGATGCCCTCTTCTGGCCTTCAGGGACACATGCAGGCAGAACACTGTACAAAAAAATGAATGAATGAATGAATGAATGAATGAATGAATAAATAAATAATCTTTAAAAGGAAAAAAAAAGAGAGAAGAACATATTGTGGCAGGCTGTTGATGACATACACCTTCAATCCCAGCACTCAGGAGGCAGATGCAGGCGGATCTCTGTGAGTTCGAGGTCAGCCTGGTCTACAGAGCAAGTTCCAAGATAGGCAGGGGTATAGGGAGAACTGTCTTGAAAAACAAAAGCAAATAAAAGAATGTATTGTGGAACAAAGGAAGCAGTATGTGTTGGCTCACTCGATGGTTTGCACAGCATCTTGAATTTGAGGTAACTGGAAGGATGATTGTGGTTCTTTCAGGTAGGAAACAAAAGTGCTCATATACAATGATGCAATGAGCACTGGATGACTTGTTCCTGAAGCAAGATGAGAATCATGCCTTCCTAACTTACCTCTCTAGACTCATAGAATAATATCTGACTCATAAACATTGGTTATTAGTAGCAAATCATTTTATTAGCTACCGATAGTTACGATGTGTTATCAATGCTTGCATTTTTTGGTCATGCCCGTCCTGCACTTAGGATCCTAATGAACACCACAGAGAATGTTAAGCCCTAGGTACAAGGTCAAATCCATGGACATAAGCATGAAATCCAGGCAGGTTCTGTGGATCACTTCTCTTATGCAGATTCAGTGTGGCTTACTTTATTCACGGAATGTTGGTTCCCCACATGTAGAGGAGAGGAATTAGTTGAGAGGATGAGATGAAGAACAAGTCCCTAGGATCACTTGCTGGCAGTACGCCAAGCTGCAGGGGGGTGCAGGAAGCTGAGAGCTGGCTGGGGAGCACTCTCGATTGTTCATTTATTTAGTGTAATTATAGATAAGACAGGCGCTCTTCAGGCCGATACAGTGCCCTGTGCTAGCCAAGTCTGGGGACGGAGAAGAACACTGGCATGGAAGGAAAATGGTGTTTTAGCTGGCATTTGACAGCGAAGCACAGCAAAGTGGAGGGATTTATAGCTGGAAAGAACAGCAAGAGCTCAGAGGTGTGGGTGTGCGCTATCAACCCAGGGAACAAAGATGAGAGTTAAACTCCGAGGAATAAACAGGGTTACCTGTCTGAAACCATAGACACTGCCCAGCCTTCCTGTTGTTAGGGTTTATGCAGTGGAAGGAAGGATACCTTAGTAAACTGGGGCCAGGGAACGCTGCAGAGATCACACCACATAACAAATCTCATGCAAGGGGTTTATTGAGGTGGGGGTGGGGGATGGTTGCCTTAGAATAGGGATGAGAGACAGACAGAGAGAGTGAGAGTGAGTGTGACACAGAGCAAGAGACCAGGTGGGAGAGCACGCCATGATGGCGGGGGACCTTTGAAAGGGTATGAGCAGCATTTGTTGGCTGGTGATAGCGTGGCAGCTGGTGCTGAGCCTCTAGTGGCAGGCTGGAAGAGCACCCGGTCTCTCACACCTATCCTGGTTTCATTCTTCTTCTGTTCTCGGAAGACATTTGGAGTTGTCATTTAGGACTCTGAAAAGTAGAAAGTCCGACGTTGGAACAACAATTGATAAAGTTGTTGGACTTTCCTGGAGAGGCCCAGAGGGGCTTGCTGGACGATGAGATCTACTCTGGGAGATCTAAGTTCCTTGCTGTGGTCTCTGAGCAGCCCCGGGCAAGGATTAACCTTGTCTATTCTCTTCTTTCCTCTGAAATATGGAGTCATCATGCTACCTTTTCTGTAATGGGAGCAATATAGCTGGTTGTCTCAGACCAGTGCAGGTACCAAGGGCAGCCCTTTGTGAGGCCTCTCAACCTAGGGCCCCATCTGGTGGAGGGTCTTATCCATGAACAGAAAGCCGCCTTATTCATGGCAACTCAGGTATGGTTTTGAAGCTTCCATCCAGGGACTAGCCATTTACAGTTGTTTGGTCAATTCACACCCAGTAGCTACATGGAAGTGTCTGGATGGGTAAGAAGTGGAGGCGTAAAAGATCACCATGACTTCCTGAAACTGTCATCTGAAGTGCTTTGTCATAGCTTGCCATGTGCCTGAGCTCCTTTTACCTTCAGTGCCCTTTGTAAGGTGTGGATAGTGAAAGTTACAATCAAAGTGACTCCGGAAATCAATGACTCTGGTGTCAGAATGTGGGGTGCACCTATAAAGGAGGAATGTACCAAGACGGGAGCCAGGTGCAGCCTAGACTGACTGAAAAGTGGTAAATTTGCAGACACATGCCTGTGTACCAACCAGTTAGTAACCGGGCTCCCAGTCTGTGTTCAGTAGGGTTCTAGGAACTAGATGGTCTGAGATAGAAAAGAGCAGCCTTACCACTGAGCCACCGCCCCCCCTGTCTTTGTTGAGACAAATATGAACCAAGCAGATCTGACTTCCAGAGATCAGCCCCTGTCTTCTCTAGATGCCCAACAAATGTAAACACCCAACTCTGATTTTCCAGAAGCACTTTAAGCCAGAAATGTCTCCTGTTCCCATGATGGCTAAAGGCTGCAGATGCCAGAAAGGCTGCCTTTTCCTTACCTATTTTCCCCTAAAGGAGTTCCTTTCCAGGGACCACACTAAGGAAAATTCAAGGCTTCTGGACACCTAGATTGGGAACTACATGGATGCCTCCTTCCTCTATCCATTATAGCTTTGTTAAATCCAACAGAGTGAAACACAAAGGTGTGCCACAGCAGGGAGCCCCCAACCACAGGAACACAGCCTTCTTTCTCTCCCTTAAGCTTCCTATAATAAAATATTTCCAAAGCTCACCTTCTGTGATCCATGACTTTTATTTCTTGAGTTCAAGAGATGGCAGCTTCAGCATCCATCGAGTCCCAAGGAGCCTAACTCACCAAGCTGAGCACAAATTGAGCTGAGGAAGGTTCCATCTCTCAAAGATAACTCAATAGTTACATGTCACCCCCATTCAATGAACCCAACTAAAAAAAAAAATTCTCGAAGTCATGCCTACAAGACAACCAACTCTTCACTGACACTCTTCTCATTCAATTCTAGATTGTGTCAAGTTGATAAATTAAAACCAACCAATAGAGGCAACTTTGCCAGCTCTTCTTTGCTGAACTAGCTAGCTGGAGGAGTTCATAACCCTTCAGTCTCTCTACAATGTTGCTGGGGCTCCAAGATCAGAGGACTGAGGCCTTTCCCAAAGATGCTCAATAGAGGATCAACTGAGGATGCCACTACTATAATAGGCAGAATTGATGCTTAATACAAATTAGACTATTAATATTTAGAAATGTTATTCTTGATCACACTACTGTAACTATTAAATAAATATTGTTGGCATCTTGAAACACACAGTGTTGGTTGTGCAATTATGTGGTACACAGGCTTTTGAAAGATGTTAACTTGCCCAATGATGTTCAGTTGCTTTCAAGGCACCTATTCCAGATGCAAACTACTGGCTGGACTCTGACTCGTACCCAGTCCCTCCAGAGGCCAACTCCTTTGAAATAGAACTGTGGCCTTTGTGTGTGTAATGTCAGACTTCAGAGAAGCCTGCACAAACCCTTCCTGAAGCATATGTAAGAAGTTTCTACTGGCCTCTCATTATCTAGCAGGGTCAGAGCTCTTGTCCACTGTAAACAGCCAGACTGTTTAGCATAGTTGAGGGAGGGGTAGCCCAGTGTTTAGAGCAAGCTCCATAGTCAGCTGTGGACACAGCTTCTTGGCTTAGATGTAAATGGGAAACAAAATTTGGAACCAGGCCCTGAGCCCTGTGTGGTCTTTTCCTGGAAACAGATAGAGACAAAGCAATTAGGGAGAAGGAAAAAACAGAGCCTGCAGCGTTCTCATGCACAGTCCCCTGGCTCTGCACAGCCTCCTGGCTCTGCACAGTCCTCTGTTTTGGTGGCTGTTGGTTGAGCACTGTGTTTCCGCTAGAGAACAGGAACACTTAACTCTGTTGCCCTGTGTTGCAAACAAAGTAGGAAAGAGGGGATTATGGTCCAATGAGGACATAGCAGAACTCAGGATTTCTCATACCTGCACTGCTTAAGACTAGAGAACTTGGCTGTGTATTACAAACCTGTTGTTGCCCTGGGCCTATCTCGAACTAGAGGCATACTGCTATGGGATGCTACCTAGCCTTTGAGTTTGCTACTCTTTGATAATTTGGTTTCTTGTAGCTTCTGTTGAGCCAGGAAAGTCTGCCACCCCTAGACAAGTCATTGTGGTGTGTGTGTGTGTGTGTGTGTGTGTGTGTGTGTGTGTGTGTGTGTGTTTGTGTTGTTTTGGAGATAGGGAATCATATAGCTTAGGCTAGCCTTCAACCCATTACGTAAAATGACCTTGAACTTTCACCCCCTGCCTCCACTTCCAAGTGCTGGGTTTACAGGTATGTGCCTGGGTTATGAGTTATGTGGGATCAAACCTGGGGTTTTGTACCTCTTAAGCAGGGACACCACGAACTGAGCTAGCCTCCCCAAGCTCCAAATACCTTGAGAGAGCAAAGCACCCAATGCAGATGCTCCTTTCACATTGGAGGCTGTATCCAAGTGGTGAAGCACCTGTGCAGCTTTCCAGAGGCCCAGTGTTTGAGCCCCTCCCCTTCGCTGTAAAACCCAAGCCAAACCAATCAAAAATGTCCCATAGGGACCCACAGCCAAACATTAGGCGGAGCTCAGGAATTCGGCAGAAGAGGAGGAGGAAGGATTGTAGGAGCCAGAGGAGTCAAGGACCCCACAAGAAAACTCACAGAATCAACTAACCTGAGCTCATAGGTGTTCACAGAGTCTGAATCGACAACCAGGAGCCTGCATGGGACTGACCAAGGCCCTTTACATATATGTGACAGTTGTGCAGCTTGATCTACTTGTGGAACTTCTAACAGTGGGAGCAGGGGCTGTCTCTGCTCTTTTTCTGGCTTTTGGGATCCTATTACTCATACTAGGCTGCCTTGCCCAGCCTTAATATAAGGGGAAGTGCTTAGTCTTACTCTACCTTGATATGCCACGTTTTGTTGATACTCATGGGAAGCCTTCCTTTTCCTGAACGGAAATGGAGGGGGGAGTAGACTAAGGGGTTGGAAGAGAGGTGGAGTTGGGGGAAGGTATTGAAAGGAGAGGAGGGAGTGGAAACTATGGCTGGAATGTTAAAATAAACAAACAAATAAATACATACATAAAAATTTCCTATACATAAAATATGTCTAGATTTTTTTCTTGCCATTATCCTTTAAATAATATAGTACAACTGTTTGAATAAATTTGTGTAACGTTGAATATTATAAGTATTCCAGGACAAAGGTAAAGGTTACAAGAAAATGCCTGTAGGTCACATACAAAGCTGTTCTGTTATATAGAAGGGACATGAGCATGTGAGGATTTTGGCGTCAGTTGAGGATACTGAGACCAAATCCTTAAGGACATGAAAAAGCTATTATTCTCCAAGCCACCTGCTTTCTAGAGCTTTCCAGAGTTTTTATAGGTTCCTGAGCTCCAGTACACATTCTCCCATCCAGGTCACCCCATTGTCTAAAGAAAAGTTTTCCCCATCTTACTATAACTGCCCCAAGTGTATTTTAAACTTGCCTTGATTAATGGCTATAATGATTAATGTTCTGTAAAACTATGGAACTGCTTCCACACTGAAAAATAAAGTTTGGGGTAACCTACATTTGTGTTCTCAGATCATGGTCACGCAAAATGGCTCCAAAGTAAACTGACTCCCTCATTCCCTTTAAGGTGAGAACTGTTTTTGTTGGTCTTTGGTTTTTTGTTTGTTTGTTTGTTTGTTTTTGGTGGTTTTTTTTTGTTTTTTGTTTTTTTTTTTTTTTGGTGCTAGCACTTCCCATGAAGCCACAGGAAAGACATTGGCTACATTCCCCTTCTGCCTTCCCCCTGGCTCCTTTCTGTTAGGTGAAAGGAAATGGCAAGCCTTTTACTGAGTGCTCATCTTTGAATCTGTAACCATCTGACAGACTCCCCAGGTGCCCAGATTCCAGAATGACAGACCTGTGATTAACCACTCCCCAGGGGAAGTTCCTAGGCTTGGGGTATGAGCTTCCAAGATAATAAAGCAATGGTTTTCAACCTTCCTAATGCTTCAGCCCTTTAATGCAGGCCCTCAAGTTGTGGTGATACCCAACCACAGTTATTTAGTTGCTACTATGTAACTGTAATTTTGCTACTGCTATGAATCATAATGTAAATATCTGACATATGATCCTTGTGAAAGGGTTCAGCCCCAGAGGGGTCATGACCCACAGGTTGAAGACCACTATATTAGAGAGTACTGAGTACAACTAATATGAGTCAACTAAATGTGTCCCTCCTTTCCATTCCCCCACATCCCCTGTCATACATTAATATGGTTCCTTCAAGGCCCCTCCTCTCTCCTCTACCACCAGGAGTCAGAGAGAGCCTGACTAGCAATCTTTTTGTTGTCGTTGTGGCTGTTTTTGTTTTTTGAGACAGGGTTTCTCTGTGTAGCTGTTCTGGAATTAGCTCATGTAGATCAGGCTAGCCTTGATCTACCGGCCTCTGCCTCCCAAGTGCTGGATTAAAGGCGAGCACCACCACCGCCTGTCCTGACTACCAATCTTAATGAACTACTACTCATCAACCACAAGGCATGAAACTCTCCTCTTCTTTTGAGTCCCATAAGAAGGGATACCCACCACCATCACCACCACCTCCTTCCCCCCAACATATACACTCTACCTTGTGGGGTCTGGCCATGCTGTCTTTCCGTGGCCTTAACAAGTGTCCCCCTTGAACCCCAACCCATGGCCTCTCATGACTTTCCTAGTTCACTTTCTGTTGCTGTGATATGCATTTTGGGTGGGAAAGGGTTTGCTTCACTTACAGGTTACCGTCCATCACTGAGCAAAGCCAAGGCGGGAACTTGAGGAGTACTGCTTACTGTGGCTCTTCATGACTGCTCAGCCTGCTTTATTATACAACCAGGATCACGTACCCAGGGGTGGCATTGCTCACAGTGGACTGGGCCCTCCCACACTGATCATTAATCATGACAACACCATACAGATGTGCTTACAGGCCAGTTTGATATAAATGATCCCTCAATTGAGCTTCCCTCTTACCAAATGCTTCTACTTTCAGTCCACAAATCAGCACAATGATACCCCTACTCCCCTCAACCCCCCACTCTCTACCCTCGTTTTTCTATGTGGCTTTGGCCATGGTGTGAAATGTCTGCTCCTTTTGGGACCTGTGAATAACAAGCCATTTTTCGGTAATCATCTGATCACACCAAACTTTACTAAATGTGTGTGTGTGTGTGTGTGTGTGTGTGTGTGTGTGTGTGTGTGTGTGTGTATGTGTCTGTGTGTCTGTGTATGTGTGTGTGTCTGTGTGTGTGTGTGTGTGTGTGTCTGTGTGTGTCTGTGTGTGTGTGTTTCCACATACATGCACATTCGTGCAGGGGGAAGGCAGAGGTTGTCACTGGACATCTTCCATTACTTTCCACCTTATTTTCTGAGACTCTCTTGACCATGCCAGTAGCTAACCCATTGGCTGGCCAATCTAGAAATCCTAGATTGGGCTAGAAATCTTTCTATGTCCACACCCAGCAATTGTGTGGGTGCCAGAATCAGAACTCAGGTTCTCAGACTCACATGGGTGGCACTTGGCAGACTGAGCCATCTCAGATTGCCCCTAAGCCTACAGTATAAACACCTGCCTTGTGCAGAAGGCTAGAGGTCCTACAGTATAAACACCTGCCTTGTGCAGAAGGCTAGAGGTCGTTTGGACAGCATCTCACCATGGCTTGGCTGTTTTAGATGGAGGAAGGTCTCTGGCTAGTCTCAGTCCTTTGATGTCTTGAAACTTCTGCTTCCGTGGAATTAACTGCATCAGAGTAAGGAGGTGAGTCAGAACCAGCTTCAGGAGAATTTCCCATGGGTCCCGAGGCTGTGGTCCTTTGCCAGATTCCAACACTTAGTAAACTGCCACAAAAGCCATAGCTTAATTTCCCTCCCTCTCTTCCTCCCTCTTCCCTTCCTCCCTCTCTTTTCCTCTCCCTCCCTCCCTTCTTTCTTTTCTTTCTGTACTGAGGATTGTACCTAGAGCTTGGCCCATGCTAGAAAAAATGCCCAAACCAATGAGCTATAGTTCGCCCTCCAGCTTTTGTAGAAAAAAAAAAAGATGTCTATGACACAGGGCCATCACATGAAAGTCTCGCCTACAACATTTGGACCATTTTCAAGAATGTATTTGCAAATATGTAGGTTATACATGCATATGAAGTTATTGCCATATTGTACCTGCCCCTCTTTAAGCCACCTGAAGTGAAAGAATGGAATACCTCTGGACTTGGGTAGAGAGATAACATTCTGATTTGCTTCGATTAGAACATTACATTTTATTGTCTCTTTTCTTCTTTTTTTTTTCTCTCTCTCTCTCTCTCTCTCTCTCTCTCTCTCTCTCTCTCTCTCTCTCTCTCTCTCTCTCTCTCTCTGAGACAGGGTTACTGAAATTCTCTCTGTAGACCAGGTTGGCTTGGAACCCACAGAGATCTGCTTGCCTCTGCCTCCCATGTGCTGGAATTAATGTGCCACCAATATCTAACATCTCTTTTCCTAAGAGTTAATTTAGCTGTGTCTGTCAATCACCTTGTCAGGAGGCCACCTCTCAGAAACCCTGATTCCTCTAAAGCTATGCTGAGGAGGTGGGAGACATAATTTTTCTAAAGCCCCTCCTTCAGTTCAGTCGACTACAGTCCTTCTCTCTGGGCAGCGCAGTTAAGCCCTGTGTATTTCTCTGAATTCTTACACTGAAAACATAACTATTCCTTTTCTTCTTTCTATTCTTTCCCTGAAATACTGGCACAAAGCCCAAGCATGCTTTCCTGGATACTTTAGGGTTTCTCACGTGTTCCCTGAAGCCATCTTGCCTTCTGCCACAAGCTGCTACTCCACAATGGGGATGCTTGCCAGTCTCTACTGCTGGTCCTGACACCTTTTTCGGGGATGCTGGCTCCAGAGACACAGCTCTTTTTCCCTCTCTACATTTCCTTCCTCCAGACAGCTGCTGAGACTCACAGCTGCCTGCACTGTTTTTAGTTAGTTTGTTTAAATCTCAACTCTAATAAAATTGCCCTCAAACTTCCTGCTGAGTCCATTTCTAAATTCTTTTATAGTGAGAATAAGAACCCCAAAAGTGAACCCCAACTTTCCCAGTAACAGGGAGTTACTTCCTCTGCAGCCTTCTCTGTCTTGGCTCAGATCTGTCTAGCAGACAAATCTGTCTCTCCTCTTGTCACCCACAGGATCCACCACTGAAGACCCTCCCGCACACACCCTCATCCTGCCCAAACCCAGTCACTACATACTCTTGGTCACTATAAGATTAAGGATATGGGGGCTGGAGAGATGGCTCATCAGTTAAAAGCAGTGGCTACTCTTACAGAGGTCCTGAGATCAATTCCCAGCAACCACGTGGTGGCTCACAACCATCTTAGTGGAATCAGATGCCTTCTTCTAGCATGAAGTTATATATGCAGATAGAACACTCATGTGCATAAAATAAATAAATAAATCTTTATTAAAAAAAGATTTAGGATGTGGCCATTAATAGTAGACCCATCCTTATGAGGGGGAGGTTCGCGCAGTTTGAGCAAAGTAGTTTTAGACTATAAATTCTGGGGTTTGAGGTGCTGCCAAAAGTCACCTGGGAGGAAAATGAGGACTGACTCTTTGTGGGTACAGCCCCTGGACCTCACAGGTACCCCCTGGTGGACAGTTAGCTTGGGGCAATGTGCTGAGCTTGTATTGCCTCTGAAATGAATGTCCACAGACCTGGTGGCTATAAACAATTCAAATGCATTATGTCTTGGGTCAGAAGTCATGCAGGTCTTATTAGGCTTACAGAGTCCCATCTCTATGGCAGCATTCCCTTTAGAAGGCTCCAGGAGACTCTCTGAGCTAGCCTTCTCTTCCTTTGACAATTGACTGCCCCTGCTAATGGCTCTGGGTCTTTCCCCATCCTCACATCCAGCACTATTTCCTCTCTCTGTCCATTTCTTCTTTGTCTCATTGTCATCTGATCACAGCTAGGAAATAGTTCCTACAAGATGTTCTTCCCCATCTACACGGGCTCTTTGTCATGTAAGTGAGAATATTCACGGGTCCAAAAGATAAAGCTGTGAGCCTCTTAGGGTCAGCCTCTGTTACACAGGTCTAGTACAATCCTGCCCTGGTCTCTGGTCCCCTACATAATTATGGAAACTGGATATTATCAGTTTATGGATAGTAACACTTTTCTGATTATATTGTTAAAGGGAAGTGAGTTGGTTAGTTTTGGTCAAATTGACACAAACTGGAGTTACCTGGGAAGAGCAAACCTCAACCTAGGAATTTCCTCTATCACATAGCCTGCGGATATGTGTGTGGGACTGTCTTAACTGTTAATTGATGCAGAAGGGACCAGCCCATTCCAGGCAGTGCAATCACTAGACAGATGGGCCTAAACTATATAAGATAATTAGCTGATTAGCCAGAGGAAGCAAGCCAGAAAACAGTGTCCCTCCATGATCTCTGCTTCAGTTCCTGCCTCCAGATGTCCAGCTTAAGTTCCTGTCCTGACTTCCCACATGAAGGATTATGTCCTGGGAGTTTTCTTCCCCCTCACTTGGTTTGTTTTTATCATACTTAGTGAGAAACAAACTAGGTAGGACAGGAAAAAAATTGATATAAGAAACCTGCACATCAGATGTTTGCATTACAACACACAATAGTAGCAAGATTGCAATTGTGAAGTAGCAATGGCATAACTTTATGGTTGAGGGTCACCACAACATGAAAGACTATTAAAGGTCACATCACTGGGAAGTTTGAGAACCACTGCTTTGGGGTATGGCCTAGAACCTGAACAACTTTTCTCATCAACCATAAGAACAGAGTAGAAATTTCTGACAGAAAATGAATTAGAAATTAAAGACTAAGGAAAAAAATGGTTGAACTTTTTAGCAGGCCACTGTTTTCCCTGATGTTCTGGAACTTGTGAGACCCCTTTGAGGGCTCTTGAGGTCATAGCTATTGTTGTTCCTTTGTTACAGTTATAGGAATAAAAGCTGGAGAAGGGGGGAGTCCTGAATGAGGGTCCCAAGTGAGTGGCGTCCCAAGATAAGGGACCACGTGGGAGAGCATAGCAGGTTGCATAGCAGGTAAGGGTGACCAAGGTGGAGGGAATAACACACAAGGCAGATAGAGCTTAAATGAGGAGTTTATTTAGAAAGGGGGGATGAGGGGGAAAGGAAGAGACATAGTGGCACTAGGAACAGAAGAGGAGGGGGGGAGAAGAAGAGGGGAGGGGTAGCTGGTGGCCAACTGAAAGCAGGAGAGAGTAGGGGTGTGTGGCCCTTGCTCTTAAGGGGAAACTGAATTCCCTATGCAAGTAATGAGTGACATAGAGATGGCATGGCCACGTGTGTCCTGCCCATCGTTAGGAGGCGGGGTCAGCAAAATGCCAGTTTCCAACAGCTATTGTCTTACTAAATAAGAATATTATGTGCCTCACTCATCTCTCTCCTGGATGAAACAGTGGAGTTTTCCAGTAGCTATGATGGGATCTGATGGGTGAGATATAGCTGGTGTTCTCTGAACCAGACATGAAGGAGAATTGGAAAAAAAACAAAACAATGTCACTCTTATAGTTATATTTGATCTTGGAAGATACAGCTATTTCACATACATAGTGTTTGCAAACATTTCATGTGTTTATTATTTATTTCATGTTATTCATTTGCTTGTGTATTGATATGTGTGTAGGCGTGAATGCACACGTGTATCAGAGACTCTCAGTTTTACTGAGACCTCACCAAATTGCCTAGGTTGTCTGGCCATGAAGCCCTAAGAACACAGACCCATGTCTGCCTTCCCAGTGCCAGAGTTACAAACTGAGCACAGCCACAAGCAGCTTTGTTTAATGTGAGTTCTGGGCCTCAGATGTAAGTCCTGCACTTTAGCAGCTCAGTCTTCTGTCCGGGCTTGGAAACGAAGGCTTTGGTGATTTCTAAATAATTTTTTAAGACAGCAAAGAAGTCTTGAGGCCAACAGGCTTGAGGCCTCTGAATAAGGAGGAGGACAAGGCTGGATCCCACTGAGAGTGCTCAGCATCATGGCAATGGTACAGTTAATCTGGGCTGACCTGGGAACCGAAGCAGGTTGTGTGCTGGGAGAACTTGCTTCAGCACTGGATGGACCAGCAGGCATGGAACACAAAGGTGGAGGCTGGGGGGAATGAAGTCGGAGGAAGTTAGTTCTGACACCACACCTACAATGCTGGAACCTACAATGCCAGAACCTACAATGCCGGAAGTTGGTTGAAAATTACCTAAGTAACTCTGGGGAAAAGATGCAACTTTAATTGCTTTATTTATTTGTTTGTTCGTTTTAAAGACGATGTTTAACTAGAGAGCCAGGGCTAAACCCTAACTCTCCAAATCCCAGCTCTATCTCTGGATTCCAAGGGATTACAGGTGTGCAACAGGCTGAGTTTATATTACTTAAACAAACAAACAAACAAAAACTGGAGGGTGGCGGTGATTCTGTTCTTGTCCAGGTAAACAATAGCAGGCGTGGATACTTGTAACCTCTGTAAGCTGCCCTTTCTTTGTCTATAAGTTAGACATTAAAAATAGCCCTTACTTCGTAGGGGTGTGAAATCCAGCTGCCACAACTTTTATGAGCCTGCTATAAACACAGTGCCTGGCGGGTCTAAGAACATAGCACAGTCTCACAGAGAGCAGTTGGGGAGCTCCCTTTGAAGGTTGCCTTGCACCTCTTCGATAGGAAACCTTTGCCACTCTTTCTAAGTTCACTCTCTCCACCCTTCCTTGCAGGCTTCTTAGTCATCTACTTGGCAGCTGCTGGGTCTGGGTTATTCACAGGCTTGCCTAATCACACCTGGAAGAAGGGAGCTTGATGCACGTCCCGGGTGAGCAATGGCACCCGCGGGCTAGCCCGCCCTGCCCCTGCCCCGCATGGCCGGCCCACCGCCTGATGTCGCCCCATGTGCACCAGGCCAATCAGCAACACGGGTACCTCAGCAGATACCTGGCAAGTGTCTCTGCAGCGAACTGGGCGGGTCCGGGCGGGTCCATTCTCCCCCCAACCCTAACTCTGGGAACTTGCACCCCAGCTCTGACAAGATTTCCCCGAAGTCGTATCTTCTGAGGCCCCTCTGCCCTGGAAAGGTGGCTGCCTAAATTCCTAAGAGAAGTCGGGGAGGGGAACGGTTTTCATCGTTGTTTGTAAGGGGGTTTGGCTTTAACGAAAGTTGTTATTTTTGCCTCTTAAGAAGTTACAAAGACTACAAAGCGAGTTCCGCACAGCCAAGGCTACACAGAAAAATCCTGTCTCAGAAAACTAGAAGGCAGGAAATAGTTGCAAAGATGTGGATCCTGGGGGAGTGTGAGACTGCCACCCCCTTTCCCATTACACTGTCAGCTTCCTTACAGCCAGGCTGCTTATGTGATTGTGACACACTCTGGGGTGTGTCACTCTGCGAGGGCCTCTGTTACGCTGTATTAATTGGTCAAGGAGCTTTGGAAAGCAGGCAGGCACCCTGTTAGACCCTGCTAAGGTGCAAACTCATTTCACATCTCCTTGGAGGTCTGTGCTTTGCTCCTGAGTTGCAAATGAGGAAACTGAGATCCAGAGAGGGCGACTTACACAATCTGTAAAATGATAGCAGGGAAGCAAAGGTCTTTTCCTTTTCTCCTAATCCCTAACAGGTCAGGTGTCAGCTGAGTGGGAATTGGATGTACATGTTTAATAAACCCAGGGCATTGAAACAGGATGAGAGAAAATGACCTCCTCGGTGGTGGCTGCCCAGCCCAGGTCATCTTCACAGCCAATTGTCAGACACCTCTCTCCCCTTCAGTCAACAAATATGCTGAGCTGGACAGGGCCCCAAAGTGTCCGCTGTTCCATGAAGCATAAATTCTCGCATCTGTGGAACTGGTAATTTGTGGGACTGGAGATGTTAGGTGATAAATGACAAGTCACATCTATATAAGAAATTAAGTGTAACAAGAAAAGCACAGCAAGCATTTGATGAGGAATTTGAAAGAGCGGGGTAGGTGAGAGTAACTTGCATCCTAAAATAGTGTGTGGTGTGTGTGTGTGTGGTGTGTGTGTGTGTGTGTGTGTGTGTGCGCCACAGTTTGTTCATAGAGGAGTTGGTTGCCTCCTTCCACCTTTGGGGGGGGTCTGGAGATTGAACCCAGGCTGTCAGGCTTGTGCAGCAAGGGTCATTGCTTGCTCAGTCAGTCACCTTCCAGGTCCCTCAAACTGGTTTCAGGACTCGGTTTACAGTTCAGCGTGATGGTTCTGATGCTGGGACAGCTGGGACAGAAGGCCAGCAGGTGAGAAAGGAGAAAGAGTAGCAGGGGAACATATCACCGTCAGGGCAGGGTATGACCTGAGGACCTTGATGGCTATAATTACTGTTATCCACTCTGGTGTAACGAGAGGAAGCCACTGGAGAAATGACCTTTCCTACCAGGGTCATTCTGCACTGGAAACAGGGAGTCACCGGAAAAAGACCCTTTAGGAGCTACTCCTAGCAATCTGTTAGCTAGGGACCTATTTGAGAGATGAGGGACGGACCACGGGGCAAACAGTATAGGACTGGAGTTGGGACAGTAGAGTTTGACAGGCTGTGCATGAGTTATGAGGAGGATGAACTGAAGGTGGTCTGAAGATTTGATGAAACTAACAGAATGAAGCTGGCATCTCCTGAGACAGAAAATGCCTGTGGAAGGGATGGCAATTTTATCGTTGCTCCTCAGCAATTGTGTGTGCTTATGACAGCGCCCCCCCCCCCGCGCCCCGTGAGACGCTTGCTTACTTTCCAACCTCTTCTAATATGCTAATCCGACTTGCTCACCTCTTTCGTGGCACTGCTCAGTATGTACCCAGCTTCCTTTCTACAACCACTGCTAGTACACTTCTGTTTGTATTTAACAACTTGGGTGAACAGCATCTTTAAACATTTATGTATTGTCGTGTGTGTGTGTGTGTGTGTGTGTGTGTGTGTGTGTGTGTGTGTGTGTGAGATGGTTCTGTGTGGCTGCATGTGGAGATCACAGGCTACCTTTGTGGAGCTGGCTCTCTCCTTCCTCTTTTAGGTAAGTTCCTGGAATTCAACTGGGGTACCAGGCTTACAAGGCAAACATCTTTACCCAGGGAATCCATCTCATGAGTCCCAAGTAGCATCTCTTTTATGAACTCCCTGGTAGGATTCAGTGTCTGCGGCCAGATCACCTCAGAGTCCATGTCATAAAACAGGACACTTGATTGTATGCCATCATTTGTAGTTGGCTAATTGCTTTAGGGTTGTTACCGCCTCTTTAAAAGTTTGATACCCCCCCTTTCTCTTTTGTACTTCACAGGGCTTATAAAACTTGGAGTTCAGCCCATGGTGGGTCTTAACCATCATTCTCTGACTCAGACTTTCACATTGCAAGACTGGTCAAGCCCCATCAGAAGGGGATTGCAGATCCAGAACCATAGAATCAAAGTATCTTTAGTTCAAAGATGAGCCACTTGATTCCCGGGAAGGGAAGTACCTTGTCCAAAATTTTATAGGGAATTAGAGAGCCAGAACCAGAATGAGGGGATTTGGAATTTAAGATTCAAAGCTTCCCCCCCCCTCCCCGCACTCATAAAGCCCAAGCCCATGGATATGGCACCTCCCAAACCAGAGTCCAATTCTAGACTGTAATCTTTTAAGAATAGGCTCAGAGCCAAACTCCTAGAATCCAGTTGCAGAAAGGGAGGAGTGATGAGAAAAGGGGTCAAGACCAGGCTGGAGAAACCCACAGAGACAGCCGACCTGAACAAGGAGGAGCTCATGGACCCCAGTCTGATAGCTAGGAAATCAGCATAGGGGTTGGTGGGGGTCAGGGAGAGAGGGAACTGAGATCGACATGTAAATTTTAAATTTAAAAAAATCATAAAAAAAAAAAGAGTGGGCTCAAAATAGGGTGTTTGGAAATAGGCTTCCTAGTCTATCTGCAGGCAAAAGAACATTTGCTGTAACCTTTTAGGGAGCAACTTGGCAATGTCCGATCAAACCTTTGAAATTGTTTTTCTTATTTTTATGTGTATGGGTGTTTTGTCTACATGTACATCTGTGTACCATGCATTGTGGGTTCAAGTGCTCCTAACCATTGAGCTATCTCTGCAGCTCTCTCTCTCTCTCTCTCTCTCTCTCTCTCTCTCTCTCTCTCTCTCTCTCTCTCTCTAGGCTTTATTTTACTGAAAATAGATATATTTCCCCATATTCTGATTACGGCTTCCCCTTCCCCTGCTCCTCCCAGTTCCTCCACACCTCCCCTCCCATCATCCATATCCACACCCTTTCTGCCTCTCCTTAGAAAATAAACAGACATCTAAGGAATAATGATAAAGTAAAGTAGGATAAATAAAAAAAAAAACCTAACACATCAAAGTAGGATAAAACACCCAAACAATAAAAAGAGCCAAAGAAAAGGCACAAGAAATGCATTTAGACACAGAGATACACCATTTGCACATACAGGAATCCTATCAAAATCCCAAACCAGAAGCCATAACATATACATAAAGAACCTGGGAGGTACAATATACATACATACATACATACATACATACATACATACATACATATATACATACATACATATGTGCGCGCCCAACCTTGACCAACAAGGAAGACACGACTCCGGGAAGATTTTCTTCATGCAGTTTTAATCCTTGAACATGCTTCTTCTGACCCGCGGGACCTCGGGGAAATGCCTGCACAGGCTTAAATCTCCTTGCGCTGACCAACCCCAGTGAGCTATGTGGACCCTGCAGATAGGCTACTCTAACTCGGAAGCAGACAGGCTGAACAGACTTAACCAAATAAGGGCTTGTTTACACCAGAGAGCGCTCACTCTCAGGGAGGTGGAAGGTGGAAGCCAGCGCCATCTTTAAGGTGCAGCACTTCGCAGCTCTCTACACACACACACACACACACACACACACACACATATATATATATATATATGTGTGTGTGTGTATGTATGTATGTGTATATATATATGTATGTGTGTGTGTCTTTGTGTCTTTGTGTATATACATATGTATATATGTATATATGTATATATATATATATATATATATATATATATATACTTATGAGGCAAGAGGCCATTGAGTTTCTGTTGGCCATCTACTGCCATCATGGGGCTTACTCCTTGTTGGTGATTCATTTCCCAAGTGAGATTCCCTTGAAGAAAACTAATATTTCATTTGCAAGTGGTGATCTACAGGCCCTATTTTCTAAGTTAGAAAGGAAGACATGTACCCACTTCTCCCAGCTCTAGGACACACCCCTGTCGAACTTTTAAGTGAGTAAATCCCAGAAACTTTTAAGTGAGTAAATCCCAGAAAATATCTTTTTCTAGATAATCTGCCTTGAAACAAGCATTGATACATAGTTGGTTATGGTGCGGTGTTTGTGACAGCAAATTCCAGGAACAGCTTCATAATATTTACTAGCAAAGTAATGACTTAGTCTCAGCCATCCTTCCAGGCCTTGCAGCCCCTGTTGCCAAAGATATAAACTGGGGAAGGTGATCTATCTTTTTTTTTTCTTTGAGACGGGGTTTCTCCATGTAGCCTAGGCTGTCCCGGACCTCACTCTGTAGACCAGGCTGGCCTACCTGCCTCTGCCTCCTGAGTGCTAGAATTAAAGGCATGTGCCACCATCATTCAGCTATCTTTTTATATTGTACATATTGGTATTTTTCAATCTTTTATGTGTTATGCTTTTATTAAACATTAATTAATAAATTATATTCATACAATTCAAATGCTCAATATTGGGGGGAGGGGGCTGGGACAGACTCTGACAAAGAGGCTGAGTCTTTCCTTCATACTTGGACAGGATGAATACACTGACACCACCAATGGGGGAAATCTGTCAGCAGCTTGTTCCTTAAAGGAACTCACCCATGTGGCTGTCATCTGCATGTGAGTGCTTGCTGGTGACTGTGGACAAGTGACTCTACCACTTTGATGTCTGTGGGAGGCCAACTGCAGGGAGAATCGAAAAAAGTCCTATCATCTCTTGCCTTTTCCTCCAGGGCCAAGCCCTGAGCTCCTACAAGTGTGAATCAGCAACTTCTAAATTGCTTTTTTTTTTTTTTTTTTTTTTTTTTAAATCAAATATTTGGAAAAGACGACTTAAGGAAGACATGATTTATTTTGGGTTCACAGTTTCATGGGGTTCAATACATCGTTATTTGACCCCATCTGTTTGGACAGAATATCATGATAAAGATATTGTAGTGGGGGGAGAGAGAGAGAGAGAGAGAGAGAGAGAGAGAGAGAGAGAGAGAGAGAGAGAGAGAGAGAGAGAGAGAGAGAGAGAGAGAGAGAGAGAGAGAGAGAGAGAGAGAGAGAGAGAAAGAGAGAAGAAGAGAGAGGAAGAGAGAAAGAGAGGAAGAGAGAGGACAAGAGAGGAAGAGAGAGAGAGAGAGAGAGAGAGAGAGAGAGAGAGAGAGAGAGAGAGAGAGAGAGAGGGAGAGAGATACTTTGCATTGACCTACATTTTTTAGGTAGACTCCATGTCTTGAAGTTTCTAGATGCTCTCTTCACCTTGAGACTGAAGATTTAACATATATACTTGTGGGAGAATTTTCCTATTCAAGCCCTAATTTCATATTCTCAGACCTAAGGTGGTGGCTACCAGGCTCAGCCAGTGAATGAGAATCTCTGACAGCTGTAACATTTGCCCTACAGTAAAGAATCTTTGAGGCTTATAGCTTTGTTGACTGCTTTCCTCTTCAAATTCCCTTTTAACTCTCTGAGACTTAGTTTCACTAACAGAGGGCTGGTTTCCTACAGAACTTGACACGGTAACACACAGGATCTGAAGTAAAAAAAAGCCCTCTTTATCCCAAGGAGCCCATGTCTTTCTTCTTCCTGGAATCTGTGCACAGATGTAAGTTAAAAACGCAAGATGGCAATGGTGTTCTGGATACAGAGGTAGTATTCCAGCGGTGCCCAAGCCAACCACCTGAGATTGAGACATAATCTTACTCAGCTGTGGCTAAATATGTCTATGGAAGAGTGGCCAGAAAGAGATGCAGGCTTTGAAGATGAAGGGGCCACAGCTGAGGAATGTGGTCAGCCCCTAAACCAGAGGTTCTCAACTTTCCTAATGTTGAGAACCTTTAATACAGTTCTTCATGTTATGGTGACCCCCAACCATAAAATTATCTGATTGCTACTTTATCACTGTAATTTTGCTACTGTTATAAGTCATACTATAAATACCTGATACGCAGAATACCTGATATTCGACCCCTGTGAAGATGTCATTGGGCCACCCCAAAGGCATCATGACCACAGGTTGAGAACTGCTGTGAACAGTGGAAGACAGGAGGTAAGAGTCTTCAGAACTTCCAGAAAGGGGTGTGGGCCTCTAACTTTCATACTCTTGGTATTGTTGACCCTCTCATTTATGTATTTGCTCCTTCTTTATTATTCCACTCACACACTCACCAAACATATGTTGATTACTTCCTCCTCATAGAAATCTAAACGCTAGCCCTAGGAGAGCACAGGAAGGGAGCTCTCTGCATGGCAAACAAACACTCAGATGACACTTCCTGTGAGTTCAGGCAAGCCTCCAAGGTGGAGGTCCATTTCTGGGTTACAATAGAGTATATCAGAAGAGATCTTTGTGGTACTAGATGGTAAAAGAATAAGGAAAGACATGGGAAGGACCTCCTCACTGCCATCCTGGTGGCCTTGAGATGTAATCCCAGGCTTCACCAGCAGGGGCTTTCAACCCAAAAACCAACCACCTTTCACAGCACGCCAAGTCATTGATTACCGTGTTCAGGTCACTTCTATCCTGTGTCAAGGGTTTATCAGGCTGTAGATTCACTGTGGTCTCACAATGGGGGAAGCAGAGTTGCTGTCCTCCTGGAGGCTGTGATCCTTTGGAAGATGAGTCTCTTTTCCAGTTGACTAGCTTGTTTAAAGTTGACAGCTACTGTAGGAAGTAAGGTACAGGGAGTATCCATCAAATATGGCTGAAAGACATGCAGGTAGTTAGAGTAAATGGAGCTCATGACACTACTCCAGGGGACCAGAAGGAAACATGACAATTATATCAGAGACTGAGCAAAGTGGCATCTTTCTCTAATTGTACATATTAATAGTGCGAGTCCGTAGGTCTAGCCAAGACTGACTTGGATTCTTCGCAGTAAAAGGAGCCAATAGAACGTCATTGCTTTATTTTTATTTTTATTTTTCTGTTTCTGTGATAAAATATAATGACAAACGCACCTTAAGGGAGAAAGGATTTAATTTGGCTCCCAGTTCAATGGATAGTCCATCCTGGTGGCAAAAGCAAGGCAGCAGGATGTGGGGAGAGCTGGTCCCATCACATCCTCCATGAGACACTGAGACATGGAAGGATGATTGCTTGCTTGCTTGCTAGTGCATGCACCAGAGGTGTGCCTCGGCAGCTGCATCAGAGCATGGTGGCAAAGTCCTCATCATTCCCAAGGGTTTGTCAACCCATACACCACTATTCACAGAATCACAGTACTCTGACATATAAGGATGAGTCAGATGTTCTGTTGGAGGTCTATTGTTCTATCGATGATCGTCAAATTATGGAAACTTCCCTGTTTAGGAAATGTAGAGGGAAGTACCAAGTAATCCAGCATATTGAATGTGTTGGAACATGAAGATGGCAGACAGATTATCAAACCTCTACCCACCAGGAAATTCCATATTGATTCATCACTTCATATACATTTCTCCATGTTGTACTGAATAACTTTGATGGCTAAAGGAAGTCAGTTTGGACTGCAACCACAATATGTGGGAAACAGAGACAGGAGGATTTGAAGTACAAAATCATCCTTGACTGCATAGTGAATTTGAGACCAGCTTGTGCTAGGTAGGATTATGCCTTAAACGACAATAGAAAATCACCTTTATATATCCCCAGAAGAGAGAGGGAAGCACCAAAAACTCAGGCTGATGCTATTACAGACAGTCACTCTCTGAAAACTGACAGCAGGGCCCCATTGCCAAGAACAACATCCACACTCTCTGCACATAGAGAAGTTGAGCTGGTGCCTTCATGGAGCCTTCACCCCTACGTTCTAGTCTCTTTGGTGTGGGAAGGTGCTCTGCAGGCTACCAAAAGAGAAACCTGGATAGCAACCAAGCCATAAAACCCTCAACCTGTCCAGCAACCTATAGTCTGTCCTGACTGTAAGATGTGCTGGGGCAATAGCATTGCAGAACTTGTGGGAGTGGTCAACTCATGTTTGGTTTGACTTGAGGCCCACTCCACAAGAGAGATTCATGCCCAACACTGCCTGGAAGGCCAGGAACTTGAGACTGGGTAGTCTAGAGACTTCAGGTAGAACCAAAACAACTGAGGGGGGGGAGAGAAAACAGTGAAATGATTCCTAATGGTATTCTGCTATACTCATAGATTAAGTGCTATTTCCAGTTGTCATCAGAGAGACTTCCTGGGGCAGCAGATGAGAATATGTAGAGGCCCACAGCCAAGAGTCTAAACTGGATGACTTCATGCGGTCCCTCCACTTGGAGAGTGGGAAATCCCACACAAGAGGGGGAAGAGAGATTGTGGGAATCAGCTAGGATGGAGGAAACTAGGAGACCATGTCCCACTGAACTAACTAAACCAGACTTACATGGGCTCACAGAGACTGAAGCAGCAAGCACGGGTAAGCATGGGTGTTGGAAGCTGTCTTTGTGGGGCTGCAATTGGAACCAGCTTAGCAGTTCATACCTGAGTGTGTGTGTGTGTGGGGGGGGGTGGATGAGGGAAAGGCTAGCTACAGATGATAAAGAAAAGACAGACACAGAATAGAATCAGGAGGGCAGATTCAGTTAATACTGAATTGCCATGAGTTTATTTTTTGCCACTCTTACATACCTTAACCAAAAAGGGAAACATGGTTATCATATTTAGGGAACAGGCTTTTCTTCCTTCTTTCTCTAGGGTTTCAGTAACCACACCTTAGATTCAACTTCTTGTTCCCTAGCCTTGAGGGTCAGGAGTAGCCACACCTCGGACCAGCTCTGTTGTTATTTAGCATAAGACAGACAAACACCCTACTGTAGCCACACCTTTGACCTTTAGATCTTATGACTTCCTGAGGACAGTTTTGAATTCTCTGCCTTTGTGCCAAGATGGAGTGCAGCCATCTTTATGGGCACTGACACATGGGTCTGCACCACGTCCTCTACATATATGTTATGGCTCTTAGTATGATGTTTTTGTGGGACTCTTGACAGGGGGAACAGGTATGTCTCTGACTCATTTGTCTGCTTTTGGGTCCCTTTTCCTTCTACCTGGTTACCTTGTCAAGCCTGGCAGAGGGCTTCTGCCTAGTCTTATTGTATCTTGTTTTGTCCTTTTTGGTTGTTGTCTCTTGGAGGCCAGCTCTTTTCTGAAAGAAGATGGAGAGGAAATGGGCAGGGGGAGGGGGGATTGGGCAGGGAGAGCTGGAAGGAGCGGAGAGAGGGGAAACTGTGGTCAGGATGTGTTGCATGAAAGAAGAATCTGTTTTCAAAAAGAAAAAGATTTAAAACACATGAGACTAGGAAATGTGTAGTAGAGTCAAGATCTCTGCAGACAGCTTCTGAGTCTGTAATGCCAGAAAGCAGGATGAAGACGGAGATATAATGGAGGTTCCATGATAATGAAAAACACTAGGAATGTAACCTAATAAACAGCCATCTGAGCTGAAAATGAGGAGAACTTAGGGGCCAGAATGCCAAAGCCCATTGCAGCTCACAGTATGTGTCATCCCATACCCCAGATGATGCGCATGGAGCTACACAATTTGGTGTTTGCCATCCTGGGTTTTGGTCTTGACTTAGTACAAGTTTTCTAGGCTAATTTCCCCTTTTTTTTGAGATAGAAATATTTACTTTTTGGCATTGCGTATTGGTTAATAATGATTTAAAAAAATTTTAATTTATTTATTTATTTTTATTTTTATTCACATTGGTGTTTGCCATGCTTGTCAGGTCCCCTGGAACTGGAGTTATAGACAGCCTTGAACTGCCATGTGGGTACTGGGAATTGAACTGGGTCCTCCAGAAGAGCAGTCATTGTACCCAACCCCTGAGTCATCATCTCTCCTGTCCCCTTAATTTTTTTTTTTTTTTTAACCAGGGTCTTACAAGTAAGAATCATTGAGGAGACTTTGAAGTTGGGCTTTCAAACAGTATTAGAATTGAGTATGGAAACTCATGGGCCCAATGTAGAGGGGTGAAAAATGAAACCTGAGAGGCACTGTGGCCTTGACAGTTACTCTAATGTTCCCAGCTCTTAGTTTTCAACTTGTGAAAATGGTCAATGGCTGGAGAAATGGTAGTACTTATTATCTTGATGTGATTATTAAGCATTATATGTGTGGGCTGAATTTCTATAGGGTACCCCGTAAAATAAGAAAATTAAAAATAATGAAAAAGATTTAGAATGGGATCAAAATATATTGTATGAAATTCTTAAAGAATGAATAAAAACATTATATATGTAAACACACACATATACGCATATGTATGCGTGTATATAAATTTGAACACAAGTATATATATATTTTCTGTGTCTGAGAGGCTATGTTATGCTCATTCATTTCTCTGATACCAGTTTTCTTTTCCATGAAATCCAGTGTTGAAACTGTATTTTGTTTAATGCTTATTGGCCTAAAACTACCTGAGTACACTTACCCTATTACCCCCATGGGAGAAGGTGGGAAAAGAGCACTAAAATATCCCTAAAATTAGAATCCTGTGCTAGTTCACAGTAATCTAGACTGCTCAGCCTTTTGGTCCTACAGGTAATCAGGATCATATAAAATGAATGGCAGCAATAAATGTGTTCTTGGTAACATCTATTGCCAGGTAAGCTGGTTTCTTGCCAAAAAATGAGGTGTTCCAAGAACAAAAACAAAACATCAACAAGAGAAGCAGCCCTGGAGATGGGGGAGGACCCTGCCTCCACTCTTCTTATTGGGTCTTGAATTGGGAGGAAATGGCTGGTCCTTCACCTTCTGCCTCAGTGAGCAAAGTGAGAGCTCAATTCTCTTGGTTAAAAGGAGATGTTGCAAGACCTTGAGGTCCTCAAAGCAAGGAGGTTAGGTTTCTCCCCACCTCCCACATTGCTCTGCCTGAGAAAGCCAGCTCTCTTCCAATTTGCCGTGTCTTTCATAGTCTCTGCTTTCTAGAATTTCAGTATTGTACCTTGACCAACGTTCATTTCTGCTCCATTTGGAGAACTCCATAGCCTCTTCAGACTTTGAAATTCATGTCTTTCTATTCAGACAAGTGTTTGGTTCCTTCATTTGTTGTCCCCCTCCCAAATTATTTTTCGGAGGTGCTATTGTTTTCATAAGGCCTTGTTGATAAGTTGTTGACCTTTGGTTTGGTCCTTTTCTTTTCTGTCTCATTTCCAATGCCTACCCCCCACACACACCCAACTTAACTAATGATCTTTTTCTGCTTCCACTTTCATACAGTTTTTACTTCCAACTCTGTTTTATTTTTTTGTCTAAATATTTTTTCTTTATGAAATTAGCTGTCTATTGATTTTCTCATTATTGTGACAAAAAACCCAAATAAAAGCACCTCAAAGAAAGAAAATGGATTTATTTTGACTCTCAATTTGATGTACTATCCATCATGGTACCAGGGGTGTGAGGTGGCTGGTCATAGTGTGTCCACAATCAGGAAATAGACTTCTAGGGCTCAGCTCTCCTTCTAATTCAGTCTAGGAACCCCACATCATGGAATGGTGCGGTTCCAATTTAGAATCGGCCTTCTTGCCTCAGATAAGTCAGTCTCAATACTGGCTCACAGGCATGACCAATGGTTTGTCTCTGGGGTGATTTTGGAGCTTGACAAGCTGACAAGCAATACCATCACCATAGGCTCTTGTTATTGCTTTATTTTTCTATATCTAACTATCAGCCCTTTTGCTTAAGTCTTGTTGTTTTGTTGATTGTCTTCCAGGTATTTTTTTCTGCTGGTCTAGGTGTCTGAATTTTGTTCTAGGGAGTTCCCTCACATGCTTTCTGTGATCTCTGTTTATCTTGTTCACCCATCAGGGTGACTAGCTCAGGGTACATTCCTAAACAAACTAGAACCCTTAACAGTTTTAAAATGAATGTGTTCACATTCACTCATGGGGCACACCCAAAAGCTGGTAAGGGTTTTTTTGTTTGTTTGTTTTTTTGTGGTTTTTTGTTTGTTTGTTTGTTTGCTTTATTTCATTTTTCAGTATCTTCACTCCAGGGCATAAGATGCTTCATGTTTCACATGATTTCACATGTCTCGCTTATGATTGTATGCCCTGAGAGGCAGGAGAGCTCACACAGGCCCTCAGAGCCTCTTCTGTGGAATGATAAACACTGCATCCTGCTAGTTACAGTCGTGCCATTTTGTGAAGTTCCTGTTTTGATTGAACTATAATAATTTCTGAAAAATGAAACTCAACTGATTTCCAGAACTACAATAATTCATTTCTAGATACCTGCCTTTCTAGCTCTGTTGGGTAGAGGGGCAATAGTAGTAGGGGTCCAGGAGAGAGGTTTCTTGATCACCTAACATTCTGTAACTGAACACTCATTGACTATCCCTGGCAAAGACAACAGCAGAAGGACACTTTCCAATCTCCTTCCCACCTGCCTTCCCATAGAAGACTGTAAGAAGACTCCACTCTACCACAGAAGGCTGAATTCTCCCCCAGAGCCTCTGACAGGCTGTTATCTGTCAGAAGTATTAATGGCTATCCTAATAGAACTCTTTAAAAAGGACAGTCCAGTATTATCCTTGATGTCCAAGCCCAAAGCCTTTCATCTTTTCATATCTCATTCTGTTTGAGCAAGTCATGTGGGCTCCATATGGCAGAGACACATACTCCTCCCTCAGGAAGAGGCATTCGAAATTCACTTATGAATAATACCAATGTCTATCACCTCACTCATGGCATAGAGTAAGGCACCGGGATGTGACGTGGGAGTTCTCAGCACAGATGGTAAAAGGTGCTGAGTCTTTTATTTTGATTTTTGAGTCATGATGTCTCTATGTAGCCCAGGCTATCCTCCAAATTGATGTCTACCTACCTCAACCTCAGGAGTAGCTGGAAGTACAGATTTGTGTCAAAATGCCAGCTCCTAGGAAGGGTACTTAAGTAAGCTTCTCTTTAAGGTGACTTGACTGAGCTGTTTATTGATGATACTTCTGATGTTCTTGGCTTCACAAATATTCTAGAGAAGAACCTGTAAGTCTCTCCTGTAGATGCTGTCATTTTGAAGCCATGTTTCAAAATTCTGGTCACACAGTGAGGGACAGAGCCTGAGAGTGATGTCCCAGCATCCAGAGTGTAAGTTTAACTCCTTCTTTTACTTCTTATCCAACACCACTGCTTTCTTATGTGACTATTACCCAAGCCTATCTATGGACCCTCTGCTTTATATTAAGAAAATTGTATCTCAGTGCTTAGTTACTCTTTGTTTCTGTGATAAAATACCATGATCAAGGGCAACATATGGAAGAAAGAGTTAGCCCGTAGTGGCAAGGAAGGCATGGCAATAAGCAGCCATCTCAGGAAGCACACCAAAAGCAGAGAGAGTGAGCTGGAAGTGGGATGAGGTTACACACTCTCAAAGGCCATACCCAGTGTTGTACTTCCTTTGTCTAGGCTCCACATCCCAAATTCCATCACTGTCCTGAGCAGGGAGTGTCATGAATGGAAGAGTCTATGGTGATGTTTCTCACTCAAACCTTAACACGAGGAGGGGGAGGGGGAGTAACTTCAGTGAACCACCATGAGGGTTCCTGCTGCTTCTCCTGAAGACTTCTGCTCTGTTCTGTTTCCAGCAGTTCCCTCTGAGAAACTGGCAGTGGAAGACTCTGTTAGGACTGCTGCAATGACATACTGTAGAATGGGTACCTAAAACAATAACTGTCTTCTTATAATTCTGGAGTATAAAAGTCCAAACTTCTGGTTAATGGGTTTGGTTTTTGGTTATTATTCTCCTTTGTGTTAGGTTTTGTTTGAGAGCTTCTCCCGTCCCAAGTCTTCTCTCTGGGTTCTTACATGTCCACACACATTTGTGCCCTGATTACCCCTTCTGAGGAGAAAACCATGCGCATTGCATTAGTGGCACTCATACAACATCACTTTAAGCACCCCTTTAAAGGTGGATATATTAAAGACACACTTCCTTAATGGCTCATGTCCTTCAGGATGGTCATGAGCTTACTATGTGGCCAAGGATAACCTTAAATGCCTAGTTAATGTGGTGCTGGGGATCAAACTAGGGACTTTGGACACATTTTGCAACTGAAATATAGCCCCAGCCCTGGAAGTACTGACTGTAGAAGACTTTGTTGATAGCAACTCCATTGCAAATTCCAAGGGAATATGTTGTGAGACAGAAGGAGAAGCTGAAGACATCATGCAAGAAAAGGAGGATTGCGAGGTGGAAACTGTGGTTTGTTCCAAGGCTTTGAAACCCAATTCTACTTGTGCATGTGTATGAACTCAGAAAAAAAAATCCATAACTGGCATTTAAAAACTCAAACAGAAAATTGTGTGTAGTAATTTCCTCACCTTTGCAAACATAATTTTGAAAATTAATAGAAAAATAGTAATAAACAGAAACAAATGTCATTTACAGTTAATTTTATTTTCATTATGTATTTCTGATTTTTCATGGTAGGAATCTAGTTCATAAGGAAAATAAGATTATTTTTTCCTTATTCTAAAATAAAATATAACAAGCTAAGGTCATTGGATAGAGACACTATGGATGCTTTTTCTACATTGGGTTTCTCCAAGATTTCTAGTTTGTTTGTTTTGTTGTGTTTTTGTGGGGGGGGCATTGTTAGCTGTGTTCCAAGAAATAACTCCCAGGTTGAGAAATAGCCAAGGAAGTCAGGCAGGTGAAGACTAAATTGTCACCCTACAGCTGATGTTCTAGGTTGGAAAACTACCAGATGTAACTCAGCCTTGCACTGTGAGAACCATAGTCCTGAAGTAAAACACAGCCTGTGGGATCCTTCAGAGTCCTAAACACACAGAAAACCAACCTTGATAGAGAACTCTTAAGGGCTATGCTATCCTGTTGCTAAGTGACCTCTCACAATATTTAGCCCTGAGGCAAGAAGTAATGGAAAGTGGAAACTCTTGCTAAAGGGGCTGATTAGTAAGTTTGCATAAGTGACTGTTTAAGTACTAAATTGGAAATGAAATCAAGGAATAAAAACATAAATGTGCATAATAGATATCTGAGTAACAAAGAATAACTAGAATTTTCTACACATTTCTGAGCATCATGTGTTGTTGTCTTGGAGATTTCCTAATTGGTGGGTGTGTATATCTTACTGTTTCATGACTAATATTTGATTTCCTAAAAAAAGAGACGGGATTGAGGCCAAAGGAGACACTTACAACACAAACCCAGAGAAGCTCTCTGCCTTCTCAATCTTTACTTTTAATGTTAGCACTCAACTGAACACCCTTTAAACTTAACAGATTTCACTCTACACACCAAGACAAAATCCATATATTAAGATAATGTTTTCTGTTTTGGTTTTTTGAGACAGGGTTTCTGTGTGTGGCCCTGGTTGTCCTGGGATACACTCTGTAGACCAAGCTATCCTTGAACTCAGAGATCTACCTGTCTGTGTCCCTCTAGTGCTGGAATCAGGGTGTGCAACACCAGTGCCCAGCTAAAGACAATATTAAATGAACCCTCAGTATCCTTTAGGACCAAGGAGCTTCAGGTCAGTTGGACTAAAAAATGCTCATCTTATCAAAGGCTGATGACACATAGGCAGACTCTCACCTGGGCATGTTTTACTCCTACTTTGCAGAAGAAGAAAGATGATCCATTCCAGACTGGATCTTCTAAAAATCTGTTTCCCAGGGAGTCTCACCTGAAGCTCAGTTGTTTGAAGTCATGAAAATAGTCCCATGAGTTCTGCTTTAAAACAAGAATACCTACATGGCTTGTAATTTTGATGTGAGTTAGAAAGCAGGTTACAAAAAACAGTTCACATGTTCTAAATTGTTACTAAAAGGATATATATAAAAAAAATTGAAATTCGGGATCCGGAGAGAAGGCTTAGAGATTAAGAGTACATAGTGTTCTTGCAAAGAACCTGAATTTGTTTCTTAGCACCCAAATCAGGTGACTGACAACTACAGGGACTTCAGCTCCAGGGGATCCAAAACCTCTGGGTTCCATGGACACCAGCACTCATGCCCACATATCTGCACATAAGCACACATACCTACACATGATTAAAAATGCACATGTTTTAAATATATAATTATATATGTTCATAATTAACTGAGAACAAAGCAAACAAACTATTGTTTTCTTGGATTTCTATGTTTTCCCAGGCATTTAATTAGTCATTACACAAAAACCACCAAAATGGTGATTAATTCTGCATGAGAGAGATTTTCACTTTCCTATCCCTCTTTCTAGAAACTTTGCCAAATTTTATTTTGTACTTATGAGTAAAATTATGAAGCTGGCCCTAGAGATCAATCTTACAGAAATAGATCTATTCAGAACGTTTCAGCAAATATAGTTTGAAATTACTGTAGGCGTGTGCCCCAAATTATCTCTATGCTCAAAACAAAACAAAACAAAACAAACCAAAACAAAACAAAACAAAACAAAACAAAAAAACTCAGGAACTACAAAAACAAGATGTCATTCCAGCAGAAGTAGAAGAGCAAGCTTTCACCACGTTCAAGACTATTGCCGGCCAAGGGAGACGTGAACAGTTACAAGTTTCCTCAGTTATGATAGAAGATAAATTAGGTTCAAAATTTTGAACTCATCAAGATGGGCTAGGTAATAGAGGAATTTCTTGGAATTTGCTAAACATAAATGAACTGGATATTGTAAATGTAATTCTTACTTGATAACTGTTCTTGTTGTATATAGTTTTACTATGTTAAAGTTAAAACCTTTCCTTTTTGTTTAGGCAAAAAGGGATAAATATTGTGAAATATTACTTTAACTATATAATGATGTGTTACATTTGTTTATGCTGCATGTTTAATGATGTTACATTTATTTATGCTATATTTGTTTAACAATATGAAGATGTGTTGATTTGCCTGCCTAAGGCACCTAATTAGTCTAATAAAATGCTGAATGTCCAATAACTAGGCAGAAGAGGGATAGGTGGGGCTGGTGGGCAGAGATAATAAATAGAAGGAGGAATCTAGGCCCTGGAGGAGAAGAAAGAATGAGAAAGAGAGATGCCCAGCGCCAGCCAGACAGACACAGTGTAGGACATACAGAATAAAAGAAAGGTAAAAGGCCCAAGGCAAAGCACAGAAGAAAAGAAACAGGTTAGATTAAGTTAGAAAAGCTAGTGAGGCAGGCCTAAACTAAGGCCAAGAATTTATAATTAATAATAAGTCTCCATGTTATGATTTGGGGGGGGGTTGTGGTCTAAGAAAGCCTGCTACAGTAACTTCCTATGATTTTGCTCATTCAGCTATCCATATATCCACCGTTATTTATTTATGCTGTGTGGGGATATGTTGTATGCCAGGAAGGCTTCAGAAATCAGTGATGACTTTAGCAATGCTATAGTCACTGCCCACTAAGAATCTGTTTGTGGCCAGCACTCTGCTAATTATTTTCATTTCATCATCTCATTTATTCTCTCAGTGGCTGCATGATTGGGCTCCATTTCACAGTTGAATAGCCTGAGCTGTGGCAAGGTCATTGCCCACATCTAGTAAAAAGGAGTTGTAAATGGAGTTCTTAATTGGTCTAAGCAGTAAAAACCTGGAGTCAGATATAGAGAAAAATTTTCAGAGATCAGAGAGAAGGATCAAGCCACATCCGCACCTTACCTCCTTAGAGTCTCAACAGACAAGAGAGTAAGTTCCTGTTTCGGCCCAGCTATCTCACCTCCTGTCTGTCTGTATAGACCTCCAGACCTTTATGGTTAGCTAGTGGCAAGCTCCATTCTCTGACCCTCAGACAGGCTTTATTTGTACAAGCAAGATACCACCACAAGGAGTAGGTAGGATTTCACATCAGATGGTTGAAGTCGAGACCTTGTTTTTGGCCTCTTTCTTGGCTCATAAGGAGATCACAGTCTAAGGAAATGAACACAATTTCCATATAGCCATGACTAATGCAGACATTCAACACTCATTGAATACTTATTATGAAAGGGGCTTCTGTAACCCCTCCTGATTCTAGAATCTAACACCAACTTAGTCCTTATCCTTTTTGTGTGTGCACATATGAGTATATGTATATGAAGGACAGAGGTCAATGTCAGGTGTCTTATCCTATTGCTTTCCACCTTATTTTTTGAGGCGGGCTCTTGTATTTGGCTAGCTTGACTGGCAGCAAGCCCCAGGAATCCTCCTCAGTAGTGAGATAGTAGGTATTTGCCATGATTCCTGAATTTTTGCCTGGTGCTAGGTATCCAACATCATGCCTTGATGTTTGTGTTGCAAACAATTTAGAGACTGACCCATCTCCCAAGAACTTCATTGACACAACATCGATTTCTAGAATGAGAAAATATCAAAACTGGCCCAGCGTTGGTGGCACACAATTTTAATCTCAGCACTCAAGAGGCAGAGGCAGGCAGATCTCTGTGAATTTGAGGCCAGCCTGGTCTACAGAGCTAGTTCCAGGACAGGCTCCAAATCAATACAGAGAAACCCTGTCTCAAAAAACATATATAAAAACATATATATGTATGTGTGTGTGTATTATATATGTATATATATGTATGTATGTGTGTATATATACATACACATATATGTATATATCAAAACTGTACAAAGACGAGTTTTAAACTGTGCTAAATTCCAGCTTTGTTCCTTCTTGGGTCTTTGCATAAATCACCCAACCTCACATAACTTAAGTTTCCTCATCTCTAAGATGATAATAGTAATCTATTTCCTTGGGCCTCGGCAAGAATGAGATGGTGGGATTTGACAGTGGATTATGTTTTGGTGTCTGTTTGGTTGAGTAATAACACCCACGTATGGTCAAACATTATCTTGGATGCTCCAAGTATGTGTTCTTGAGGATAACATTTTGTGTGTAAATAGATGCACTTGGAGTAAAGCAGATTGTTTAGATTCCTACCATACATCTCTCATGCTGTGTATCTCACTTGGATCCTCCTGTGCTTTTGTCCCTTTCTACCCACAATGCAACCCACACAGTCATTGATGCTCCTCTGACACAGTCCTTCTACCTTGGATTAATTCATTGTCACTCACTAGGAACCAAAGGCCTAAAAGAAAAGGTAGTGTTTGGCAGGATCCATTCACTGATACAAAAATAAATAAGTAAATAAACAAAAACCAAAACCAAATATCAAAACCTACCCACCAGTTCAAGAATACTTGCTGAGAGTCTAAGCAAGATAGAACACCTGCCTAGATACTAAGGTCTCATCAAAAATGGGCAACCCCTCCCTCATGGCCCTTATCTGCTATTTAGTATGTGATTTAATTAATTACTTTACTGATTGATTTAATAAACACTTGCTGAACACATAGTACATGCTAGGGCTTTTGTAGCTATTAGAAGTCTAGCACAGAATAAAACAAACAGAAGCCTCTGTCTTCTTAGAATTTACATTCTAATTAGAGGAAACAGAAAATAACCAAGGACTCACATAAATAGTGCACCACCCAATCCCAAGTGCAATATGAAGCATCGTGTAGACTAAGAAGTTTGAACATACAGCTGGACTCACTGGGTATGAAGTCAGGTTATGCCCTATGTTAGCTCTAAAACCCATCAAGCTATAATTTTTCTATAACATAGTAACCTTGCAAAATGCTGATAGTTACGGCCTATTTCACAGCAATTTTTGTTAGAACTAAGTAAGGTATTTGAGAAATGCTTAGCATGGTACCCAGATGTTCGTTACTAGATACATAATCAATAAGTAACTGTTTTTCAAAAAAAAATTTAAAGAAACCATCATCTTAAGATATTCCGAGTAGAAATGTGATACTGTGAAATGGGTGAGCTTCTTGGATTTAAAGAAATGAAGTAAGAGTTTGCCTTTCCAGGGCTGGAAATGTGGCTCAGAGGTTAAGAACACTACCTGTTCTTCCAGAGGTCCTGAGTTCGATTCCTAGCAACTGCATGGTGGCTCATTACCATATGGTTCCCTTTTATGGCCTGCGGGGATACACGCAAACAGAACACTGTATAAATAATACACAAATCTCAAAAAAAAAAAAAGTGTTTGCCTTTGCAACATGTTCTCATGCCAAGTCCCCATACGTTTTGATGATTTACTCAACCTCATTTGTCTCCTCCTTTTCCTTGGATGCGTTTGTTGAAAAGTAATTATTAGTTTTTATCAAAGAAATGAGACAAAATACAGAGCATATGAAAAAGTTGGCCAACTTCCCTTCCACGCAATCCCAGTATTTCCAACAGACCAGGAACAAGGCTCCCAGGTCATAGCTCTCCCATGACTTGAACCCAGGTCAATGCCTTTAATGACTCAGACAATGGAAAAAAACAAAATCTCAATTTCCTTCATGAGATTGAGACTTGGCCTTGCCTCTCCCAAATTTCTTGAATATCAAGTGATACCTGTGTTGCAATACCTGTGGAAAGCTTGGTTCTCTGAAAATGATGAGCATCAGTAGCCTGTCTCATAAATCTCTCTGATATGGCACTGCATACATTAAAAATTCACCAATATACCACAGCCTCACAACTGAGAACCAGGTTCATTCACTTGCATAATCAGATGCCGGGCTCCAGGTTGGGCAACACCTTAAACCAGCAAGGCTAGTTTTTTTGGTCAAATATGAAAAAGAAGACTTTGGATTATACATATCTGAGGGGTAGAGACGCCTATCTCTGAGTGGTGGACCAGTGCCCTTCCTGGAAGCATGGCCTTTCTTGATACCAGAAGGTCAATCTTAGATGTAAATGTCTGCACAAACTCTCCTTCCATCCTGAGCACAATTCCCACATGAGATGCTCACAGCAGCCTTGGGAGAGAGGGGTCACCTTCTTCCTAAGAAACCAAGTGACATACCCAGATTCCCACAACAAGCTAATGGGAAATTTACATCAAGCTCTGCCCTCGAGTTAAGTGTTCCACCTGACCAAAAGTGCTCCCTTAAAATGGGACCATTAGTGCTAGGATACAACAGTTCTGAGAAAATTGGGACACATTGGTTAACCCGTGTTTAGTACAGCATTTATTATAAGATAGCTTAGGTTGAGAGCTTATGTGGGTGTCAGCTATAAAATACTTGATCATCCTCTCACTGCCAATGATTTGGGGCAGGTAGGATCCTCAGAAATGCAGCTACCATAGTACCACTGCAGAGCTGTCCTCTGATTCCATGGTTCAGAATAGATTTCCAACAGTCACATCTATGATCCAGGTAGCAGGAAGGAAGAGAAAGGAAGACAGAGAACCAAAGAATAATCCTGCCTTGTCCCTTAAGGAAATGCTCAAGTTTTCTAGCATGCTTCTCCTGGTACCATTCACCAACACTCATATGAATTCACCTAGTCAGAGAATAGGCCAAATGGCTTTGCTTCGAACTAGATAAACTTGCTATTCCTTCAGACAGAGGTGAGAATGAGTGTTGCAAAACAGCTAAGTTAACAAGCTTATGACTACCATTGAATTCTCACTATTGAGTAAATATACACAGATGCACATTAGCTTTTATCATTATGACTGTCCAGGTACGTGCACTTGGCTCATAAACGGACTAACAGAGAACCACATATGAGAGGCCCTAGTTTGATTCTTAGAAGATAGACAGTAGACAGAGACAGACAGATATAGGTAGATAGACAGATAAAGTAGAGCTATCACCATGAATGACTTTCCCAGGAGGACTTTGATCTGAGTGTTCTTGTTCTGAGTTCTCTCCTTGTGCTTATGAGACAAAGTGTGCCCTACACAGCAACCTCACAAAGGAGTCACCCAGGTATTTTAAACTATTTGAAGGATCAATGAAATTGTGCTGTTGTTGGGGAATGGGCATATGCTCTTTGAAATTATATTTTTGGAATAGAAACATCTATGGTCTCTATGGCTTAAATAGCCTATCCCCCCCCCTTTTTTTTTCTTATTGAATAGGGAATTAGATACTTCTGAGCCTTTTAACGTGAGAGACAACAGTGTTTCTCAGTATTAGCCAGTAATTATGAGTTTTTACATTTTTTTACCCTTGTCTTTATTAACTATCATTCAGATTCCAGAAACTCTTAAGGCAGTCATTGTACAATTTTATAGTAGGTGAAAAAGCTTTTGGCCTGTGCAGCAGAAGCATTGTGATCCTCACACTTAACACTGATGCTCTCCTCCACAAGGTTCTCTACTGCCCTCTAGTGCCCCTTTCCTCATATTTTCTCTACTGCATGACAAAATAAGCTCTTGAAAATAATGAAAATCAAAGCCACCATTTTCCAATTTTTATGGCCTACAATGTACATCATGCACGTTCTGCTTAACAAAACCAAAGGACAGAGAAGCTAAGTACATTGGCCAATATCACACACATTCAGGTCAACTGGTATACAAACCTGGTCAGTCTTACTTGACCTATGAATTTTGTTTCTGTTTTTCAAGACAAGGATTTTCTGTTGTATAACCTCGGCTGTCCCAGAACTCATTCTGTAGACCAGGCTGGCCTCAAATTCACAGAGATCTGCCTGCTTATGCCTCCCAAGTACTGGGATTAAAGATGTGAACCACCACTGCCTGGCTTGACCAGCAAATTTTACTGCCAGACAAGAGTATGTCAAGCAGCAAGCATTGTGTGCTTAGGGATGATAATGGGAGTAAGCACTAAGGAGATGATAGGTCAAGGAAGAATAAAATGTGGCATGAACATGAGCTGCAAAGACAGGGAGGGCCACGAGCTTCCCTCTATTGTCACCATTGGTCTTAATCACCCTTCTTGATGTTCAAGAAAGAGGGGACTTCACATTCTGTGAAGATGAGCTGTCAGCCTGACCTTTAATGTTATCAGACTGATCAGCCATAGTCAGGAGAGCAAGGACTGGATTGGAAATGCCAAGACAGGCAGCTGAAGTTCTCAATGTCTTAAGGAATGAAAACAATAGATCTCAGATTCTTAGATTTGGGGCTGGAGGGTTCATTCGATCTTTGTCTTTGTCAAACAAGGAGGGATTTGGAAGGGATCTCGGTTGAGATGGAGGAAACTGTGATGAAACCTGTACGCGCCTACCCCTGCCAGAAAGGAAGACGCGACTCTGGGAAGACCTTCTTCATGCAGTTTTAATCAGGATCCTTGAAACATGTTCTTCTGACCCGCGAGAGCCCGAGGGAAATGCCTGCACAGGCTTAAATCTCCTTGCGCTAACCAACCCCAGTGAGCTATGTGGACCCTGCAGATAGGCTACTCTAAAGCGGAAACAGACAGGCTGAACAGACTTAACCAAATAAGGGCTTGTTTATGCCAGAGAGTGCTCACCCTTGGGGAGGTGGAAGGCAGAAGCCAGCGCCATCTTTAAGGCATGGCACTTTGCAGCTCTCTACAGAAACCATTCTCAGAAGATAGCTGGATATTTATTTCTCCCTTAGGTGGGAAAGTATTAACCACTTAGAGTGACTCAAAGCCTGTGAAATATTGTAGTTGGTCCTTTTGGTAGGCAAGAGAACCAATAACTATTTTTTACTACCACCCTACCGTTCAAGGTAGCTTCTAATCTGAGCTTGCTTGTCAAGGGATTTGTCAAGCCCCAGCACCTTTCTAAAAACCAGAGCTGGTAGAGTTCCCACAAGTGTTAAACAGTTTCATAAAAATTTTATACATCTCTTCCTGTAGTGCAACAGGGAGGTGTTCTACTTTTCTTTGTGTTGCTGTGATAAAATATTCTGGCCAAAACTGACATAGGATGGAAAAGGTTATTTCCTTGCATCCCTGAGGGAAGTCAAGGCAGGAGCTCGAAGGCATACTTGCTTGCTATTCCATGATACATGATCTTCAACCAAGGAACTCACTACACAGGCAAAGAAGTGTGGCAGGAGCCACAGAGGACATTGCTTGCTAGCTCACAGACAGGCTTATGCTAAGTTAGCTTTTGATATAGTTCAGAACTATCTGCACAGGGACTGGTGCCACCCACAGTGGAGCAGACCCTTCTACATCAATTATTGCTCAAGATAATTTCCACAGATATACCCACAGGCCAATCTGACCTAGGGAGCTCCTGGTCCATGGCTCTCCTCTCATAACTACAGGCGGTGTCAAGTTTACAGTTAGGGCTGACCATGACAATGGGTATTACTATGACTCCCATTTAAGGAGTGATTTATGTCAGTTCTTCACATCAGACAGATCTATGCAACACATTTGAGACTGATACAGCAAGTGATATCAGGACCATTCATTACCTGCTGTCCTCCTCTGTTAATTCTATTTCCATACATAGCCATGAGTGTATTCTAGCAATGTCTAGAAGTCAAGCACAGTCTTTTACCCTTGGGTAGTGGAGTAACTGGAGATGTTATGTTTGCCTGGGTGACTCCCAAATCTGTTTCTTGCCCTCCTGGAGAACTCATAAAATCCAAATAGCCTTGAGGAAAATTATATACACCCAAAGAGTTCTGTTGTTAGAATGGAGATGACAGACAGCTACACTTTGCCAAGAGCCTAGTGCAGTAACTGATTGTTGTCTCTTCTCCATTGGTCTGCTCTTGCACCAAGCTTTTAAGTGCTGTCTCACATTCGTCTCACTTAGCAAGAACCACACTTTGTTATATAATTGTATAACATCTTTAGAGGAGCATGAGTGGATTTTCCTCATAGAGAGAAGATTGCCATTGCATGATTCCCATACCCAAGACTTTTGTTTTAAGCACTAAAACAAAGATGCAGACTTTGTTTATGAACAAATACATTGCACATCAAGGTCACTGGGAGTTTAAAATAACAACTTCCTGGGTAGCTGGTTCTTATGTGGACAAAGAGGAAGAAAGGGAGGAGCGAGAAGAGGAACATCTTGGGGAAAAAGAGAAGCTAGGGCAGGAGGAAGGAGAAGAGAAAGCAGAAGAAGAAAGGAAGGAAGGAAGGAAGGAAGGAAGGAAGGAAGGAAGGAACGAAGGAACAAAGGAATGAAGGAACGAAGGAAAGAAGGAAGGAAAGTCTCAGGGGAGAAGGCTTGGCATTAGACCCTGTGTATGGGTGACCAGGCCAGACATCCTCAGGCCTTAGTTGGTTCAGCTGGGACTGCTCCAGAGGAAGAAGTTGCAGCTTGACGAGGGGTCCTTAGGAGGACCTTGTGGCCTTGCGCATATGTAGAAATGTCGGCCCATGTTGGGTCCTGGTTTTTTCACAGTCCGCATTACACATGGCTCCCTGTGGCCTCTGCAGAGCGGTGCGGGTGAGGGCCCACTCAATACAGACTTCCAGAACAAGATCTGTACCACCTTCTTATCTTTGACCTCAGAGATCTTGGCCTGCTGATTCACTGTTGTGGTTATTACATCTTCTTCTGGAGTCTTTGGGGCAACAAGAGTGCCCATAAGAGGCAGCCTAGGAAATTCTACATCAGGAGAAGTTCGAGGAAGGCAATTAGAAGGCAGAAAATAACTCATCAAGGTTTTCTGGCCTCTTCTGGAGCCGCCTTGATGTTTTAGAGGCCTGGATGAGTACCTGTGGTCTTGTGCTTTCACCTGGATTTGATGGCTGGGCTGTGGGACTTGCTGCCCCCATGTAGGTTCTTGTTTACAAGGGACTAGGAAACCAAGAATCTTAAGCTGGGTACCTGAAAACTCAGGGAAGAAACTCGTACACAGGGCTGGGCACTGTTTTGCTGGCACACAGGACATATTCAAGACAGCTCCCACAGGGCAGTGGTCAGAGCCCTTCACTTCAGGGAGCAGGAAGGCAGCTTGGAACGTGTCTATGATTAGAGTCCTATCTCCTAATACATAGTCAAGTCGGGCACCGTAGTTGAGACAGCGGGCACCAGCGATCACTGACCAGCAGGTAAAGGCCTTCTCCTGCTTTGGATAGAAATAACGGTAGCTATCCATAAAAGGCCCTATATGGGACCCAGTCTGGTACTCCAGGTCACTGAGCAAGCCATCCATCCATTTACGTCCTGGGTCTTCTTCGAAGCACTCTAGACTGCCAGCATTGTAATGGTCAATGTGACGGTGAGCTGTATTCAGGTCCCCCAGGATTATTACATGGCAGCCGGCTGCCAGGAGTGCTTCTGCTCTGATCTGCAGCAGGCGATAGAAATGCATTTTAAAGGTCAGCCGCTCAGGCTTCCCAGGATCCGCATGCGGGCAGTACACATTGATAAGGGTCAAAGGCTTCTCCTTCCCTTCCCACGTACAGATCTTGTGCTGTGTAAGGAGAGCCCGACCCTCACTATCCAGAGCCCGTAGCTGCTCTTGAGTGAACTCTGACATGTTTCCATAGCAACCAACACCCCCATTCCGGGTGGCAAACAGACCACTCAGGCCTTCTTCAGCAGCCACTGGGGTAGCACTGTCCTTACAGAAAGTGGCTACACCAGAATAGCCACGCTGGCTGCGGCTGAAGCTGAAATAGGAGTTGTAGCCCTCAACAACAGCCAGGGCCTCCGTCAGTGCATCTCTGGTCATTTTGGTCTCCTGGAGACAGATAATATCAGCGTCCAGCTCTTCCAAAATGTGTCGCAAGACCTTTGAACAGTTACTGGGTACCTGGCCTCCCGGAGTTTGCAGGGGCCTCCGGATCCCATTGACATTCCAGCTTACCACGCGCAACATTTTGGTAAACTGTATTGTTTCTTAAAGAATGTGTAGACATGGACAGACTTTTACCCGGAAGTTAACTAGCTCCCACCTTCCTCGTGCATTTGCGCAGGCATTCTCTTCCCACAAACCACTGGACTGCTCGCCGGGGCTTCAAGTCTAGTTGTCATCGGTGAGAGATGAACTATGATGAAAACACAAAGTGTGGTCAGATCCCAAAAAGGAAGGAAAGCTGAGTTGTGTATGCTTGTAATGCCGGCACTCAGGAGGCAGAGGCAGGGGTTTGCAATGAGGTCAAGGCCTACCTGGGCTACATAGTAAGACCCTGTCCAAAAACCAGGGAAGTGTGGATGGTGAGAAGGACATCTATGGTTCTTTTCTTGGCCGCACATGGACCCAGGCTCCTGAGTTTCTGATTCCCTTTCTCCTGTATTCAAACGTCCCCTTAGTGTATCAGGTTAGTTACAACTGGTTTTCCAAAGACTATCACTAAAAAGCAAAAGAGTGCTCTTAAAAGAACTGGATCTTTAACTAGAGGAAGACAAAGAGGAACGAGTGTGACGGATAGTCTTGGTAGTGAAATTGGCTACATATGGAATTAACTGAAACCTAAAGGATTGGCCACATCTTTGAGGTGTTTGTTTGTTTGTTTGTTTTCTTAACTAAATCATTTGAAGTAGGAAGACCCACTTCTAATCCAGATCTTTGAGGTGGAGTGAGTTCCAGGACAGCCAGGACTGTTTCACATAAAAACACTGTCATGAAAAATTAAAAAAAAAAAAAATCACATTTCAGATTCTATTACATTCAATTTAATACAAGAACATTTGATGGACAATAATACAAGCTACTATCAGTTTCATTAAAAGAGGAAAAAGGAAGTTAGCAAATATACAAAATATAAAAGCACCACATGAGAATGTTAAAATGAAATAACAATATAAAAATTTAACCGCTGTATGGAATAGGTTTTTCTTGAGCAATGGTCCTATAAAGGAGTTAAGCTGATCATGTAATGTTGCCAAAATTTGTTGGGAACTTCTTCCTTGTCTGGCGTTGACATTGTAGTAGAGGGCTATCCCTGACACCGTCAGCTTTACATCAGTGTAGCATCTGAGAATTTCAGTGTCTGAGACTTTCATCATGATGATGCTACAGGGGATCTAAGATCCAAATCATTTAGATATGTGACTACATGATGCATGTTCAGGATTCTTCACACACTGAATAAACCTGACAGGCCTGTGGGAGAGAAGAAAGAAAGGAAATTAAGGGACAGGATGAGGACTGGAAAGATGGATCATGAACTCAAGGCACTCACTGCCATGCCCAATGACCTGAGCATTTGATCTCCAAAGTTCATGCAGTGGAGCTAAGCATAGAGTCTTGCAAGTTGTTCTCAGATGCCCACATGGCGAAAGCTGTGGTGTGTACACAAATGTGCAGACACACACACATACAGTAAATAAATAAATAAATAAACAAATGTAACAAAACTTTAAGAGGAAAGAGACTGAATGATGCACCCACCCACTGTCCAGCTCATCAGTGAAGGAAGACCTACCTTGGCAACCAAAGGGAAATGGACCACTGATGGGAGATGTGATTCTGTATATATGTTTCTCATACTTTTAATAAAGCCCTGTGGCCAATAGAAAACTAGATAGGTGGGGCTAGGAGACTAGGAGGAGGAAGAGGAAGTAGTAGGTAGTAGAGTCAAGATGTAGCTCGGGGAAGGAGCAGGAAGCCTGCCGCGCGGCTCCCCGATAAGAGGACCACGTGGAAATACATAGATAAGTAGAAATGGGTTAATAATTAAGGCAGAGCTAGCCCATAAACAATAATGGTAACTGGCCAACAGGATTGTATCAAATACAGAGTCTCTGAGTGTTATTTGGGGCTGGCGCGGCTGTGGGCCCACACGGCATCAGGACCGGGAGGCCGGCGGGGAAACCTGCGGCGGGGAAACCTGCCGTAACATAATGGTGTCAGAACTGGGACTGAGAACTGGGAACTTTCGCTTAAAACTTAACAAAAGCTTAAAAAATAGTTTTAGAAACAAAGGAACAGAGACTAGCAAGACTTCTTAATAGCAGCATTTTCTTGGTTGGATTTGTTTTGCTGTAGACAGAGATTTGCGCGGCTCCTTTAAGGGAGGTTTCCAAAATTAGCATAAGCAGCAAAAACCGCCTTACTTTTAAAGAGCTCTGCTAACAATTCATTGGTGTGTAGGAGAGCTGCAATAAAGGTTTACACTGTGTTTTTAAAAATACGCTGGCTTGGGAGAGAAAAAGAAACAGGATACAATGGTTTAAAAAAGAAAAAAGGAAGTAGAATTAATCCTAGTACTCGGCAGACAGAGGCAAGCAGATCTCTGTGATTTCAAAGTAAACCTGGTATGGAGTGAATTCCAGGACAGATAAAAGTTACACAGAGAAACCCTGTCTCAAAATATGTAAAAATAGAAGTAGACTAAATAGAGTAATAAAAAAGCCACGTAAAAATGGAAACCACAGAGAAATTTTGGATACTATACGCGATTCTGTTGTCTTTAAATTATTGGATTGCTGAGAAAATAACAACTACTAATAAAACAAATGCTACTAAATTAATTCAATTTATATATTTTAAAAATACTTTGACTCAAAAATTTAAGCCTAAGGACAAGTTACTGGGGAAAAGGATTTCTATTTTTGTTTCCACAGAAAATGAAAAGCTATGGATTTCTTCCAGACTTATGTGGTTTGATCAAGCCAGACCCCCTGAAACAATGCCCCAGGTGATCCAACATTCAAAGCAGTTGAGACAAAGCCTTGCAGACTACTGCCAAGATTTCTGCGTCTTCTTTGGACCCCCATGACAGCGCCCTCTACCAGCAGGAAGTAGTTTGGAAAGAACGACGCCCAAATTCCCAAATATTGTTTATAAATGTTTGTTTTCATTTATATGGGCTTGGTTATAAATGGTTAATGATCACAAGCAATCCTTTTAAAGGTAAAAAAGGGAATTATGGTATAGATATGAATACTTTGCTTTGAAATGGATTTTCTTTTATTGATACAATTTAAGGTCAATTTTGTGATATGTATATTTCTCCTCTTGTTTAGGTATTGTGTTTATATAGCTCATTTAGAAATGTAATGTATAATTTAGTACAGATTAGATAGTTACCTATGATAGTTTAAACTTAGAGTTAATTGAGTTAGGATTTCTAGATATATAGAGATGTATTTGAGATAGATAGGCATTCTTCAAACCTTTCAAAGACCTACAGAATATGGCATTTAAAATAGTTTAGGGTTTTTCTTGACAGTGAGGCACAACTGCTCCTGGTAACACCACCTACAGAAGAAAGGAAAATGGACATCGAAGAAACACATTATGGAGTTTGCTTCTAATATGGCAAGACTAGCCATTTGGGCAAGGTACTGCTCTTCTGAACTGTTTGACTTTATGTTGTAGAAACTGGACATGCAGGACCCACAAAAAGGTAACTGCTGATGCAAGATGGACATTGCTACAGGATTCCTGTTTCATGGAAGAGGCTGCCAGACAGCCAGATAGTCTACAGGACACAGAGAAAAGTTTCCTGCCTTATTGAGGAGTCTGGACACACATTATGGCCTATGGGCTGAAGATGGAACATTACAGAAGAACTTCGGGTGACTGACCAGGCAATGCATTGTCTCTGTCATTTCTAGAGTTTATATATTATCCTTCTATGGTCTTTGAAGGAGTTGAAGACAGATAGTTATGATTATAGTTTTTCTTAGGATTAAAAATAAGTTACATATAGGTCTTTAGACTGACAAAGATAGGATAGATGATATTTTCTTTAAGTCTTACAAAATGTTAATGGACTAAATATTGTTAACTGTGATTCTTCTTTGATAACTGTTGTATGGTATATTTTGCTATGTTAAGGTTAAACCCCTTCTTTTACTTTAGACAGAAAAGAGGAGATGATGGGAGATGTGATTCTGTATATATGTTTCTCATACTGTTAATAAAGCCCTGTGGCCAATAGAAAACTAGATAGGTGGGGCTAGGAGACTAGGAGGAGGAAGAGGAAGTAGTAGGTAGTAGAGTCAAGATGTAGCTCGGGGAAGGAGCAGGAAGCCTGCCGCGCGGCTCCCCATAAGACGACCACGTGGAAATACTTAGATAAGTAAAAATGGGTTAATAATTAAGACAGAGCTAGCCCATAAACAATAATGGTAACTGGCCAACAGGATTGTATCAAATACAGAGTCTCTGAGTGTTATTTGGGGCACACGTGGTTGCAGGACAATGGCGGCAGAACCAGCGGCAGCCAGCGGGGAAACCTGCTGTAACAGACCACTGAGCAACAACACTGAGAAATGCATGCCTAACCCAGGAGTAAATGACTTGAAAGTAAGCCCCAGTTTAGTTGCAGTTCACTTGTAAGGCCATAGCAATAAATTCCAGGGAGGGTGTGCGATTGAAATATATGGATGTGAAAAAAAGAACATGTAGTTCAAATACATCCCAAGTATGTGACAGCTGATGCTCATGAGACAGCAGATGTGACCACTGAGACTAGGCCCACCCACAGTTCCTGAGGATTCTGATTTTCTTCATTAGGAAGCTTCCTGGTGACTTTTGGGTGAAAGCATGAGACAGCACACAACTCGGGGACTGTCCTTAAGAGGTTTGAATGCACGGTCAGAGGACCTTGCTTCCTGTAAACATAGCACACGTTCGGTATTTAACTGGCAAATTAAAATGACTTTCATTTTCATAATTGTGAGCTAACAAAACCATGGAGACTGTGTTCTGCAACCTTCTTCTAGTTCTCCAGTACTCTTTTCTGTACAAAGCATCTTTGAATGACTTAGAATAACTTAGCCTAGTCAGCAGCCTACAGAGTTTCTCTATAGTTGGTCATTTCTTCTGTTTTTGTTTGTTTGTTTGTTTGTTTTTGTTTTTTAATATTTAACTTCTGCAGCATGTTGATGAATTTTTTTTCCTGGCAGTTTCCAAAGAACAAGCCAGCTGATTGATGGGAAGTTTGGGTCACCTGGGAAATGAGCCTTCCATCTTTTAGATCTGTCCTCCTGCCTTTGAGCTATATGGTAGGTGATGTGAAGAAACACAAAGACATTCCATCTCTTCAGCTTGTGCATCCTTCACAAAGCCTTTTCTCCATGCTTTCATCTTGGCTGAAGCTATTCCTCATAGAAAAAGCTCCAAAGATACTTCTTCGTAGAGGCAGATGTCCCTGTCTGTACCATTGGCCATAACCAGTTAAAAACAATGAGGAGGCCTCCAGTTTTAGAGTCATGGGCGGCTTTAAAGATATATACTTGCCTGTAGGTTAATGGTAAATTTGTGTTAAGAATTTGTATTGATTTTGATTTTAATCTTGAAAGATAAATCTTTGTAGACTGCCGTGTGGAAATTTACCAAATAATAGGCATTTACATTTTAATCTAAGTAAGGCAATTTCACATGCAGTCACAGCCAGTCACAGATTTTAAAAGTTGGGAGAAAGGTCTTGGCAAGACATGTTTCGGTTCCCCTGAAGCCCAGCAGTAAAGCAGGAAGTGTGTCCTCTGAGGGCTAGTCAGCTTTTAGAGCAAGCCACTGCTTAGGGCTGGCAAGGAAGGAGGAAGGGGATGAATGGTCAGGTAATCAGATTTAAGTCATTGGCTAGAGAAACAAGCTAGGTTTGGTGGCAGGGCAAAGGTCATCATCACCACACCATCAAGGCCTGAGAGGGATCCTTGAATCTCTCTCAGCTCACAGAGCTGTTTTGTTCACAAGAAATCAATTACTGTCCTGGATGCATGGCTCAGTGGTTAAGAGCACTGACAGTTCTTCAGAGGATAAAGTTTAATTCCAGACAACCACATGGTGACTCACAACAATCTGTAATTCCAACTCTAAAGGACCCAATACCCTCTTCTGGCCTCTAGGCACACTTCATGTACAAACATGAATGCAGGTAAAATACCCATATGTTAAAAATAATACTAATATATTTAGGAGGCTGGGGAGATAGCAAAGAGGTTAAAAGCACTGGATGCTCTTCCAGAAGTCCTTAGTTCAGTTCCTAGCATGATGGCTCACAAACATTTATAATGTGATCTGGCACCTTCTTCTGGCATACGGACATATATGTAGGCAGAACACTGTATACACGATAAATCACTCTTTAAGAAAAAAGGAAGAAGGAGGAGGAGGAGAGGAAGAATCAACTACCTGTAGTTATCCTGGCAGGCAAAAGTAATATTCCTTTTCTGCAAAATCAACTTCAGCTCATTTATGGAGGAGCCTGAACATGAGTTACTAGGGGAGAAAGAAAAATATTTAAATAATAATATCTTTCAAGCATTCTCTGAGTATCTTACTTCCTCTGTATAACTACTGCTAGGAATAGCACCGAATAGAGGTGAATCATATGTCCACCTCTGGGGTTCTCAGGTCAGCAGGACCGAGGGTATGGAGCAGTCCCTGTCCATTGTGGAGACAGAATTAAGACTCTGTAACGAGGGCTAAGTGCAGAGTAAGCCCCTTTTGTCTGCTGAGCCTGTCTGTTCCCATTGTGTTCTGTAATCTTGGATTTCTTCACAGGGTTATACAAAGTAGTGACATACCTGGAATCTGCTTCGATGTTATGCATCACCCATGCTTGGAGTTTATGAACCTTATTTGGGTTCAAATTAAAGACTTCCACACTTCCAAAGGTGCTGAAACAGAAGAGATAAACAACATCCTTGACCCCAGACCAAAATACAGGTCATCCATACCTCCTGCCACCATCCAGCCAGACACCACTGCCAGAGCCTACCTTGCCTCTCACCCTTCTTCATTCAACATGACTCTTGGTTATCAGATGTCCAAAATAAGTTTTGTTTTCATGACAAGGTTTCTCTGTGTTACAGCTCTGGCTGTCCTGGAACTCTCTTTGAGACCAGGCTGTTGAGATCTGCCTGCCTTTTCTTCCCATGCTGGGTGTGCACCACCACTGGCCAGCTAAAGATAAGATTTCTAACTATACTTTGGTGCTGATTAATGTGTATAAATAAGACATTTGATGTTCAAAGAGCAGCATTACAGAGAGCTGGTTACAATCAGAGTCTCCACTCACCAACACCTTTCTCAATTCTTGTTAGTGTGAACAGCTACCTCACATGTGGCAGAGACTTAGATTCTGAGTGCTAGCACTTTCATCCAGACTGCCATAGGAAAAGAGGGTCAGAAGAAGACAAAAGAGTTAACGCTGGTTTGTGCAATTAAATACTAAAAACAGAAGAGAGGAACCCAGAGTGCCCAGAGAAAATATGTGCTTCCATCTTCAGAAGATTTTTTATCAGAGAAAATTAAAGAACAAAGGCAATGGATGTGGTAGAAACTAACATGAAAAGGAAGCCAGAGATGGAAAGCTTGAGTGTAGGCCATTTCAGTCCTGAGGAATAAATGATAAGAAAATATCTGATCTGCACTGGGGAGTTTTCATCAGGCCTGGAGCTCAGCACCTTCCACAATATATCTTGATTTATCTCTGTAGCATCCTCTCCTTATCACTTATGTATACAGGGACTCCCAGAGGTTAGATGCCTACCCAAGGTCACACAGGTATGTGCAATGATCTCTGGCATCCTTTGCTGACAATGCTGCCAACAGAGGATAAAGATCAGAGCCCAGCATGGCTTCTGATGTCCCCATGATACTTCTATTGTTTAAGTGGGATTCCCACTCTTCACAGGGGAGAGAGGAGTGAGCCATTATTCCTGAATGGTGAAGACACAGACAGGAAAAAGTGGGGAGGCAGGCCAGACAGTATGGATGAAATAGGAGGGTAGAATACAAGGGGAAAAGAAAGCTGAGAAAATTATGCGAGACCTCAAAAAGTCAAGAGCAATGGCTAGAAACCATGTGATGGCCTTTAGGAAAATTGGAAGATTTTTATACAAAGGAGAAACCAGAGAAAACATTGGCCCAGGAAGAAAAATATTTTCCAAGAATACACAATCTTTGCTCTTTTTTGAGCCCAGCTCTTCAGGACTTGAAAAAAGGCACATCCTTTTGAGGAATGCCATATCCAATAGGAGACTACAGTAGCCGCAATAACTAACTCTTGCAAACAGGATACAAAGAAAGGAAAGACGTACCTGTTTTTGTGAAATGGTGCACTGAGGGACCCATTGAGCATCACTTGAACCACACCACAGGCAGCTTCTGCGAACTTAAAAAAAAGGTCCACCATTATTCTCCATTCAGCAATTTCATTCAAAAGAGTACATAGTATTTATTAGCTAGGAGGGAGAGAATAGTCTCTTCACTTTTGGCACAGGAATGGTGAATCTATCCAATAGTCCGGGTCACTGGAAGTATTTGTTTTGTGTGGGTTCTTGACACAGCCATGCCAACCTATAAATGATGAAGAAGTTGAAAGTCTAGAATGGGAAAAAGAGTATCTCTAGAGGAAGGACACAAAGGCTACATCTTATTTAGTAGAAGCAAGGTGGACAATTTAGGGGTGCGATAAATGTAACATTGTTAAAAGAGAAACTTAGGCAAGAGACTCTAAAAAGGCTCAAAGGAAAAGGGGGATTGCTTTAAGAACTCTGTAGAACAGGCTGGCCTCGAACTCACAGGGAAGGAGTTTTATTTCTTCATGCAATCACCTTTCACCTGGAAAATTTGCTAAGAACTGGAGCAAACAATGTGACCAGAGTACTATCCAACTTCCTCTGGAGACAGACCCAGGCTCCTTCTGTGACATCCATGCTCAGTGCCTAATATATTTCAGTGTCAGCTTTAGCCATCAATATGAAGAGCTCTGTGAGAAATGAGAGCTTGGCTCCCCAGGTTCTTCTAGCGCCTTTAGTGGTTTATACCAAGTACATGGCAGAGAGTAGGTTTTGCTCAGGAAAATTCCAAGGAAGGAAAAGATGGCAGGAACAAGGAGAATATACTAGAAATTAAGAAAGAAAAACATAGGAGACAAAATCCATGTTCCAAAGAGTTGGCAGGACTCCACCAACTGTGACTGGAAGGGAGCCTAGGTTTTGGACAGCAGTGGCATTTGGGGGGGTGGACTGTAGTGGATGTTGAAAAGTCAGTTCATGGAAGACTATGTACTTTGTTGGGGGGGGGAATGGACATTATTCTGCAGGAGATTTCTACAGCACTGAACGATTTGGAGCTGAATTACGAAGACAGTGATGCTTGTCTAGCTATGGAGGGAAATGAATAGAGGAACAGGACCCCAATCCTCATGAATAATCATTAAGCACTGACCCAGAAGAGCATTGGACCCCACAGGGTAAAATTTTCATGAGTCCACTGACACAAGCTGAACATTGGCTCACTTGAACTCAAGGTTACATGACTTAGCAGCAAGATGATATGGAGACTCCAACTTGTAAGAATAGCATCCTTACTGTCAAAGATAAGGACTAGTCTGTTTGTCTTCCTTTGTAAGAGTCTGAAGGACCAAGGTGTGGATGTCACAGTGTTTCAGAAGGCAGGGTGCCTTTGAACTCACCATTGAACTCTTAGTACCAAAGGCTGAGATGGTAATACAAGAAAGCACTTAGTATATATAAAACATGACCTGCTGAAGAAGGTTTTAGTGATGGCGTGGCTGTAAAACATATCCTGGAGGGATCACATGAATGAAAGCATTCTCTGAAAAAGCAAGCAAACAAAATTGTATAGTGTCTCTGAAGGTTCAAAACATGTTCAGCAAGTACTCATCCAATAGATGAGGGCTCATTTACTTAATAAGATAGTGGTATTTTATTTAGATGTACCTATAACACTCTTAATAAATAAATATATATATATATACACTCTAACATATATATACATATATATATTGTTGATCTACATTTTATGAAGATGAAATGAGGAATCTATGATCAGAATGTCTAAGGAAATAGCTTATTAAAATATGTCCCCTAAGAATAAGGCCATCTGAATTAACTGAGTAATGCTCATGAGCTCACAGAGACTCAAACAGAAAGCACAGGGCCTACATGAATCTACATCAGGTTCTCTGAGTATATATTATAGCTTTCAGCTTAGCATTTTTTAAAAATAGGATTCTGGTTATATAAATGAGTGGATTTTGATTCCTTTGTCTGCTCTAGGGGTTCTTTTCTTTCTGTTGGGTTACCATGCTCAGCCCCAATGTGATAGGTTTTCCTTTATATTTTATTTTGTCATGTCTGATAGTTATCTTTTAGGAGCCTGTTCTTTTCTAATGGGAGACAGAAAGGGAGTAGCTCTAGAGGAAGGAGGGGAGATGGGGAGCAGAGGAAGGGGAAACTATAATCAGGATATATTGGATGAAAAAAGAATCTATTTTCAATAAAATGAAGAAAAAAAAACCCAACTATTTACTACTTTGAAAAAAAAGTGTCCCCTCACTTCCACATTAATTCTCTTCTTTACTACATCACTATACTCCTAAGTCCCTTAAGGTAGGAATTTAGTTGATACAGGGAATTAAAGAACACACCTGCAGTTATGCAAGTGTTCTACCACTGATCTAATTCCCTGTCCTTTAAAAGACATACCCAGTAAGCAGACTGTGTGAAATAAAGACTATAGCTCTAAAATTAATGACATACATTAGGGTCTCAGCTCTGCTATTTGCAAGCCAATGACCTTGGATTAGCCTCTTTAAAAAAAAATTATGGCGGGCGGTCGCAGCGGGAGAGCGAGCGAGTTCTGGGGAGCAGAGGGGAGAGACTGTGGCTGGACTGGCTGGACACAGGGCGGAGGGAGTGGTAGCAATGGAAGGCTCTTGTCAAACCCCTGCTCGCGGTTAACCCTTTGGAGCCATGGTAAACTCGGGCCTCTCCAGAGCCGCCACCGGTTCTCAAGAGTGAGGTACCGGGGAGGCGAGCGAGGAGGCTGCGGCTGCAGCGCTGGGCCAGTAGCCACCATGTCGGACACACGGCGGAGAGTGAAGGTCTACACCCTGAACGGAGACCGAAGACCGGCAATAGGACGACCGAGGCACCGGTCGTGGAGGAACTCAAGGGGATGTTGCTGCTCCTTCGTGCGGAGTCCGACGGATCTCTACTCTTGGAGTCAAAAATAAACCCAAACACTGCATATCAGAAACAGCAGGACACATTAATTGTTTGGTCAGAAGCTGAAAATTATGATTTGGCTCTAAGTTTTCAAGAAAAAGTTGGCTGTGATGAGATCTGGGGAAAAAAATTGTCAAGTTAATCCCTCGGCCAAGATGGTTTTCCACTGAGGTGATTGTGTTTGGGAGCTAATGAGATGGGTCAGAGGATAAAGGTGCTGGCCACCAAGTCTGACAACCTCAATTTGATTCCCCCAGAACACATGATAGAAGAAAAAAAAATCAACTTGGGCAAGTTATCCTCTCACTTCCACAGTACCTCCCCACAAGGAAAAATAAAGCAATTATTTTTAATGACAAAAAAAAAAGAAATAGAAAGAAGAAAATTATTAGTCCTCAGAGGTTTTACAAAGAGTTTTGACCATATTCACCATTTGTCCAACTCCTCCCAGAGCTACCCACCACCACCACCCAACTTTGTGTCCTCTTTTTTCCCCTCCCTATCAAGTCCATCTTCTTTCTATTGGCTGGATATTTGTGTTTATGTGGGCCTGTCCTCAGAGCATGGCAGCACTCTTAAAGAAAACAGACTCCTCTCCAAACAGCCAGAAGATCCAAGTTGCCAGGAGATTCCCTTCTAGTGTGTGTCCACCTCCCATCTCCATGCTCAGGGTTGTTCTTAGGCTTGTACAGGTCATGTGCATGTTTTTACAACTGCTGGGAGTTTGTGTGTGCACCTGCCCTGTATGTGCAGAAGATACGGTCTCCTTGTATTCATTCACTGCCTCTGCCTCCTACAGTCTTTCTTCCCCTTCTGCAATGAGTCTCTTAAGCTAAGAATATTAGTTTCTTCGCCTCTAATGTGACAGTTTGTTCAATTCTCATACTACCTATTGGGAGAGAGAAATGGGAATGACATAGAGACATGGGGCGTGATGAGCCTGATATTATTGTGTTGCTATGGTTTGAATGTGTGTTCTTCCACTCTCAGCCCCTAAGTCATAAATTGGAAACGGGAACCATTGTGATCATGCGTGAGTAAGAGCACTAGGGCTCTGCCCTCATGAGTAACATTAGCACCCTTCTGAAGGGGCTCAGAGAAATTCTCTAAGCATCCTTTGTCTTCTGACATATGGGGACACAGCAATGAGTTGGCATCTGAGAAACACAGAACAGCCCTCATTAGACATCAAATCCACTACCACTTTTACCTGCTGGCACTTAGCCTAACTGAGGTCCTTTCTAAATTACACGACCATAGCTTTTTGTTAGAGCATTGCAAGTGGACTAAGGCACATGTATTGGCAAATTCAGGTTTCCATTTGCCACACCTCCTCAGATGTGTATTTAATTTGAACTTATAATTAATATGTTTGTGCTTTTTTTCTTTTCCTTTCACTTGTTTTTCTTGATTATTCTCATTCTTTCCCCACTGTGGGGAAGGGCTACTTACAAAGGGCATTTTCTTGCAGACACAACTAGTGAGAAAATATAAATATTCCTATAGAACTTCAAGTGAAGTTAGATGCAGGTATAAGGTGAGTGAGCTCGTGTTTCTCACCCGAGATGCTAGCTGGAATCAGCTAGTAGCTTCCATGTTTACTTGCACCTCCATCTTGCTACCTCTAAAGTGGCCACGATATATATTCATGATATCTCATGTGTTTGTTATGAAGATAAAGTTCTTAACTCCTGCAAAGAGGTGGACACATATTAAGTGGCCTATGAATGCAGATTATTAAAACTGTTCCAGAAATCCACGCAATGCCTGGGTTCTTGGATTAAGCCAAACCTAGCCTCCTGATAAGACATAGCCAATGAATGTTATTCACTCATTGGGTGTAGGGATTCTTTCTCTGAGCTTGCAAAGCCTCCATGGGTGTTCTCAAGTTGAATGGTAAAGTCTTCTAGCATTTATCTCTGAGCTTTTGTTCTCAGCAAAGATTTCCACACTTTCACCCCTACAAGGATGTGTGACCCAAAAAAGTCTCAAAATCAACCAACCATTGACCAAAGATTATCTTCAGTCAAAACTCTAGAATTTAATTGCTTGGAACTTACCTTTTGGGAAACCACTTTCCAGAACACTGAGACAGGGTTGTTGGGACAGTTTTCACTCCAATGTGGGCAAGAGTCATAGTTCATGTCTAAAACACATAGTTTATAGGAAAGAGTTAGAGTGGAAAAGGAAGTGTACATCCTGGATCATTCTTGGCTGTCCAACCACAGTGGGAGGGTTTCCCAGCAGCATCTGTGCCAAGGCTGAGGCTGGAGAATGGACACAACTCAATCCAATTTAACTAAGTGTCCCCTGAATTCCTTCCAACTCCTTGCTGTCGCCTCCAGATCCCAGACAGGAACAGTGTGATGGGTTTTGACTCACCATTCTGGGAAATGGCAACAAAAGTTTGCCCTAAAGAGACCAGCCCCCATCACTCCTCTGGAGTCCAAGATCACTTAGAGAGAAGGCCAGGCCTTTTCGGGAACAAGACACATTCACTGGACACTTCTCTGGTTCCCGGCAATCCTCTCTTGCGGAGAGTTTCTTTCTCATCCTCCAGAAGTTTGGGGGCTCAGGTGGCCAGGCTTTCTACAGCCAACCCCATCAAAACAGTCTCAGCCTTTAGCATGGAACAAAGCATTGATTGAGTGTGGATATGTGGTTTTCCGTGACACTGTTCTTCTGATTATCTGCCTTAATATATAAATGTTTACTGGAGATAGAGGGTTGAATCAGGTGAGAGCCCTGTCTCACGTAGCATGTCATGCAGTGAAGTCAACCAGAGAAAGATTAACTTGTATTATGCAATATTACCAGGAAAAAAAAATTCAGGATGAATTTTGCTTTAGACAAGAATCACTGTCTTCAGACAGACTCTAAAGAGAAGGGCGCCTTGTGCAGATGGGTACATGCGGAGGCAAAGAGCTGTGATGAACCCTGATCAGAAAAAGGGAACGATGGAAGATGAGGCACCTGAGACACAGAGGCATGCCAACCCAAGGGACCAAGACAACTAGCCTAGAGGTAGAGAGAGATTGTTAGGTTTTCAAAAGGAGATAGGCACGGTCACATTTTCACTGTAAGGAAAAATCTGCAGTGTCAGATGGAGACGAGCCTAAAGGGGTACAGAATGGTCAGTATAACATCACAACTCTCCCAGCAAGAAAGGGTGTTGTTTCACTGGACTCAGGCAGTATGAGTGGAGATGAAGAACAGATGTATCACTCGACAAATAGATTGATTGGCCATGAAGGGAAGAGAAAGAAAGACCACCAATAAACTATGAGGATGATACCTCATGCTAAATATCTCAAATGTTACAATCAGTTCACCATGTCTATTTAAAAGTAAACATTATACCACACACCTTTGTAGTGAGATATTCACCTTGTCCGCACCTGTGGCTTAGACCACGCCCATTGGGGGTGGAGACAGGGCTGGACGTGACCTGGGAAAAAAGGCTGAAAAGGATCAGAGCCACTCTCTTGCTGGTAAATGCTAAAAGGCTTAAAATACTGTGGAACCCTCCGTGTTCATCTGCCTATGTTGTGAGTTATTTCTCCCTAAATAAACATCTATTCGGCCTAATTGTTTATCCTGATCCTTATTAAACCACAATACACCTTAAATATATATTCATATATATTTAATACATATATATTCAATTTTAAAACATTTCTGAAAAGTGGTTCAGAGTAATGTTCAAGAATACCTAATGCAGAATGAAATTACATATCAAGGTTAAGGGGGTTATTCCTTGCAAAAAGAGAGGAAGAGGAAGTGGAAAGGGAAGACAGAGTGAGTGAAGGAAAAAAGGAGAGTGGGAGGGGCAGGGAAGGAGGGTAGAGAGGGCACGTGAGAGTTGTCTTACCTCAGCAGCATTATAAAGTAGCACTGTGGTTTGACACAGCTTGCTTCTCCAACACTCAGACTGAGTTTAATTCTCTATTGCAGTGTTTTGAATTGATGAGTCCGCCAAGAGGAGTTGAGATCATGAGGAAATCTATTCTCATAAATGGATTAATGACATTCATGGGAGATTTTCCTCTAGACTGTATTAGGTATCATGGGACTGGATTGGCTACCACAAAAATGAGCAATTTGGCTTTACTGGCTCTCTGTTTCCTCTCTTACAGGGTCAGCCATTTCCTCCACATGTGCACTTTCTACTCCTCAGAGGCCAAGGGCAATCCAGAGGACAGGGACTGCTGTTTTCTAAGAGTGTGACCTATCATCAAGGGCTTTGATGGCATTAGCATATGTGCCCATTGACCTTTCAAGGCCCCTTACCCACCTCAATGATCATCAGGGTATGAGCCTATTGACTTTTCAGGGTCCTTTGTTTAGTTCAAAGCTCCACTCCCAGGCATCCTGAGCCAGCCCAGGTGCTTCAGATCCTTACCAGAAGTGCTGGGGTCCCCACACCACCTGAGGTCATCAGCGATATAGCCCAGCAGCGTGTCCTCCAGGGTGAACATCTTCCTTTGGACCCAGGTGTACTCATGGGCCAGGTGTTTGGACTTGCTCCAAAAGAGAGTCTGAGAAAGAATAAACACACAATTTAGTAGGTCGAAAAATAAATCCAAGGGCTGGGGATGTGGCTCAACAGAAGAATGAGTGCTCTGGCATGCCTGCAGCTCTGGGTTCTGTCCCCAGAACTGCAATCAATCAATCAACAATCAATCAATCAATCAATGAACCTTTTGTAAATAAAAGAGAGCAGAAACTATCAGAGTAAATCACACACAGAGAGAAGTTTGACTATTGTCTACCATCTACCCGCTCTGTAGAGCTCGGTACTGGTACTCCTGGGGGAGGATCTGATGGGAGATGTGATTCTGTATATATGTTTCTCATACTGTTAATAAAGCCCTGTGGCCAATAGAAAACTAGATAGGTGGGGCTAGGAGACTAGGAGGAGGAAGAGGAAGTAGTAGGTGGAGTCGAGATGTAGCCCTGGAAGAAGCAGGACGCCAGCCGCAGCTCCCGATAAGATGACCACGTGAAAATACTTAGATAAGTAGAAATGGGTTAATGATTAAGGCAGAGCTAGCCCATTAACAATAATGGTAACTGGCCAACAGGATTGTATCAAATACAGAGTCTCTGAGTGTTATTTGGGGCTGGCGCGGCCATGGGCCACGTGGTGGTGGGACCGGGAGGCCGGCGGGGAGAAACCTGCCATAACATAATGGTGTCAGAAGCGGGATTGAGAACTTTCGCTTAAAACTTAACAAAAGCTTAAAAAATAGTTTTTAGAAACAAGGGAACAGAGACTAGCAAGACTTCTTGGTAGCAGCATTTTCTCGGTTGGATTTGTTTTGTTGTAGACAGAGATTTTCGCGGCTCCTTTAAGGGAGGTTTCCAAAATTAGCATAAGCGGCAAAAAGCCACCTGGCTTTTAAAGAGCTCTGCTAACAATTCATTGGTGTGTACAAGAGCTGCAATGAAGGTTTACACTATGTTTTAAAAAATACGCTGGCTTGGGAGAGAAAAAGAAACAGGATACAATGGTTTAAAAAAGAAAAGAGAAAATAAAATGAATGGTTATGGTTGCGCACACCATTAATCCCAGCACTGGGCAGACAGAGGCAAGCAGATCTCTGTGATTTCAAAGCAAACCTGGTATGCACTGAATTCCAGGACAGATAAAAGTTACACAGAGAAACCCTGTCTCAAAATATGTAAAAATAGAAATAGAATAAATAGAATAATAAAAAAGCCACGTAAAAATGGAAAGCACAGAGAAATTTTGGATACTATACGCGATTCTGTTGTCTTTAAATTATTTGATTGCTGAGAAAATAACTACTAATAAAAGAAATGCTACTGGATTAATTCAATTTATATATTTTAAAAATGCTGTAACTCCAAAATTTAAGCATAAGGACAAGTTACTGGGGAAAAGGATTTCTATTTTTGTTTCCACAGAAAATGAAAAGCTATGGATTTTTTCCAGACTTATGTGGTTTGATCAAGCCAGACCCCCTGAAACAGTGCCCCAGTTGATCCAACATTCAAAGCAGTTGAGACAAAGCCTTGCAGACTACAGCCAAGATTTCTGCATCTTCTTTGGACCCCCATGACAGCGCCCTCTACCAGCAGGAAGTAGTTTGGAAAGAACGACGCCCAAATTCCCAAATATTGTTTATAAATGTTTGTTTCCATTTAAATGAACTTGGTTATAAATGGCTATAACCACAAGCAATCTTTTAAAGTTAAAAAGGGAATTATGGTATAGAGATGAATACTTTGCTTTGGAATGGATTTTCATTAATTGACACAATTTAAGGTCAATTTTATGATATGTATATTTCTCCTCTTGTTTAGGTATTATGTTTATATAGCTCATTGGAAAATGTAATGTATAATTAATACAGATTAGAGAATTACCTATGATAGTCAAAACTTAGAGTTAAGTTAGTTAGGATTTCTAGATATGCAGAGATGTATTTGAGATGGATAGGCATTCTTCAAGCCTTTCAAAGACCTACAGAATATGGCATTTAAAATGGTTTAGGGTTTTTCTTGACAGTGAGGCACAATTGCTCCTGGTAACACCACCTACAGAAGAAAGGAAGATGGACATCGAAGAAAAACATTATGGAGTTTGCTTCTAATATGGCAAGACTAGCCATTTGAGCAAGGTACTTCTCTTGTCTAGACTGTTTCACTTTATGTTATAGAAACTGGACATGCAGGACCCACAAAAAGGTTACTGCTGATGCAAGATGGACATTGCTACAGATTCCTGCTTCATGGAAGAGGCTGCCTGACAGCCAGATAGTCTACAGGACACAGAGAAAAGTGACTGACAAACTGTCAATACAGGTGGACAGTTTAAAGTTTCCTGCCTTGTTGAGGAGTCTGGACACACACTATGGCCTATGAGCTGAAGATGGAACATTACAGAAGAACTTTGGGTGACTGACCAGGCAATGCATTGTCTCTGTCATTTCTAGAGTTTATATATTATCCTTCTGTGGTCTTTGAAGGAGTTGAAGACAGATAGTTATGGTTATAGTTTTCCTTAATAAGGATTAAAGATAAGTTACATATAGGACTTTAGACTCACAAAGATAGGATAGATGATATTTTCTTAAAGTCTTACAAAATGTTAACGGACTAAATATTGTTAACTGTGATTCTTATTTGATAACTGTTGTATGGTATATTTTGCTATGTTAAGGTTAAACACCTTCTTTTACTTTAGACAGAAAAGAGGAGATGATGGGAGATGTTATTCTGTATATATGTTTCTCATACTGGTTAATAAAGCACTGTGGCCAATAGAAATCTAGATAGGTGGGGCTAGGAGACTAGGAGGAGGAAAGCGGAAGTAGAAGGCCGGGGCAAGATGTAGCCCGGGGAAGGAGCAGGACGCATGCCGCACGGCTCCCCGATAAGATGACCACGTGGAAATACTTAGATAAGTAGAAATGGGTTAATAATTAAGACAGAGCTAGCCCATAAACAGTAATGGTAATTGGCCAACAGGATTGTATCAAATACAGAGTCTCTGAGTGTTATTTGGGGCACATGTGGTTGCAGGACAATGGCGGCAGAACCAGCGGCAGCCGGCGGGGAAACCTACTGTAACAAGGATCCACAGAAATCTCCAGCTCACTCACTGCCAATAGGATGAGGGGTGATAACTGTGAGTGGGTTGGAAGACTTCACTTAGTTTCAGACATGTGAAATTTGCTTTAAATACAGACACTGGAAGAGTTGTACCTCATGACAGAGCTTTTCTAGTATATACAAAGGACTGAAAAGCAGGCTTCTCTGACTCCAGGGCTTATGTTATTTGCATGCCAGCTGGTTTGTGTTTCTTAAAGCCTCTTATACTTAGGCAATTTCTTTTCACCTAAACTCACCAAGCCTGAGCTTCCCCGCTGGTGAAAAAAGATTCTGACTCCGCTTTGCCTACTCCATAGGATGGCTCTGAAGAACTAAGAAGGTGAGGTCAAGGGGTGTAAATTGGCCTTGTGTTATCATTTACTTGTCTAATGCTATCAGCAGCTGGGGGAATGTTCCATAATTATACAAATCTCTTTTGTTCATGTGGGATGGGGTTGATATCAAATTCTTTTCTCTGTGTCCCATTTGTGTGGTATCTTCCTTCCCCAGATATCCTAAATCCTGACCTAAATCCTGATGGTATCCTAGGTCTTCAGCGCCTGCCCTCTACCAATATTACCCTACCAACCATATCAAATGATGCCCAATACCAAGGTTTCCTCTCTTTCTGCATCCTAACTTTGGTCTGGGACCTCTTCCCTTTGGTTTTTGTTCTCAAATCTGTAAGGAGTACCTATTACCTTGTTACATGGTATGGTTTGAGTGACCAACTGAACTAGTGGCTCATAGTCCTCCCTTGTGACGTTGCATGGATTCTTGGAAACAAAGGCTCTTTTGAATGTATCCAGTATCTTCTTGCAGTCCTGATCTCTGTAACAGAAAACATGGGAAACAGATTTTCAAAATGTTTTGGAAGGGTCTTGAGAGACTTCTCATCAGTGAAGAGTACTTGTTGCCTGGGTTTGGTTCTCAGCACCTATATGGTGGCTCATAACTCTGTGTTCAGTTCCAGAGGACCTGACACCTTCACCTGACCTCCATGGGCACTGCACACACATGGTGCATGAACACACATATAGGCAAGACAAGGATACACATAAAATGAAGAATAAACCTTAGAGGTATTTTGGAGCATAGATAACAACAACAAATGCTGTTCATCTGGAAATCACATACTCAGTGGCAGTCAGTACTATACACCTCCTATTAGATTTGCACCACATTCCTCTGGGATGGAAATCAGCTTTTGTGCTGGCCCAAGCAATGGATAAAGTTAGGAAGAAAATATGAAGAAAACTAGTATTTTTCCTTTCTCATCTGCATTTTATATAAAATCACTTAAGGTTTCTCAGTGCCTTCAGAAAGGACAAGATTTCAAATTACCTAGTAGAGAGGACTGGATGTTCCCAACACAGAGGAGTCATGAATGCCTGAGGTGACAGACATGCCAATCTAGTCATTATACAGTAGTGTATGCATGAACCAAAATGCAGTGTTGTGCTCATAAATATTTCTAATTTCTATGTGTCAATTAAAACTTTAAATAAGTAGGACCATTGCAGTAGAACTCACTAATGTTGGACAGGGTTCAACAGTCTGTCCATCCATGGCTTCCCTTGCTCCCAGGCAATTCTGACCCTGGTTATGTTTGACAATCAGTGGATACAAATAAAAACTGCATCTGCCTTTGAAAACTATGCCAGGAAACCATTAGTTATCTCTCTTTCCATACCGTTTACATATACAAAAAGAAAAAGTTATGATGTTATGTACTTTAATGTCAATCAAAGTTTATGGAGTACAATCACAGGCAATTTAGAAAATAGACATTTGGCAGCTACTTTGCTTTCAGTAGGGTTTATGCTTTAATTCCAGTAATTAATGCAGTGGCCTTCTCAAGAACTCTCTGTTCTAAATTCCAACTGTTGTAAAGCTCTTCTACTTTTTTCTTTGGAAGCATCTTCAGGACTTGAGGAAGAAAAAGATGGGAGACTGAGGAAACATACGATGGAAGGCTGAGAGCAGAGAGTGTTCCACTTTGAAAAAGGCGTGGTGGAAGGAAGCTGCCCTGCACTGAGAACCTGCCTCACATCATACTGTTTCATCAGCAAGCTCTTATTTAATCACCAAAATTCACAATGCTCCCAAACCGTTTTTATGCTTCTCTTAGGTCTTCTACTCCAATTCAAACCATAGTAAAGACTCAAGAAACCCCAGTCTAAAACCTGAGGGGAGTTCTTTGTTCCCGAGTGGAGCTGGAGCAATATTGTCAGGCCTGACTTGGAAGAGTTGGTCCTACTTGGAAGCGTTTGTAATTCAAAGAGAAAAACAAAAGCATCATATTGTATACATTACAAACATTGCTTTTATTTAAAATCTTTTAACCTATTTTTTCACTGTAGCAAAATAACAGTAATGTTAGGATTCAAGTTTTAGGGACAAACTCCTGTAGTAACACACTCTTAAAGTGTCCTTTCCATGGAGGAACACTCCCTTAGCCTAGAGGCAGGAGGGAGGGCCTAGACCCTACTCCAAATGACTTGACAGATTTTGATGATCCCTCCTGGAAGGCATCACCCTCCCTGTGGAGTGGTGGTGGTGGGGGGGGGGGGATGGGATGGGAGGGGAGTGGGAGGCATGGGAGGGAGGGAGAGGGAACTGGGATGGATATGTAAAATAAGAAAAATAATAAATATATATATAAAAATAAAGTGTCCTCTCCTTTTACCAACTAAAATTTTTGTTGTTCTTTTTCTTTTTATCTTATTTTATCTCTTAGAAAGTTGAGCTTGCCCAGAGGTGTTACTGGCTGCTGTCTTTATCATTCAGGCTGAGCATGCCCCAAAGCGCTCCTGACCACCATTTTAACCCTGCAAACATATGCTTTATCATCTTTATCTACGCATGCCCCCCAAGTGTGTGCATCATCTTTTTTCTTCTTGAACCAGCTCTTTGCAGTGAATCTTTCTCCAACCTAATTTCTCAGCTATGCTTGTCTTTAGTTTGCACTCATCAAGATGCACACTCCACTTTTGTTATAATAGAATTTCTGAGTAACTGGTACTACAGACAAGTAACACCACAACCATGGTGGCACTTAGATAGCTTCACTTTGGTTTTGTGTGCTAGGAATTAAACTCACATTGTCACAAATGCTAGGCAAGTTCTCTACCATTGAGATTCACCCGCAGCCCCATCTTAACTGTTTCTAAATGTACAGATAAATATAGTCATGATGTTTTTGTAACCCATTAGCAATAACACCCTGGCCTTCCTCTATCCCACCCCTGGCCACTACAACACTTTCTGTTTCAATTTGACTATGCTGGGGATCTCACACAAGTGGAATCTTTATATATGGCTGACTTTACTTAACATGATGATCTTAGGATATTCAAACTGTATTGTATCTTGATTAGGGTTACTATTGCTGTGATAAAACACCATGACCAAAGAAGCTTATAAAAGAAAGCTTTTAACTGGGGATTTGTTTAGCGTTTCAGAGGGCAAGTCCATGACCATCATGGTGGGGAGCATAGTGGCAGGTGGGCAGGCATGGTATTGGAGCAGTAGCTGAGAGCTTATATACTGATTGGTAAGCAGCAGGCAGAGAGAACAAGACTAGGTCTTGCATTGGGCTTTTGAAACCATAAATCTTATTTGCAGAGGCATACCTTCAATAAGGCCACACCTCTAAATCATTTCTAAACCATTCAACTGAGAGCCAAATATTCGAAATGTATGAGCCTGTGGTGGCCATTCCCATTCAAAACACCTAACACTATATTTTGACTTTTCTCCCTTTTGAAGGCTAAAAACAAAATATCTCCTTGTGTAATGTATAATGATACCAGTTTGTCTGCTCATCAGTTAGTGGACATGTAGGTTGTTTCTTCTGTACATTCTTTTATTTCATATTTTCTGGGAGGAGTCTATAAGTTCCCCCAATGTGTCCCAGCTGCTATTAAGATAAACATTTCTGTCCCTGAGGCACTTGAACACACACGGGAAAAACACTACTCTGTATCAGAGCAAATATGCTTGGTGTTGGCCTGAATGTTGGCTTTCACCACAGGGTCTATGTTTCCATAATCCATTATTTCTTCACGTCCATTACCCGGTTAAGGACCATGTAATTAGCTAATACTGAGCACAGGTGTCCATCCCTCATCCTGAAGACCAAGGATGTGAAAGCTGGGGTAAGGAACATGGCCTGCAGACTTTTACAATTAATTTTTCCCTTCAATAAAATGTTTCCCTGTTAAGCCACATACAAACCACAGACGAACTCCAAGGCCAGATTTTGCCAACATGGTCAAGGGGAGAATCTTAGACAAAACAAAGAAAATATGGGCCACTCTGCTAAGTTCCCCCACCCCATCCCACCCCTGCCGTTTTTCCCCACATAAGGTTCATGCATTTTAGACAGGAATAGAAGGTAAGATCACATTGGTTTTTGTGTTTTTTTGTTTTTTTTGTTTTTTTTTTTACATATTGTCAGAAGAAAATGGTCCCATTTTATTCCCCCAAAGTTCTTCATTTTGTGTGACTTTCCTAAAATCCACACCTTACAGGCTCTGAATATATTTTCTGGAAATGATGCTTGAAGAATAATACAGTCAAGGGCATCCTGCTTAAAGGCGAAAGAAAAAAGGTTCTGTTCTGGTTGCTATGGCCAGTTTGTCTATGCAGAGTCCAGATGACAAGGAAACTAGGCAAGTGCCTTGGTTTCTTTCTTTCCTTTAGGAACTGAGTCATTGGTGGCAAACTGGTTGCCTTGGCTCCTCCTGCCCAGGACAGGAAGTGAATAGGTTGTTTGTGGAGATGTTAGGGGATGATGAAGAAGCAGCTCTGGCTTCAGAGAGGTTGAACAACATGACCTCACACCTAACCCACATCTTCAATTCTTTCAGTCCACTACAAACAATTCCACAGAACACCAGCATCAGATAAAGCAATGGCTGATTGCAATTCAGATACAGACGGAAAGGAAATCACAAACACAAAGAAATGATGGCAGAGCCATCCTTACACATGGTTGATGGAAGTGATAGCTGCATCTTAACTTGTACCAACCTCAGCTTCATGCTTCCAGCCTAGTGGAGAGAATTTATCAGGAGTTCATATCAGGAAACTAGATCCATACTTTGGCTCCCTGACCCTATATAGGTAAAGCCAGCCTCCTTGAAAACTAAGCCAGACCCCACAAGTTTCCTGGAAACCACACCTGTCTGACCCTTCCACGCCCCCACCCTTATGGTGAGTATGACACTTCTTACAGAGAGCAACAAACCCAACTCACATAGTTATAGAATGCCCCCAGTGGTGCTAGGTTAAGATGTAGACAGTAATGAACAATCTCAAGGCACAAGAGAATCTAAAGGCCTATGACAACTGGGGTGCCTCATGAATATGTGAGCAGGACAGGAGTCCCACAAGAAGGCCCTGTCAGTCTTTGACTTGCTGGAAAAGGGTTTTTTCCTGGTGGAGGAGAAGCTTTGTCTGAGAGCAGTTTTTTTCCTTCCCTTTCAAAATGGAGTTGTGGAGACTTGGCAAAGAGTAAGTTAGCCTGCATGTCAGGGCTCAAGATCAATGGTGCGCACTTCTCTTTTCTACCCCTCTGCTCCTGCCAACAGTCCTTTACTGCTCCCATCACTGTAAACCACTTCCTATAGTTTACCCCTCTAGCCTCCCCTTTCCACTAAGTTACTCAGGGTTGGCTGGCCAAAGGTGGAAAGAAACAATAGAAGAAAAGAGGGGCAGTCGTGACTGTGACCGAGTCATTATGCTCCTATGAGCCAGATGCTGCACTAGGTGCCAGCGACTCACGGCTTACATCAAAATCTCACACCAGCCACTGAGGGGGATTCTAGCCTGGAAGGTAAAAGTAAAGGGCTCAGAGCTCAGAGCATCTTCGCCCCTGTCCAAGGTCAATTAGCCAGTTCCAGATCTGGCTTGCAGGCCAGAGCTTTCTCTTTTTGCATTGTAATGCTGCCTCCCACAGGAAAATTGAAACGATGCAGCTATTTTCCAAACCGAGTGGCTTCTAGAAGGAAAGTTATGATTCCTAGGAGAGTTGTGTCTCTAGATCACTGGGGAAACTCAAGATTAGAACAGTCATTTCTGGATGCTAGAATAACATAAGCCGAGAAGGAAAAGGTCAAGTTTTATGCTGAGTGGGAACATACATATGTATTTGATTGTCAGCCCAGTTTTTATATGGCCAGCTAGAATGATTCTGTCGTCACTATAAATGTGTACCCCTTTCCATAATAACCACATTTCTACCTTTGCAATGTGCCACTCCCATGGGCGCATACACACCCTAAACGCCCATCCCTTCAATACATTTAGCTCTGGAGGGGTTGGGATACACATTCTATGAACTTTTCAGCTGTGGTCCCCCAGGTCAAGCTGTCGCTGCTCAAAACAAACAAACAAACAAACAAACAAACAAACAAACAAAACAAAAACCCAAGCAGGTTCACTGACCTGCTTCATTCTTGAATTTGAGGCCACCACACCTGTATTTAAAGGAAAGACTGCCACCTTGTGGGCACAGTGGGCGATTGGGAGACTCAAGGAAGCAATGAGGAGTTTCTAATAAGGGTCTTAAGAAAACGGTCTCCTGAGCATATTGGGAGTGGAGGTGGGGGGGGGGTGCAGTGAGTGGAGTGAGAGCTAGGAGAAAGAGAAAAGGAGGAGAGGAAAGCACATGAGACTAGAAAGATTGAGAGATTGAGTCAGGGGAGGAACAGACAAGAGGAGAGAGAGAAAGAGAGAGAATAAAAGAAAGAGCCATTATAGGTTTGAAGAGAAAACTGACTCTAGAGAAATGTTCACAGACCTATAAGACTGACCCCAACTAAGAATTTGAGCAACAGTGGAAAAGCTACCATAAATGCCCTTCCCTGATAATGAGATTGATTACTAACTTATCCACCATCATAGAGCCCTCATCTAATAGCTGATGGAAACAGAAGCAGACACCCGTAGCTAAACACTGAGCCGAACTGGAATCCAGATGCAGAGAGGGAGGACAAGATCAGGCTACAGAAACCCACAGAGACAGCTGACCTGAAGAAGGGGGAACTCTTTGGACCCACTCAGACACCCTGAACATGGGTCTCAGTTAGAAGGCCTGAACAGTCTAAGAGACCTCTGACAGTGGAACCAGGATGTATCCCTGATGCACGAAAGGACTTTGGGAGCTCATTCCCCATGGAGGGATACTCCCTTAACCTAGAGGCAGGAGGGAGGGCCTAGTCCCTACTCCAAATGACTTGACAGATTTTGTTGACCCCTCCTGGAAGGCACTACCCTCCCTGTGGAGTATGGGGGGGATGGGATGGGAGGGTGGTGGGAAGGTATGGGAGGGAGAGAGAGGGAAAGGGAACTGGGATTGATATATAAAATAAGAAAAAAAAGTAAAAAGTAAAAAGAAAGAAAGAAACAAAATGGTCAACAGAATCGACTAACCAGGGCTCTTTAGTGGCTCACAGAGATTGAAATAGCCATCAGGAAGCCTACATAGGTTTAATCTAGTTCCTCTGCATATGCTATGATTGTGTAGCTTGGTGTTCTTGTGGGATTCCTAACAGTAGGAGCAGGGACTGCCTCTGACTCTTTTGCCTACTTTTTGAGATCCTTTTCCTCCTACTGGGTTGCCTCATCCAGTCTTACTATGAGGGAATGTGCCAAGTCTTCTTGTAACTAGATATGCCATGTTTGTTTACTAATTACCTTTGAGAGACCTGCCCTTTTCTGAAGGGAAAGCAAAAGAAGTGGATCTTGGGGAAAAGAAAGTGGGGGGGGCAGGATTAGGAGGGGAAGAGAGAGGATGTAACACATGGCAGAATTAAAAAAGGAAAAACTCTTCAGGTTGAAAGGGTTCCTAGAAATGTCTAAATCACAAATCTGGAAAATACCTACTTAAAATCTGCCATGCACTGACTGCAGAGTTACCCTCTGCAGCCAAGATAAAGACTATGAAAGTTATAGAACATGCTAGAAAGGTACAAGTTCTGTGTGAAAATAGGAAGAAATGGATAGGATTAGAGTCCTGGGGGAGGGGGACAAGCAATGACCAACATCATGTAAGGTGGGGAATTAGATGGCATTGAGCAAAGAATTGAAGGAAGACAGAACCTTAGAGCAAGGGAATAATGCTCTGTGTAGATGCTCCTAGTATCATATATGTTGAAAGAAACCTTTTGACTGAAACAGAGCAAGCACAGCTGATAAAAACAAGGAAGAAATGCAAATTTGACCTTCACTGTGAACTTCTATTTATAGCAGAGTTACAGGCAACAAAAGATTTTGTACACAGGAAGTAGAAGATATTACTTAGGTTCAAAAGAATTTTTTGCCTTTTTTGCTGGCTGTAGTCTGAAAGAAAGTGGGGGCAAAGTCAGGTAGACCAGTACTCCTGACAAGAAGAGCTGACTTTGCACCATGGTGGGGGAAAAGAAGATATTGGTCAGGATGGGAAAAAAGAAATCAGGCATAGTGATGCATACTTCTAGTCACAGCACTCAGGAGTCAGAGGCAAGAAGATCTCTGAGTTTGAGGCCTGACTGGTCTATAGAGCAAGTTTCAAGACAGTCAGGGCTAATACAGAGTAGGGGAAGAGGAAAAGAAAAAATAAGATGGAAAAATGATAGATTCTAAGTTCACTGTAGGTTTCTAGTGAAAAAATTATCCAGTCAGTAACTGGAAGGCTTATTGTGGCTGAGGTACTAGAATGATGGAATGTCCATCAATTGGAAGAGAGTTTCCAGCAGAAGTGGACTTGACTATGGGTTCACTTTGGGATATCTTGAACTATTTCTAAGACATCCACAGGAAATCATAGAACAGAGAAATGGCTTGTGACAAGGACAAAGAAAAGACGATGATGGGCTTGGTAGAAGGACTGAGCTTCGAGGCATGACAACTCGAAGACACTGGAAGATGAAGCATGAATGCCATCAAAAAGCAAGATGAAGGGCTGTGACACATGCTAAGTGAACACAATTTGTCAAGCTGAAAGAAGTCCTCCAGAGTGACAGATCCTCCTGACACTACGGGAAGAGAAAGACTGACCAAGACCATTTCAATTATTGGACAGGAAATTGTGCCGAGCACTGCATGGCTTCTATGTGTAATGGCAAGGGTGGAGAGGATCTGTTTCTACCATTTGTGTCAAATACTGCATCTTGAGAATTTATTTGGGAGAACACTAGTTAAACTTAAATATAATGTCCATATGTCATGAAGAAAACAACAGGTACATACACATCTTCCATGTCCTCATTTTTCTTGCCCATTTCAAAGTGTTTTCCCTTAGGATAATAACTAAGGTTCCTTACCACTCATTGGTTTGGTTGGAAATTTTCCTGAAAGTGTAAATCAGAATGACGCATCAAAAAATATTAGGCTTAGCAATTCTGTGATAGTCATTTGTAAACTCTTCAAATTCCTGTATTTTCTAAAACCTATTAATCGTTTTCTCTTAATAGTTTCCAATATCTTCTGGGCAATGGTGGCATATGCCTTTAATTCCAGCACTTTGGAGGTACATGCAGGTAGATATCTATAAATTTGAAGCCAGCCTGGTCTACAGAGCTGCAGAACGAGTTCCAGGATAGGCATAGAGAAACCCTGCCTCAAGGGAAAAAAAGCCCACAACCAACAACAATTCACCAATGTCATAAATGCAAATTTATGCTTACACTATATCAGTACAGTATAACTGTGGAAATGATCATATTCTGAGAAAGGAGTCCAGAAAGAGCTCCTTTCGTATTTTTCTTCTTATTTTAAGAGCAGGATCTCATGTAGCCCAGGCTGACCTTGAATTCATGGTGTAGCTAAGGATGACTTTGAACTTCTGATTCTCCAGCCTCAACCTCCCAAGTGTTGATATTACACCACATCAATTTTTATGAAGTGCTAAAGATAGAACACAGGGCTTGGTGCATATTAGACAAGCACTCTACTAAAAGAGCTGCATCCCTAGCCCATAGTCTTGTCCTTTCTATAACATCATCTTAGGAACTAACCCTTGGCAAGAGATGGGCACAGTCTCTCCTATGAGCAGTATCCTAATGACTTTGTCACCTTCTGCTGGGCCCTGCCTATTAAAGGATTTTCCACCTCTTACATCACCACAATGAGGGCTAAGCTTAGAGCACACGCTCTTGGGCAATGTACTCAAACCTCGACTATCCCTTCTAAACTAAATTATCCTTTAAAACTATCCCCAGCACCACTGAAAACTGTTTGGTGGTTTCTCAAAAAGTTAACTAGTCATTTGTCATTTGGCCCAGTTCTTTATTTCTGGATATTTGCCCCCAAAATAAAACTGTGGGCACATACATTAATTTATATACTAATGTCTAGAACACCTTTATTTATCACATTCAAAATGTGAAGATAAGCCAAATGTCCACCATCTAGTAAATTGATAAACAAGTTATGGTATGCACATACAGTTGGCTTAATAATAAAAAGGAACCAGTCTTTAGAATAAAGTATGTGTATGTGTACATGTGCAGGTGTGATGAATGTGTGTGAAGTATATTCACATGTGTGCAGAAGTATGCACTTTTGCATATATTCACAGAGTCTCAAGGAGGACAATGCATCCTGCTCTATGATTCTTCACCTTATTCCCTTGAGACAGGGTCTCTCGCTGAACTGGAGTCAAGTTTATGACAAGCAAACCTCAGTGACTCTGTCTCCACTCCCCACAGCTCTGAGTTATAGGCCCTAGTGCAGCCATGTCTAGCTTCTCACTGGGAGGGTACTGGGATCTGAACCAAAATGGGCAGTGGAGGTGGCATTATCAACTCTGGGTTAAGTGACATATTCAACAAATAGCATTCATAGAACTGATTATATACCTAAAGATGGGGATGAAATTATTTTCTAATTTCACAATACACAAAGTCAAATTTCAGATAGCTAAAGGACTTAACTGTGAAAAGTAGTAGTTTAACATTTTTTAACCCATCTCACTGTTTATAATGTCACATAAAAAATTCCATTCTGAAGTAAGACACAAAGACACAGCCATTGAAGAAAATACAATTGCAGTGATATTTAGGTTTTCAGGATGAAGGGTACCACAAATAAAGTCAAGAACAAAGCTACAGATTAGGAAAACATATTTGCCATCCACTTAAGTGGCAGGGAATTAGGATGTTGAATGTAGAAAGATGGGCAAAAAAGAAGAAGTTGGGATGACCAATGAATGCATAAAAATCACCAGTTGGCCAATTTCATCAGGAAAATGAAGCCAAAACACCTCGGTGTCACAATTTCAAAGAAAGTTCAAGTGATTATGCAAAGACTCTGCAAGTTTGGCAAGTATTTGTCCTCATGTGATGTAGCAGACTTCCTTCATTCCTCTTCTGTGAATAGCATGTCTCCAGTGAAGATTTAAAAATATCAAGCCCTTCTCAAACCTCCTTACACCTTGGGCCACTTCTGGCCTATGAAATTTAAGGAGAAACCAGAAGCATGAAGGAGGGATTCTGGGGGGAAACATTGTTATCTGATGAAAAGAGTTCTGAAAATGAAGTCCTGTCTCCCTGATCTTTGTTCCCTAGATGTAATTATATGAGGACACAATGACTAGAATTGGTGCAGATGTTCTTTGACAAGAAGCTTGAGTATAAAAAGACAGCTCAGGAGATGAAAGACTAGAAAGGAAGAGCCGGACTCTTACTGACCGTGGGATCACCTCACTTCTGGGTATCTCAATATATACATCTCTCACTTAACGTCTGTTTTGAGTCTCTTTTGCATGCAGCCCAAAGCCATTTAATTGGTGTACCCTGTGTCATGGGTTGAACTGTCTCCACAAAGATGTTGAAATCTTCACCCTAGTATTTCTGAACCCATCCAATATATACATACTGCTGAGTACATTTCATGGGGCTTGGGACTAAATTAATTTCAGGATTGACCACTTTGTATTGGGTAACCAATTACGGGCTAAGAAAAAGGTTGATTTACCCAAAGAGACCATTAACTGGATAGGGATTAGAGGAGGGACATGGGAGGAGTTGAAGGAAGGAAAGGAAAGAAAGGAAGTGACACAATTATATTTTAATTCTAAACATTTTAATAAAGACTAAAAAATTAAACCGCTAAAAACCTTCCTTGTAGATGATCAATTTTATATAAAAACACCGAGGCAGTTCCCGCATCCTGTATGACTGGGAGAATGTAAAGAGGAGGAAATTGAGGCTGTGGAGGTGGCTCTCTGGGTAAAGTACATGAGAACCTTAGCATTCCTGTATAAGCTAGGCACAGCTGTATATGGGGATCAGAGACAAGGATCACCAGCCCTCAGGAGCCAGCCAGTCTAACCAAAATCTTAGGTTCAGTGAGAGAACTTGTCTCTCAAAATACAGTGGAGAGCAATTGAGAAAGATACCCAGTGTTGTTCTCTAGCCTACATGTGCATGCGCGCACACACAGGAAAAGTTAGGTGTATATGCAGAGAGAACACAATATGAAGAACCCCTGGGAGCCCCTCCCACCTAACCAAGGATGTCTGAAGATCTCAGGAGAGGGGCACGGATTCGAGTCCTTCACAGCCCGCAGGAGCCGCTCCTGACTGGGTCTCCTCTTTTGACTTCTGCCTCCAGACTGTCAGATAGCACATTTCTGTTGTTGAAGACACACATGTAGTAAGTACCTTGTTACGGCAGCTCTAGCAAATTAAAAAGCCAGTGAAAGCAACCATGGTAAATTCTGTGAGTCATATTTGTGCCTAGGTAAATGCCATTGAAATTGTAAAACACCCTTCACTTGAAAAAAAAAAAAAACAGTTAATTCCACAGTACAGAAGTGTGCAACAAACACACATTAAGAACAGGAGTTGGTACCTTTTCTTATCATACTGATGATCAGCAAGTTGAGGACACATGGCAGAGTCAAGGTGTGAGAAAATGGCAATACTCCCTGTGTCAAGAAGACAGCTGCCCCATGAAGAGAAATTGGCATTTTTTTAAAATAAAAAATAATATATGTCTTAACTACTTTACTCCTAGCATTCTATCTTGAACAAGCACACATATACACACACAGACTTTATTCTAGCATTGCTTAGGAAATATTGCAAAAACGAAAGAACTGAAAATGTCCCTGTATGTAAATCTTGTGTAAATTCATCAAGTGTGACTATTAACTATGATATTTGTCAAGATCACTGTTAAATATAGAGGAAGAGGGAAGAAAGACACAGAGAGAAAACATGTTGAAAACAAGAGCATTTGCTGCCCTGTGCTGGGAACGTTTCTAGAAAACTATGAGAGGAAACAAGTGGCAGGGTGAGTCTCTGAGAAAAGGGGAAAAGAAATTGAGGGAGGTGTTTTTGTAACTATTCATCTGTAACTAGCACTTCTTTGAAAACAGAAAGAGAGGTATGACACAGTATGGCACTTTGATTTTTCTAATGTGTTATTGATCAAAAAGGGAAGTTCTTGATATCCCATGAACATCTTAGTGTGTTTAAACTGTTCTTGAGTTAACGTCCTTAACTTTAAGACATTGACAGTAGGTGCTGGCTGAGGTGCATGAAATAGGGAGAGAATGAGCTGATGTACGGAGAGTGAGGAAAAGCTAACTTGGTAAATGAGAACATACAATTTAGAGAGCAAGGCAGCAGGTAGTGTTTCTCAATGGCCCTACTTCAGTCCTTGCCTTGATGTGACTCTGAGTTCCTGCTTCCCCCAGTAATGCGCTGTGACCTAGAAGAGCAAACAGTCCCCCTCTCTCACTCAGTTGCTTTTGATCATGATAGCAACAAAAATCAAACCAGGACAGTAATATTTGTAGAGTCAAACTTCCCCCATGGGTATGTATATGCCACATTTGACACAGTCTGGCAAGGAGAAAACACAGTAACAACTAAAATAATTTTCATTACAGAATATTTTAAGTGCATTGTTTAAACTGCTTAATGCTAAAGATATCTGCATAAGCAGACATGGGTTGCTTTTGTCCTTTTTTTTTTTTTAAACACATGGATTGCTTTGTTCATTTTAAATTTTATGCAGTTTTGAAATGGTGGGGCTACCTGTTTAGGATTCTAACTGGGTGTTAATTAGTTTAACATTCTTTATCTTGTATTTTAAATTCAGCAAGTGTTCTACAGTGGGCATGCTTCCTTTTCATTGTTTGAAAAATATATGTCAGTTATTAAAGGGAATAAAAGTATTAGTCTCTCACTTGCTTGACTCCATATTTCTGACTTCAGTTGTTACTTTCCTGGTTCATCATCACCTCCTCCAGAGTGGGTATTTATCAGTAAAATAAAATCTCATTCCCTTCCATATCAGCATATGAATATAACCACCCTCCCCTCTCAGACCCTTCCTAACACATGTGCACAGGAGACCCATTCTTCATCGTCACTGTTTCCTGTTTTGTTTTGTTTTGTTTTGTTTTTTCTCAACGTCTTAAATCTATTCTTACCACTCACTTCTCCTTTGAGAAGACTGATCTTTTCAGTATCCTGATCCGATCAATTTCCAAGGAGTTTCTCAAAGAACAAGAATCATAGTTGATCAATTCTGCAGTCACTTTGCCAGAAAACCGTGTCCTACTCCACACCAATTTGGTGAAATAAACCCTTTCCTCTCCAAGTTGCTTTGGAGCCATGGTGTTTTATCCCAGCAACAGAAAGCAGAGAAGGGAAATCATATATGTGACACCACCTTCTCCCATGTGTATATAACATGTCTGACACCTTGTAAAAGAAACTGTCTTTGTCTCAGCTCCCAGACACCGTTAGAACACAGGCAAGGACTTCTGTTTTCACCCGCTTGGATGTGCATTTACCTTTTTTGTAAATATGTGTATGTTTTGTATTTTTTATTATGTAATTCCATTTAACTGCATGTAAGTAAATTAGGCAAGTGGCAAATAAACACTGTGTTTTCTATGAAAATTGGTTGTTTCAGTAAATAATGACTGTGTGTGAGTCTACTAAAAATAAAAAATGCTGTGTTTGATATTGAAATGGCAATTGTAATGACCATTGGACATTGTGGATTTTTGGAGGCATTCTTCACTTAGAAGAGTCCTCAACCTACTTAAAAGTTTCAGCCTCTCCATTGACTCCCTGGTTTCTTTCATTTTGCTTACCAGCTGTACCCTATTTTTGTTCTTCCCAGAAAAATTCAGATGAAAGATGCCTCTGATTTGGATAGATAGTGACAGATGTGGTGGGAAGTAGGCATACTCTGGGTACATTTGGGACAGGGGACAGACAAGACTCATGCTCAGGCTGACCTCAGATTCACCATATAACCCAGGCTAACCTTAACCAGTGAGCCTCAGCTTCTTAATGATGTGATGAACACAGGCACCCATACCAGCTGGATATATTTTGATAGTAGAGCCCATTTCATTAAGTATGTGGTTATATGTGGAATGTGAAGGGGAAAAAGGGAGAGATAAGTGATGCCAAGGTTTTTTCGTTTTTTTTTTTTTTTTTTTTTTTTACTACTGGAGAATAAGTTGCTATTTCAAATAAGGAAACAAATTGAGAAAGGTGCCAGAGATTTGAATTTGTACAAATGAGTTTTGTAACCCCCACTGTCTTCCAAGTGGGAATTTTGCAATAGGAAGTTAGGTTGTGTTGTGTGAGTCTTGAGGCAGTGAAGTTTTGGGTGAGGCTATAAATTTGGAAGCAAACAGTTTGTTGAGAGCTTCACAAGGAGGGGGTGAAATCAGTTCTTTCTAGTGATTCTGATTGGTCAAGTGAGATGAAGACGGGAAACTAACAATTGGCTTAAGGTGAATAGTAGTGATACTGGAAAGGACTAAAAAATTAACTCAGGAGCCTCTGAATGGCTTTCTTGTCTTGCTTCTATCTAGTCTCAGTGAGACAGCTAACGTGATGTCTTTAACTATGTAGTGACATGCCAGCCAGTACATTGTACTTTCAATACACATCACTAGAGGCATGTATTTTGTCTTATCAAAAGAGGACCTTGAAGATAGCTCATGTCACTTAAAGTATAGCATGCTAAAAAGAATGATGACATAAGCATAAAATAAATATGTTACAATTACACAACACATAGCCAGAGATAAAGCAAACACATAATTATATTGTTACAAAGAGCTAAGACTTTTAGTATAAGAGAAATGAAATGCAAACATAAAATTAATAATATCAAAGCCTTGTACTTTTCTTCTGGATCTATACATGTGACCTCATAACCTTTATGTCTTCTGGTGGCCAGAGGGATGACTCAGCTGTTAAGGAGCATTTACTGCTCTTCCAGAGGACTTGACTTTGATTCTCAGCACCCACATTGAGCAGCTCAAACTGCCTGTAACTTCCAGGGAATCAACATCTTTTCTGACCTCCAAGGGCCCTGGACTCATATGTGCGTGTGCATGCATGCACGCAAGCACACACACACACACACACACACACACACACATACAATTTCAAAAAATAAAATACTAAAAATACTATCTTCTAGAACTATCTACTAATGTCCAGAAAAATTATACCAGGCTGCATTGAGTGGCCCTAACACACTCTCTAAGTTTTGTTTCTACCAACAGTAGACAATCCCATCTCTACAGCAGGACAGGTACAAGGTAAGTTTGGAACACTGAGGACCGAGGATTGGTTCTTGTCCTGAGAGTGTGCCCTCCTGCTTTGTGCATCAGTGGTCCAGGCTCTGTGGCCCTGGGAGTCCAGCTTATACCAATAGCCAGCCTGATCCTCTGGATTTTGATCCCAGATTTAGTGTGACATCATTGGCTACTGTGGCTCTGAGGCTCCAGACTTGGGACTGAGCAATGCTGCTGGCATCCTTTGGTCACCAGGCTGCAAAGGTCTGTTGTGAGACTTCAAAGTCATCATAATCACATGAGCCAGTTCTACTAGCAAATTCCCGTCTTGTCTACCCACCCACATTTATTACTGGCTCTGTTTCTATGAAGACCCCTGACTAATTTGTTTGCCACCTGATTGATAAGGAGAGAGAATCAGGCACTTATAAGTCTTTCTTTTTATGAGCTTTCTTTCAGGACAGCCAGTGGGGAAAGCCTTCTGCTTAGAAGAAACAAAGCAAATACACCAGCAAAGGACTTTTCTGCTTAGTAAACAATGATTCTGATTCCATAACTGATTAATCTTGGCCATGTTCATCAGATACTACCAAAGTAACGGGATGAAAAGTCATTGTGGGGCTTGAGAACACATGGTCCAGGCACACAGCACCCAGCTCTAATAACCGTTACACTGTGGGACCATGTGGCATCCTGGGACTTCAGATGTGATGCTGGAAGGAAAGCTACCTCTGTGAGATATTCCTGCTGCATCCCGAAGGTAGGAAGACTCTAACCTGGCTGTCAGTTCACAGGCAACACTGCTCCCAAAAGAGTGTGTTAAGCAGCCCAGTGAGGGGACACAGCAGACCCCAGCGCTAGCAACCTGAATCTGTTCCATGGGACCCACATGAAGGTGGAAGGAGAACACTGACCTCCACACATGAGTGTACCCATGCAAACGCACCATGCATGCACATTCAATAATAATAAATGAAAGCATAAAAACAAACCAGGAACATCACAAGAACGTAACCATCCAAACCCAGAGGGTGGGAAATCCTGAGCCGAATGGCCATTCTGTTTCATATACTAACTGATATTTGTAAAGGTGAAAGAAAAATTATGATACATAAGTACAGTGTAAAACATGACTGTGCATTAGAACAAATCAAAGTTACAGTGTTTCTTTACAGAAATCCTGGAAGATTGAACACAGGCTGCCCTTGTTTCATTCTCATAATTGAAAATGTAAACTCTCTTCCACATTCTTTTCAGCTCCCAACCTCTTAGTACAGGGTGTATGTTCTCTTTTGTTTCACTCCTACCTCTGCCTGTGAGAATTTAAGGTATGGAAAATAAAAGAGTGCTGTGTGATTTGTTCCCTGTTAGAAGCTAGAAGGATCTGCAAGAGTTCAGAACTACAGCTGGCCCTATGTACATGTGGCTGCCACACCTGTGAATCTAAACCACTGCCAATTGAAAATATCCAGAATAAGTTACCTCCATACTAAACATATATACACTTTCCCCCTTGATATCATTCCCTGGGCTATGTGACATAACAACAATTAATATAGCATTTGTGTTATATTAGAAATCCAGAGAAGACATAAAATGAGTGACAAAGTGAAGATGATATGCAAATATCTCGGGGTCTTATAGAAGAGCTTTAGCATACAGATTTTGGTAGCCTTCTGAGAGTCCTAGGCATCCTAAGACCAGCTCCCCATATGTACAGAGGAGTGACAGTATTCATGAATAAATATGTTACAGAATACGTAAAACTGAGAAGGAAAGATAAATTAAGAACCAAAAGACAGACAGCATTTGTTTGCAATGCCAAACTGCAGTGTCACCAGAGTTTGGCTATGGTCTGTGCCTGCACTCCAAAGGTTTCTATGCTGGGAGTGTGACCCACCATGTGGCAGTGTAGAGGTTGTGAGACCTTTAAGAGATGGGACCTTATAGAAGATGATTAAGTCATGGGTAATCACTCTCCAAATAAATCAGAACTGTTCAGAAGGCAGGGTTAGTTCCTGTGAGGGTCGGGCAGTTCTCTAGTCTCTGGCTCCCTGTGTGACTGGGCCATAGCTTCTGCAGTTAAAATCATCAAAATGCCACCAGCCATGTTATGATGCAGACAGAAAGTCCTCTCTGCAGCCCAGGAGTTGCAAGCACTATATTCTAGACTTCTGACATTGTGAGCTAACCTTTTCTTTCCTTCATCTATTTCCAAACATCCTGTACTTCATTATACTAGTAACAATGGACTATGACAGGTACTGTTGGAAAGATTTACTAAAAGAACAGCTACCTAGTGGAATATGTCTTTCACTCCTTTTCATATAAAGTTATAGATCCAGCCTTTTAAGTTAGAGGGTAGATTGTAATTCTTATCTCTTAGAGACACAAATAATTTTGTGTGTGGCAACAAGATATCATGGAGTTTCTGCCTCATAGTTCCTTCTAGAACATTAGCTCATTTTATGTCTAACCTAGCTATCTTAGTCTAATATTCATTTTAAGTACTAGCAGATACAAAGTGCCTCAAAATATTTTTTAAGGGATTTATCATTTTATTGACTTTCTCATAAGGCAATATTTAAAGCCTGGTCTCTCTGACTCCAAGTCCTTTTCTAGTTACAGCTCACATGCTCCCGTTCAAGCATGTTATAAATGAATTCATAGATCTCTAATGCATGTAGATCTCCGAGCTATGAAAGTCACACTCTTGTAGAATCTTGAACTTTGAAAATATTTTCAAGTAGTATTGACGTGGGTCACCTGCTGCTGAATCTGTTCATTGTTGTAGACTTTCCCCTGATTGATCAGTTCTCTGTCACTGTACTACACTGTCTGACACAATCTTACATAAAGGGGATGGGTTTATTTAGGTTCAGTGGTCTGGCAGTTCCATCCAAGATCAGGAAGTCATTGCCTTGGGTTTGTACCAATTTTCTGCTTTCATCGAGACTTAAATAAAATGCTGAGACTATCAAAGTGGAAGTCATAGGGAAGTAAAATGCACAGACTTGGCCTCCTAGAAAACCCAGTAATTTTGAAGAAGAAGCAGCAAAGTATAGTCTTAAAAATCTGAAAGCAAAGGAATCAGGAAAGTCAGCCAACCTGAGACAGAAATGAATCAGAAAAACAGAGGAGTGTTCCCTGACTCTTTAATCATTTACAGTTGTGTCCATCCATCTTGATATTGACATAAGTGTGTTCAATCTGCAAGGCTTTGACAAAGAGATCAGAATATGAGAAACACATGAGGTAAATAGGGGTGGTAAGGTGAATTAGAACCCCACCTCTCTGGCTCTCAGCATCCCCTGTGCTGTGATGGAGGGATCTTGCATGTGTTTGTATTTATACTCATGTACTCTTGCCTGGACCTCCAGTGTCTTCAGCTGTCATCAGTGGCTGACATCCCCAAAACCCATGGGGGAAGCTGATCTTCACCAAGAAAAGAGAGTCATGGGACTTAAGTCATACCAACCAAGCCCCTCTCTACAGACCCATCTTGTTCTGTATGCTGGATCTGCATCCCACCATCAGGCTCTTTCCTACCTCTGCACGTACTCTGAATCCTGAATGTCTCATGAGCATTTAATGCTCTTCCACAGTGCCAAAAGCTGCTGGCAGTGTTGACAGCCTGTGCAGACTCTGGTGAATCCTGAAGCTGTGTCTCTCAGCATATCAAGGGCCATCTTAGTCAGAAGATAGCTCCTAAGTGTAGCCTTCAAGATAGGGGGACCAAGGGTGATTCTTCTTCAAGAATATTCTACATTTAATGTTCCTGGTTCAACTTAGTGAGTTGAGTTTCATCTTCAAAGCCAAGCTTTGATTTCCATCTTCCCATGGGGTAGGGGATGTATCTCATCCATAGAGTGTGCTTAGCACACACAAGAGCCTGGGTTCAAACCTCATGTACAGTTATTTGAAAACAAATAACTGATGTGTTCATTGACTTCCTTTTGAAAACACTTGACAAAAGGAACTTTTAAGGGGAAGGCTTGCTTGTGGCTCCCATTTTGAGGTCACAGTCTATCATGGTGGCTGAAGTGCAAGAAAGAGACAGGTCACACTGCTTCCACAGTCAGGAAGCATAGTGAGATTAATCTGGGCACCTGTCTGGCTTTCTCCTTTTTATTCTGTCCAAAAGCAAACCTCTTAGAATGCTACTAAACACATTCATGCTGGGGCTTCCTACTTCAGTTAACCAGGTCTGAAAAGCCCCTCACAGGCATGCCCACAAATTTGTCTTCTAGACCCTGTGAAATGGACATTCATTATTAACCATTACAATTCACACATGCACACCAAAAAACAAAACCCAAACTTAAGAGAGGATGAAAGGACAGAAGGGTTTACTTTGGCGCACACTCACTCCACCATGGCAAGGAAAGTATGGAGGCAGGAGTAGCTAAATCGGTGACCCTGACCAGGAAGCAGAGAAAGGGGAAGGGTGATGCCAGGATATGGCTGATTCTTTTTTCCTCCCTCCCTGCTTGTTGTCCAGCCCAGGATCCCAGCACACAGGATGATGCCCCACCTCCTCCCATATGTTTAGGATGCATCTTCCTTCTCCGTTAAAGCTCTCTGGAAACTGCAAAACAAACAAGAAGGCAAACAAACAAAAGAAAACAGCTAAGGGTGCATCTCACCAATGTTATAATAAACAAACCTTAATCCAGTCACATTGATAGTGGAAGTCAACCCTGTTGCCCAGCACAGATAAGCTGGTAGATGAGTGTTGTGAGGATAAGAAGATTTTTTAAAAAGATCAGGAAGGAGAGGAGCAGGTGAGAAAGATAAAAACCATAAAAGGTGCAGTGTGGAGGAGATAGCTCCACTGGTAAAGTAGTGGCCTTACGAGCATAAGGACCTGGGTTATAGCTCCAGAATGACTGTTAAAATCCAAGTGTGGTGGCATGTAACACAGTGCAAGGAAGGCAGAGACAGTCAGATGACCGCGATTCCCTGGCCAGCTAGTCCAGATTATTTAGCAAGGTTGTGATGGTTTGAATGAGAACAGCTCCCATAGAATCACATGTGTGCATACTTAGACCCCAGTGGTGGAACTGTTTGGGAAGGATTAGGAAGAACAGCCTTGTTGGAGGAGGTGTGTTACTTGGAGAAGGCTTTGAGGTTTATAAAAAAAATCTCACTCCATTACCAGTGTGTGTATTTCCATCTACCTCATGGTTGTGTCTCAAGATGTGAGCTCTCAGCTAGCCTTCATGTACCTTGCTCCAAACCATGATGGTCATGAACTTTAACCCTCTAAAACTGTGAGTTCTGTAGTGGCTTGAGCGCAAATGGGCCCCTTAGGCTCCAGTCGGTGGAACTGTTTGGATAGGATTAGGAGGCGTGGCCTTATTGGAGGTCTTGTTGAAGAAGGTGTGTCATTAAGAGTGGGCTTCGAGGTTTCAAAATCCATTTCTGAGCAAAGATGTCAGTCGTCAAAGCAAGACATCTTGAATAATGCCTTGAGTGATGGCAGACCTAGATGATTTTGAGTGAAGCTGGCCCCAAGATGATCCCTGTTCTCCCACAGAAGCATGAAATGTAAATGATCCTTGGTGTAAGTCATTGAATTGGGAAATGGTGGTTTATTGTAGATACATAGAAAAATAATGCCTGGCAATAAGATCCTGAATTCATAAATTCTGGAGACAGACAAATCATTGAAAGTGTCATCACCATACATGACACAGATGTTTGCTCAAACATGTCCACCTGCCACTATGAATGTGTTCTATTACATGGAAGTATCATTAAAACATAGACCTGGTAGAAATAATATCACTCACCATAATTGTGAGTGGGTCACATCTTGTCAGGCCTTAAGAAGAAAGACTAAGTAAGGTTCCAGGAGGTAAGGGGATCCAGCCAGACTTCCTTCAGATTAAAGCTGCAGCATTAGCAACTCTAGAGCTCCCAACCTAATGCCTTAGACCACAGGTGTCTTGAATTGCCAGCCTCCTTGATCACATGGACCAATTCCGCCTTGCCCTCCACCACACTACTTGGATTTCTCTGGAGATCCTGTGACATCAGCACTGACACTGGATGTCAGACAGAAGAAAGGTCTCAAAGAGTAATGGGAGATGTTATTCTGTAAATATGGAACCAGTTTCTCATACTGGTTAATGAATAAAGCACTGTGGCCAATGAGAAAGCAAGATAGGTGGGGCTAGGAGACAAGGAGGAAAGAGGAAATAGTTAGGAGGAGCCAGTATGTAGAGCGTGGAGAAAGCGAGATGCCAGCCCGCCGCGCTCGAATAAGATGACCACGTGGAAATACTTAGATAAGTAAAAATGGGTTAACAATTAAGACAGAGCTAGCCCATAAACAATAATAGTAACTGGCCAATAGGATTGTATCAAATACAGAGTCTCAGCATGTTATTTGGGGCTGGTGCGGCTGTGGGACCAGACCGGCAGTGGGGAAAACAGACACCCTACAAAAGAGAGACTATCACACTGACTTGGTGGACACACAGGAAGTGGTTGTTAGTTAGAGGCTGGAAGCAAGGCAGCCCCTTGCAGAAGTGTTATAAGATGTAATCCTGTCAACTGCAAAAGTGAAGATGCATGACACCCCTCAGGAACCCAAGGCTTTGCCTCAGAAGCCTTAGAGTAGCCAAACTATTTCCCCCTTTTTAGTTGTACAAGAAAAAGCATAGATACAGCAAGGGAAGAATTCTTAGTGCAGAATCCAGAGCAAATGCTTCCAATCAGCTAGGTTTGAAAATAAAATTGCCATTCTCTGTTTCTTGATAAGGATATCAAAATAAGAAACAATTGCAAGATAATGATGAAAATGTCGAAAAAACGTGTTCGGAGGGCGGAGTTCTCAGTGATGTGGCTGTAGGGCACTTTGTATATGTGTGTGTAAATATTATCTAGAAACATAAAGAACCCCCAAACACATGTAGGTAACTCAAAAGAAAGGGTGAAGATCTGAACAAAATATAAATGGACAAAAGTCAGACAAGAACTAAGGCTTGCTGACAGAGAAACTTAGATAATGTTTTTCTATTCTAACTAAAAAAAAAAAAGTTTAAGATATTCAATGATGGTCAAATTGTGGAGAAGTGGGCCCTGTAGACTGATATAGGAGTGTGAAATAATAAAACTATTTCAGAAAAGATTTGGAAACATCTGGAATTCAACAGCAACTGAAACTTAAAATATACACACGATAGTGTGAATGAAAATGATCCCCGTATTCTTATAAAGAGTGGCACTATTAGGAGATGTGGCCTTGTTGGAGTAGGTATGGCCTTGTTGGAAGAAGTGTCACTGTGGGTGGGCTCTGAGGTTTCAGAAGCTCAAACCAGGCCAACTGTCTCTCTCTCTGCCTGCTGCCTGTCAAACCCAGAAGTCCTTGCTTCTTCTCCAGCACCATGTCTGCCTGTGTGACACCCTGCTTCCCACCATGATGATAATGGACTAAATCTCTCAACCAGCCCCAGTTAAACTTTTTTTCCTGTATAAGAGTTGCTATAGCCAGGCTCATGCCTTTAATCCCAGCACTCGGGTGGCAGAAGCAGGCAGATCTCCATGAGTTTGAGGCCAGTCTGGTCTACAGAGCGAGTTTCAGGACAACCTCCAAAGCAATACAGAAAAACCCTGTCTCTAAAAAACAACAAACAAACAAACAAACAAAGTTTCTGTGGTCATAGTGTCTCTTCACAACAATAGAAAACCTAACTAAAACAGTCATAATATCTCATTTTACCCAGGAATTCCATCTCTGGATCTGTCATACAGAACACTCCAGTATAAACATGAAGGCAGAAGCTGAGGATGTTCACTGCAGAAGGAAAGTTGCACAAGAATTGGAACCCTGTTACTCCTGTGCCATTAGTAGCCAGATCACTGCCTGGAGCACAGTAGGGGCTCAAAAACATTTATTGAATGAATGGATGGGATTGAAAAATTATGAAATGGGACAGCAAGATGGCTCACTGAATAAAGGTGATTGCTGCCAAGCCTGAACACCTGAGTTTGATTTCTAGACCCTACACAGTGTGGGAGACAAAACTCATACAAGTTGCCCTCCAACTGCCACACATGCCCTGTGGCAATGCTCCCCAAATGTAATAGAGATAGGTAATTACAAACTGGGAATTAAATTTTTGTCAACCAGAAATGATTGCATCTACCATATATTAGAATGAGGTAGATTTTTGTGCATCAATATGAAAGACCCCAACATAGAGTTGGACTAACAAAATCTCTCAATAAATTAAAAACAGTGTAACTTGCAGCATTGGACTGAATTATGGGACTGTCATTTAATACACAAATGATTGAACTTAATCTGTGTTTGTCACTGTGGAGAGGTGTCTGCAACACTACATTTACATAGCAGTAACATTTTGAGCGTTTACCATGACAAGATTATTCCTCTTAGTCCCCTTCATTTCTCCAGGTGCAGGCCGCAGTCATTTATGTTTCCATTTTACATGGAGAGAATGCACTAGAGCAAATATACATTGAGGACCTGTTCCAAGGTCGTACTGCATCAGAACCAAGATTCAAGCTCAAATGATCTGGCTTCAGAGTTCATATTCTCAGACCATGGGAGGATAAAAGTGCCATGTGTTCAGGCTAAACTTGTTGACTCATTATGCTTATAATTATTGTATCTTTCCTGTTTCAAATATCTCTCTACACATGGCCTATAAACCTCACAGCCACTCTACATACAAAACATGCATAACAGTTAGTTTAGTGCCTTGGGAGTTCAGTGCCTACAACCACATGTAGACAGTTTACTCAAAGTTTCTGACTCAAATTTGCTCATCTGTAAAGTGGGTATATCAGTCATAACTCCCTCTATGCGAATGTCTTCTGTCTCGGTCTATTCTCTTCCATTCATTCATTTACTGCGATGCTGGGGATGAACCCTGCCACTGAGACTCATCTCAGCTCTGTTGTGGTTGCTAAAGGACTACACAATTGGTTTTTAAGTGCCTGGCACACAATAAGTATCGATTACTAACTATTTACATAAAATATGCACGTGAGCCTGCACATGTGTGTGTGTGTGTGTGTGTGTGTGTCTATGTGTGTGTGTGTGTGTGTTGTGTGATGTCTGATAAGATGAACATTACAATATTAACAGATTAGGCCAATGAAGTGGACCAGTCAGTAGGGATGCTTGCTTCCAAACCTAAGGACCTGAATTTGATTCCCAGAATTTACATTGTGAGGGACAGACCTGATTCCATGACCCTCACATGTATATGGTGGGACATGTGCATGAGAGCACATGAGCGTGTGTGTGTGTGTGTGTGTGTGTGTGTGTGTGTGTGTGCGCGCGCGCACACACACACACACACACACACACAGTAAAAACATGCAATTTTATCAATTAATCCTGTTATCTTCAGATTGGTTATGGTTTGACAAATGCAAATAATTAAGTACTTACTAACTGCTTATACATACATGTGAGTGGACAGTTTGAAAAGTGCCTGCCAATCTGTCATTCTACACTCCACAGGGTTAATTCTAAGCACACATCATGCCAGTTCCTCACATCCAGTTTGCTAATCATGGTGAATTTAGTCAAAATGATTGAACAACCAGTATCATTGAAAAATCTGTAAGCAAAATATTAATCAGGACCCTGAGACTGTTTTGACATGAACATTTTCAAGTAAGACCAAGACCCAAACCACTGAGCTTCTGAGAAACTTGCATCTGAAGGCAGAATGTTAAACTGGGCTTCTGGGCATGCCTTTCCCGCTGTGCTTCCTGTTTGACTTCAGATATCAGTTCTACACTAGGGAGGTGGGAGGTGCAAAAAAGCCCTCCTTCCCTGTGGGGCAGGTGTAGGTGGAAGTGGGCATGGGGGCTTGGTTTCTATGGGCTGATTCAGCCTCTGTTCCCAGGAGGCTGCATAGGTTCACTAAGCTGATCTTGCTTTGTTTGAACTAAAGATCAGGTGCAAAAAGGATGAGGATGCTGTTTGGGCTTGTGTTTTATTTGGTTTGTGTTTTAATTCATTAATGTATTTATTTTAAGGCTGGTCTCCCCGTGGGACCCAAGCCTGTCCTGGAATTTACAATGTAGCCGGGCAGCCCTAGCCAACCTCGAACTCACAACAATCCCCCTGTACCAGTCTCCTTAGTGCTGGAATTACACTCATGAACTTCCACTCCAGGGTGCTGACTTATAAAGATAAATAGAACTCCAGGCAGAGATCTGTCCTTTCTGACTCCCCCAACCCCCACAGCATGCTCAGGTCAAGTGTGACCTGTGACCATAACTTTCTGGGCATGGACTGTGGCAGATCAAAACCACAAGCCACATGGCAATGTAACGTTCCTGTGCCTGCTAGTCATATTCTGTCCCTGCTCAGACCCCCGCTGTGGGAGACAAGCATCTTTGCAGAACTCAGCACCGGTCAACCACCCCTTAGCAGGCACTACAACCCCCAACTCCCAACCCCCGGGGAGGCAGTGTTCTGGTAACTTGCACTGGGGACTTAGGGATTAGCTGACTCCTATTCAGCGCTGCCTCTGGGCTCCCAGCTGACCCGCAATACACGATTCTTTGTTTGGGACAGTTTGGACGCTCCCCCCTCCCGCCCCACCCCACCCCCACCCCCGCGCGAACTCCAGCTGGATCACAGTCTGCCTCCCCGGTGTCCAGCTATGCACCGCACCCAGCGAGTGCCTCAAATGCCAACTCACCTCATCTCAGGCCGGAGGATTTGAGTGTAGATGAGACACCGTCCCAGGAAGATCTCAGGAAAGTGTTTCGTGGTAGGCTCCCCTTTCCACACCAGAGGTGCTCGGGGCCAGAGAAAGATGACCGTGATCACTATGGACGCGATCAGGAATATGAGACCTACTCCGAGACAGATCTGAGCTTTCCTAGAGAGGCGGCAGCAGGGTCTGTCCCCAGACACCTGGTTAAATTCATAGTTGGCCATGGGGCTCCTGGAGACCAGCCTGGGCTAGGCAGGAAGAGGGCACAGTGCTGACTGGGTCGGAGCCTGCCCCTCCTCCTTTCTTTCACTTGCCTTTTATCTGTTTCCTTTCCCACCCCTTACCCCTGCTTCAAAGTTGTGCGGGTGACTGGACCAATAAGGTTTTAAGGATGTCAATAGACACTCCAGCTGCTTACTTCCAGACTCCGGAGCCCAGAGCCTCCCTCTCCTGAAGCTGGCACCTTAGCCTCTTCAGGTGAACAGATTGGGCATACTCCTGGGCCAGCACCTTCTGTCACTTGTACATTTGACAGTTTGGCTACACGTGCTCCCTGGAGGGTAAGGTCTGCCCAACATTCATTCTCTCTCTCCTCTCCCCTCCCCGCAATGGCTGGCAACGAACACCTTACCTCTACTTCTGAGCTTTGATACAATCCTGTCCCAACATCTTTAAAACTGCAGCTTCAGTCTGTTTCTCCTCTCCAGAGTCTCACTTCAAACCCAGTCCTGGCTGTTAAAGTGTCGAGCTAAACTGCCTCTCTGAAGTAGATAGCCGTGAAGCAGCAATTCACATTCATTCCATCATGGCTTGCTATGATTAGATGGGCTGATATCTCCTGGGTGTTTAGCATAATCCCTATGACATGATAAGCGACTGCTCAGTAAATGTTAAGTTTTAACTGCTTGCTCAAGGGAGCTGCTGAATTGATGGGATTTTATACTTGATGGGATGTTTGTAACACATCTGATGAAGCAATGTTCCATCCCAAGTGGGACCCAAAAATACAGTGGCTCTTCCTGCCTCCCCTTCCCAAAGGAGGATATCTATTACTTAAACAGAGGCTTGTTACATAACAGATCATAACACAGGAGTTCCATGGGACAGTCAGTTTCCAGGCAGAGGGCTTATTAGATGCAAGAACTGAGGCAGGAAAGACCCTTGTCCCTTTTTAAGGTATAGAAAGGCAGTCAATGTGGCTAGACCAGAGAATGGGGTGGGACTAGTTGTGAGGGAGGCAAGTTATGAGCTGCAAGTCTCTGCAGCTATGTTGGGCAGAGTGCATTTCATTTCTTAAAATTTTTGTTACCATTTTGTGTATTCATTTGGTGTGCCTCTCTCTCTCTCTTTATCTCTCTCTCTCTCTCTCTCTCTCTCTCTCTCTCTCTCTCTCTGTGTCTGTGTGTGTGTGTGTGTATGTGTGTGTGTATATGAATATATGCCACAGCATAAAAATGGACAGTCAAAGGACAACTCTGAGGAGTCATTTGTCTCCCTATACCATGTGTCCAAGAGGTTGAATTCCGGTCATCAGGCCTGACAACAGAGGACTGTACCTTTGGGTCATTTCACCAGGCCACCCCTCAGTATTAAACCATTCAAGGTCAGTGAGCCAGCTGGGGAGACAAGTGAAAGGCTCAGCCTGGCTTTGAAGAGCAAAGATGGAACCCTGGGGACCAGGTATCATGACCTTAACCTGTAGAAGAGGAACAAAATGGCCAACTTAAAATTAATCAGACCCTGGGTGGTCCAAAGTAACAGCAATAGGATTTGCCAATGTGGTTTGCAAGGACAGGAGGAGTTGATGAACCACCAGTACTTTTTGTCTGAGAACTGATGGAAGGATTCTACTGCCAGCTATAGAATTATGAAGCTGGGATGAAATAGCTCTAGTTTGGAGGAAAAGGCACGCGTGGAGAATTTTGTTCAGATGCAGTAAGTCTGAGATGTCAAAGGAGACAAGCACAGAGGAATGACAAACGACCACTGTTGTAGACCTGGTACGTGAGGTTTCTTCAGCTGAGCTTCAGGCTTGTAAAGAGGACCATAAAGTCACAGAGAGACTGTGAAACAGGCAGAAGGCAGAAGTTTCAAAGTCTAGTGGGACATGCTTGAGGCAGGAGCCAGAAAAGTGCTGGAATCCCAGAAAGGGAGCATGGAAGGGTGACTGCTGAACAGGAAGGAAGAACAGCTCAGTTCTTCTTGACAAACGGGAACTTGAAAAAACAAAAAACAAAATACATTTTGTGTGCACACATGTGCGTGCGTGCGTGAGTGTGTGCGTGCGTGCATGTGTGTGTGTGTATTCATGCCCATATGTGGTGTGCCCATACAGGCCAAAACAGGGCATCAGGTCCCCCAGAGTTGAAGTTGTAAATGACTGGAAGCTGCCTGATGTAGATGATAGGAGCCAACTCCAGTCTTCTGCAAGAGCAGCAAGCGCACAAATGCTAACCCTTCTTCCCATGCACAAGAGGGAACATTTTCAGAATATGAGAAGGACATAGCCTAGCACAGAGGGTTCAAGAGAATGTGAATGTGGTATCAGTAAGTTAGAGTGCAGCTGTGTTAAAAGGAGGAGTTGTTGTTTGTTGTTTTTATAATGGCAAAGGAAACAGAGAAATGATGTAAGTGGACAACGCTGGGCATTACGATTTGGATGTGTAGTGCCCTCTACAAGTTCTTGATTTTGAACTCTTGGTACTCAGGCAGGATGCTGTTTTGGAGGGTTATATACATTTAGGAGGAGGGGCCACTATGGAGGAGCCAAGTCACTGGATAAAGGTCTTAAATGCTGTATTGTCCCTGACAACTTCCTGTTCAGTTCTGCACCTCCTGGTTGGTCATGAAGTGAACTACTCCCCTATGCCACAGATATACTACCAAAAGCATAAAGCCAAGAGATCATGAACTAAACCCTCTAAAGCTCGAGCCAAAGTGAATTTTTCCTCTTTTCAGTTACTCTGTTAGCTTTTTCTCACAGTGATGAGAAAGGAAGTAATACCCTGGGACTCGGGAAGGAGCATCCTGTTCTGAGATTAGACTTATCCCAGCACTTTTGGAGGTTCGCAAGCTGACTCACTAGTCCAGTAACACTTGACAAATGCAGGAGAGGGGGAGAGGAATCCAAGGCATGGTGCGGGTGTGGGCAGGAGCTCCAGCCTCTCACAATAAAAAAAAAAAAAAAAAAAAAAAAAAAGAGCTGGAGAATATGGCTGGGGGTTGAGACTTTGAGGACTTGGTGATGACACACAAGGATGCTCTCTCCTGATCGCTTCTTCCATGAGCTGAAAAGAAAGCTCCTGTGGGTACAGTGATGAACTAGTGATGGGGACTAATCAGGCTGGGGAGTGGAAGAGTTCTCAGGGGATCATTAAATGGTCAAAAGTTCAAGGAAAGGCCAGTTAGTGAGCTAGTGTGTGTTAGTCCAGCCACACCCACTGCTTAGACAAAAACCGGAACAAGGACACAGCTGGGTCAGTAGTTGTCTGCTAGCAGTGCCAGAGCAGAGCATCACACACTGGGTGGCTTAAGCAAAGGAAATTTGTTGTCTTGCAGCTTTGGAGGCTGGAAGTTCAAGTCTGCACAGCTGGACTTCTAGACTGTCCCTTCTTCTGTGTCTGTGATAGCTGAGGAGGTCCCTCTGTAACAGCCTGTGACCTAATTTCCAGTTTGTACAAAAATGCCAAGTGATGGGTTTGAGTCCTCCCTCAGTGATCTCATTTTAATTACTTTTGTACAGGTGACTGGGGTTGGGGCCTAGATGTGAGAATTGTGGGAGTCCTTAACACTGGGTAAACACTGAGCTAAAATGTGAGCAAGGGTAGGGTTTAAACAGTGGGCCGTGGCTCCTAAGTCCTGAAGAAACTGACATGAGAGCCAACGGAAGGTGAGAAGCAGAAAGGACAAGATGTTACTGCCACGATTCTGATGGGACTGCAGGGTTAGAAGTGCAGGGACAGCTATGCTTGTGTGACTTCATAGGTCAAACTCAACATTAAGCTCCTCCTCTAACCTGCATCCTTCCTGGACATACAGCTGCTCAAGCTGGGAACTTCCAAGGCGCTCCCCTCCCTCAACCCACAAAACCCAGGGGAGGTTGGCCCCTGCTGCCTGCAGATGAGTCACAAAATACTACGCTCTTCCTCTCCAATCTAACTTAATCCACTCTCTTTTTCACTCAGAGTGGCTTTCTACTCTTTTCCCAAGCCCAGCCTGCCCAGTCTCCAGCCTTCCTATGCACCACAGCTGGAGACATGGTCCGGATGTCATTGTTTTAAGATGTAATTTCCCCAACATGACTGTCTTTCTCACTTCCCACAGCATGTGGGCCTGTCAGCTTATCTCTCTTCCACAGTCACCTTGGTCTTCAACCTCCATGGCCCTCCAGAGCTCTCAGTCTTCTCTGTCCCCAGTCAGCCTAAGCTCTCCTCTGCCTTTGTTTGACCTTCACAGGTGCCATAAGCTACTTGCCTGCCCCTTCAGGTAGCAGCAGCCTCGGAACAGGCTCTCCAGGAAACCTTCCCAAATGGAGGCAGATGTATTGGGAGCTTTGGTGGTTGCTGGGACAAAACAACAACAACAACAAAAAACAAAAAACAAAAAACAAAAAAACAAAAAAAAAAAAACAAAACAAAAAAAAAAATTCCGAATAGGAAGGGTTGCTGTGGGCCCATGACTTGAAAGTCTTGTCCACCAAGGCAGAGAAGATATGGAGATAGCATGGGGCAGCTGGTCCTTTTGCATGTTCAGGAAGAGTAGAGCAATGAGAGCTAGCACTCAGTTCATTCTCTTTATTTAGACTGGGATCCCAGTCTAAATATGGTGCTAGACATATTTAGGGGGCATCTTGCTACCCCAATTAGAAAATTCCCAATCTAGTACACATGGGGGGGGGTAGGACCTAGGTCCTGCCCCAAATGAAGTGACAGACTTTGATGATCCCTCATGGGAGGCCTCCCCCTCCCTGAGGGGGTTGGTGGGAGAAATGGGAGGACAGGAGGGAGAGGGAACGGGGATTGGTATGTAAAATAAGATTGTTTTAAATTTAAATAAAAATTAATTTAAAAACAGAAAGAAAATTCCGAATCTAGAAAAATACCCCCCCCCATAGACATGCCCAGTGTCTTGTCTCCTACATGACTTTAGAGCTGAAATTACCATCACAGTAGGTGTTCAAGTGTAGGTGTCCACGTGTACACTCTCCTGGATGAATAACACAGACCTCAGCAGACCCCCTGAAGCAAGACAGGTCTGAGAGGCTTAGACATGAGCTACCCAGCCACCAAATACAACTCTAGAGTTTCTTCTAAGCTAGTGTTCCAGAATTCAATTTAAAGTCCTGTCGTGCTCATTGAACAAATGAATGCATGACTCCCCCAGTTTACTCCCGGCGTCCATTTTTTCCCCTCTGAGAACTGGAGAGTTATTCCCACATGCCAGATCTGAACTAGAGATGGAGAAGCAGAAACCCGGTTGCACTTCCCAGGCTCTTCCGCCCTCCCCCTGCACCTCCCACCCCCTCTCCTCTACCCCCACACACAAGTTGCCTGCAAGTGCAAAGTTCAAAACCAGTTACTGAGTAACAGGGCTTCACCTCCTTCTGCCTTTTAAAATGAAATAAGACCTGCTCCCGACAATTTAATTGCTATTTTCTTTTCAAAGACGTGTTTCCTTTTTTTATTTATATGTATGTGAGCCTACATGTGTTCATGTGCACCAAGTATGTTCAGAAGCCAGTTGCAGTCAGAAGAGGACACCAGATTCCCTGCAGCTGGAGTTGTAGGATGGCTGTGGGCCATCCAAAGCGGGGTCTAATGTAAGTGTGAATTCAGATTCTCTCAAGCACTCTTAAACAATGAGCCATCTCTCTTGCCTGAGGGACTTTTTTTTGACAATGAATATCATCAACACACATGAAGCAAAGCGATAGGTGTAGAAAATACTTTTTTTCTTCCTTGGCCTCTTCTTATGTTAATGAACAAATAAGACATATTTACATATATATAAATTTACACATATATAAGCATATACACGTGCATCCACACACACACACACACACACAGATAGATAGATAGATAGATAGATAGATAGATAGATAGATAGATAGACAGATCTTCATTAGATCAGAAAAGCATAGCATGTTCTATTGGTTGCCTGGATTTCTTCCCGTACTGTTAACACTGGCAGAATTCAATAAGGTGACTTTCTGAACCAAAATATTTTAAATGGTCTCTGATATTCCAGTATGCAGTATCCCACAATTTGCTTGACTTGACCCATATTCATGGGCACTTAGGTGGTCTACATTAAATATTACAGTATACATACTTGTATTAACATACTTTTCCCATATCCAAGTGCACACATTCTCCAAAAAACTAGACATCACAGGTCAAAGAGCACAAACTATAAATATACTTTGGAAAGATATTTCTGGCCAAAAAGGTGACATGTACACTGTGTCCAGAACATGGGTTTGCAAGCATTCTCGGGAGTAAAACTGTTACTTTCAATGTCTTCATTTCTTGTTATTAATCCTCAGTGATTTGAGAAAACTTTGGCTTTTAGTTCCACTTTCTGTTAAGTAAAACAAACACAGGAGAAAACGAATCCAGAAAGGAGCCTGTAGGCCCGACTTCTGCTAAGTCACTTGGTTTTCGAGCATGCTCAGTTCGCATTGTCCCTTTCTGGAAGATAGCCAGCCACAGTGTCTGGTGCTGCCATATACTCAGAGAAGAAAAACACACCTGCAGGAAACCTGTCCCTCTCTTTCACCCATTGCACACTGCTATTATTTGCTTAGGGGTTAGTTCCAGAGTGGACACTTCTGGGGACATTCTTGGGTTATGGTTCCTGATGCCTGTAAGGGGCCTTTTGTGACCTAGGGAAGCTCAGGGCTAATTGTTTTTCTTGGTAGGACTCTGTCTCTTCAGTTTCATTTGTGCATCCTTGAATCGGGGGACCATGAAGAGATCTGAGCTCCACAAACAACAGGAAAGCCTCCTAAGTGATGCTATCAGGTCACAACTTGGCCTTTTATTTCTAACCGACTAAGAGGAGAGCCTCGTGTTTCTCCTCCCACATCCTGGAACTGAGCAAGGCCCAGCCCTCCCGGTCACTTTTTTTTTTTTTTTTTTTTTTTTTTTTCTAGACTTTCAATGAAGCAAGGGTAAACAGGACTTGGCATGAGACCTCGAAATATTTTCAATTCACTCGTCCTTTGTAGGGTGCCTGTTTATTTAGTGTGAATAGAGCTCAGAGTGCAGGAAAGCCAATGTTAACCACTTCCTGGGCAAACGCTAACCTCAGCCTGCGTAATTCAGTGACATTTCAGCTCCCCTTTTCTCCACATCCTCTCCCAAGCCCTTGCTCTCCTGAACCTTCAGATGACCCCGTAGCCTTTGACAAGCCTTGACAAGTTTTCTAAGTTTCCCCTAGTAGGCAGCAAGTCCTTGTCATGTGTTTTTTATGCCCGCCCTATGCTCCCTGAATTTTTTAAAAGATGAACTATGTATTTGGGTGTTTTGCCTGCAGGTATGTGTTTGCAGTGCCTGGGGAGACCAGAAGACAGTGTCATAAGCCCTGGACCTGGAGTTACAGACGACTATGAATTACCATGTGGGTGCTGAGAATTGAAGCTCAGGCCTCCAGAAGAGTGAGTGCTTTTAGCTACTGAGCCATCTCTCCAACACCCATCCTGAATTTCTGGCAGTTTCGGCTCCTCCACCAGACTGTGGCTGCACACCAGAGCAGTCTTTGTTTCCGTTCTGTCCCTAGGGGCTAGGAAGTCACAGGCATCTGGAAGGCACTGCAAAACAGTTAACAAATATATTTCATTGCAACATTTTTCCCTTCTATTTACTCACTCATCCAATTATTCATTAAATATTTATTGAGTATTTACTCTGTCTTATGAACTGTTTTAAGTACTAGGCATTCAAAAGCTAAAAATATTTGTCCTGTAGTCTAATAGGGGCAGATATGTAGTAGACACTTTTTTTTTCCCTCAACAGATTCTCTTGTAAGATGTTTACTTCATTTCTGGGGATATTTATGCTTTCCATTCTTCCATTCACTGCCAAAGGCTAAAGGTCAATATCTTATCTGGAGAATTCTGGAATGGCCAAAGGGTACTGAATAACACTTTCTCAGCCCTGTATCATTTGAAGAAAATTAAAAACAAAACAAAAATGAAACATCAAGAAAAAGTCCCAAGTGGAACCTATTTGAAGACTTTGACCCCAAATATAACTCACTGGTGTTTAAACTTTCATTTCAATAGTGACTTACTTTTAAGGCAAGTTTTGCATTCACAGCAAAAATGAGCAGAAAATGGGCTTTCTTACACATTCCTTCATCCTTCCATCCATGTGCACTCCGCCAAAGCAAGCCCCTGCTAAACTGATTAATGTTCACTATCACTTCCCCCGAGATTAGGATGACCTAAGAGACATACCTCTGGATGTATCTCTGAGAATTTCCAAAGATTTAATGGAGGAGGAAAGACTCACTCTGGATGCGGGTGGCACCATCCATAGCCTGGATGGAGTCTGGAACTGAATTAAAATGGAGAAAGGAAAGGCAGGGAAAAAGAGAGAGACAGAGACCCGACATCCATCTCTCCCATTTTCCAGACTGTGAATGTGAATGTAGTCTGCCTCACACTTCTGTGGTCTTACCTTCCCACCATGATGGACCAGGTTCCTTCTCAAGCTAGCAGTCAAAATGAACCTTTCTTTGTTTTAATTGCTGTTGGGTACTTGGTCAAAGCATATGAAACTATCACTAAAACCCCTGCCATCAGCATTGCCCACAAAAGTGGCTTGATATGTTAATGAGCTGTCACAATACATTATAACCATCCCAAGTTTATACTGTTTATACTCTGGCTCAGTTCTACCTTTTATGGGTTTGCACAGAGGTGTAACAATGTGTACCTACCAATTGTAGCGTGTATGTTTTCCACCAGCCTGCCCGCCGCAGGTCTGGTCCTGCCGCGACGCTAGCCCCCAATAACACGCTGAGACTCTGTATTTGATACAATTCTGTTGGCCAGGTACTATTATTGTTTATTGGCTAGCTCTGTCTTAATGATTAACCCATTTCTATTATTCTAAGTATTTCCACGTGGCTCATCTTACCAGCCAGAGCAGTGCTGATATGTTACCTCTCAGGGCTCTCCATGTTCACCCCTCCTAACTACTTCCTCTTTCCTCCTTGTCTCCTAGCCCCACCTATCTTGCTTTCCCATTGGCCCAACAGTGCTTTATTCATTAACCAGTATGAGAAACATATTTACAGAATAACATCTCCCATCACCTACCATTTTTGAATGCCACCTAATCATGCTGCCCCCTCTAAGCTCACATACCATTGTTTTTCTTGATGCCTTCTTTTTCTGTAATATTATAGTTGAGATTGTACAATAGGTTGCCTCTTTAAACTTTGTATTTGATTTCCTTCATGTGCATTAATCATTTGCCTACCTATATGTCTGCCTGCCTCTTAAGTGCCTAGTGCTTGTGGAGGCCAGGAGAGGGCATCAGATTCCCTTGGAACTGGAGTTACAGTGAGTTATGAGCCACCATGTAGGATGCTGGGACTCCAGTCTAGTCCTCTGGAAGAGCAGTTAGTACTCTTAACCACTGAGTCATCTCTCCGGCCCCAGTAGGTTGTGTTTTTGGACCGGGTACTTACACATAGCTATATATGCACTTAAGACTCCCCTTTGGTCCCCCACCCCCTTTGGCTTTTTATGCCTGAAGAATGCATTTCTTTCTGGCATTGTTTGGATATACCTCAGCCTCAGCTTATTTTTCCATTTATCTTGTTACATATCTAACAAGATATGTAAGATATCTTGTTTTGTTTTGTTTTTTTTTAACCTGAGACTAAAATTTTACCAACCAAATAAATTCTAAAACTGTGCTTATTTTATTAACTAGTTAGTAGTCAAACTAAAACCTATGTTTTAGAAAGATACCCCTTCTTAAACAAGGACAGGCTCTGCAAATATTTTTTTTTCCAGATTGTAATGACAACTTTGGGTTCATACATAACCAGAAAGATAATAATAAAATTATGTCAAGAAGTACAACTGAGGTGGACATCAGTGAAGGAATATCTAGAAAAATTGATCACTGGTCAGAGAGTGGGTTAGGGGTTATCAGGAGCTGGGTGGGGTGACTTTGATTTGTGATATGAATATGTGTTGAACACAGGTGCTGATAAGCTCACTAATGATTTGATAATCACTCACAGTATGTGCTTAATATAGCCAATCTTTGTCTATTAAGTATTTTATAATAGAATAAACTTTTAAAACCAGATAAAACTGGCTACTGGGGCTGTAGCTCAGTCACTGGGGCTTGTGTTGTATGCAAAGCCTTGGGTCCAATCACCACAAACACAGGAAAGGGGGGATATATATATATATATATATATATATATATATATATATATATATATATATATATATATATATATAAGAAACAGAGCAAAAAATGACCATAATTAAAGGACATCGAGACAATCACATTCATATTTATTTTTCTAAGTGTGTGGGTGTGGGTGTGGGTGTATATGGGGAGGGAGAAAAAAAAAGAGAAGCTTACTACATATGTACACAGGTTAGTGTTAAATTCTTGTCCTGAATACATAGCCTAGTGATAGAGCACTACTTAGCATGTACAAGGTGCTGGTTCAAATTTCCAGTATCTCAGGGTTGTTTTGATTTGCATTTCCCTGATGGCTAAGGATGCTGAGCACTTTCTTAAGTGTCTTTCAGTCATTTCAGAATCCTCTATAGAGAATTCTCTATTTAGTTCTGCACCCCACTTTTTAATTGGATTATTTGGTATTTTGGTGACTAGCTTCTTGAGTTCTTTGTATATTTTAGAAATCAGTCCTCTGTCAGATGTGGAGGTGGTGGAGATCTTTCCCCATTCTGTGGGCTGCCATTTTGTCTTGTTGACTATGTCCTTTGCCTTACAGAAGCTTTTCAGTTTCAGGAGGTCCCATTTACTAATATTTGATCTCAGTGTCTGTGCTATTGGTGTTTTGTTCAGGAAGTGATCTACTATACCAATTAGTTCAAGGGTACCTCCCATTTTCTCTTCTAAGAGGTTCAGTGTGGCTGGATTTATGTTGAGGACTTTGATCCACTTGGACTTAAGAATGGCTAAAATAAAAAAGACCAATGACAGTTTATGCTGGAGAGGCTGTGGAGGAAGGAGAACGCTCCTCCATTGCTGGTGGGAGTGCAAACTTGTGTGGCCACTTTGGAAATCAGTATGGCAGTTCCTCAGGAAAATGGGAATTAGACTACCTTAAGATCCAGCAGTTCCACTCTTGGGCATATTCCCAAAGGATGTACATCTATACAACAAGGATATCAGTTCAACTGTGTTCATACCAGCATTGTTTGTAATAGCCAGAACCTGGAAGCAACCTAGATGCCCCTCAATGGAAGAGTACATGGTGGAAATGTGGCACATTTACACAATAGAGTACTACTCATCGAGAAAAAAAACAAAACAACAACAATAACAACAACAAACAAAACAAAACAAAAAACAATGAAATCTTGAAATTAGTAGACAAATGGATGGAACTAGAAAACACCATCCGAAGTGAGGTAACCCAGTCACAGAAAGACAAACATGGTGTACTTACTTATAAGTGGATAGAGTGAGTACATAGAGCAAAGGACTACCAGCCTACAACCCACACTTCTATATAAGCTAGGAGGTATGCATGGTTCTCCTGAGAAGGAGAAAGGGACAAGAGCTCCTGAGCAAGTTGGGATCATGGGAAAGAGGGGATGGACGTAGGAAACAGAGAAGGGGAGAAGAGGAGGGGGGGATAATATGAGGGACCAGGAAGATTGAGTTGGGGGAGGAATAGAGAAGAGCAAGAAGAGAGATACCATAATAGAGGGAGCCATTATAGGTTTAAGGAGAAATCTGGCATTAGGGAAATGTCCATAGGTCCACAAAGATGATCCCAACTAACAATCTAAGCAATAGTGGAGAGGCTACCTTAAATGCCCTTCCCTGATAATGAGATTGGTGACTGCCTTATACTCCATCCTAGAGCTTTTATCTAGTAGCTGATGGAAACAGAAGGAGATACCCACAGCTAAGCTCTTAGTTTAACTCCTGGAATCCAGTTGTAGAGAGGGAGGAGTTATGAGCAAAGGGATCAAGGCCAGGCTGGAAAAACCCACAGAAACAGCTGACCTGACCAAGAGAGAACACATGGACTCCAGTTGTAAAGCTGGGGAACCAGCATAGGACCAAACCAGGCCTTCTGAATGTGGTGGCCAGTTAGGAGGCCTGGGCAGTCTATGGGACCTCTGAGAGTGGAGTCAGTATTTATCCCTAGTACACAAATGAACTTTGGGAGCCCATTCCCTTTGGAGGGATACTCTCTCAGCCTAGATACACGGAGGAGGGCCTAGGCCCTCCCCTAAATGAAGTGACAGATTTTGATGATCCCCCATGTAAGGCTTCACCCTCTCTGGGGGAGTGGATGGGGAGTGGGATGGGGGGGTCAGTAGGGAGCATGAGAGGATGGGAGGGAGAGGGAATTGGCATGATACGTAAAATAAGATTGTTTCTAAATTAAATATATTTTAAAAATTTCCAGTACCACACGCGCGCGCACACCACACACACACACACACACACACACACACACACACACACACTATTTAGAACCTCCTGAAGGAGAAAGCTTTTGTCCTCTTTTAAAGACGGGGGATCTTGTTCGGTCATGATAAAAGAAACAGTCTGAGATGCCCTAAGTGTAATTACAAAGGTTGGAAGGCAGGGGAGAGAGATGTGGGTAGTTAATAAGGTAGTAAATTATGAGAACAAAATAGCTTTCATATTCTTGAATATATGTTAAAACTTTCCTTCCAATCCCATCCTGAGTCCCTAAACATCATTACTGCTCACAACTCAACTAACTAATCCTTCTAAGGGTGTGCCCTCCCTTCCTGAACTTCTATGGCCCCATGCTCACTTCACATAATCCCAGAACCCTTGTCTGTGTCAAATGCAGGTTCAAAACCACATGATCTCCTTTCTTAAAAGTTGGTCATAGTGAATGTCTGCCAGCTACCCTCATCCTTGCTGCTGGAAGCTGCACAAACATGTCCCTGTATCTGGTTTTTGAGCCCAGAGGGATGTATTGAAGGTGATGTTGGTAAGCTGGCTTCCCTTCATGCTGTGTCTTCATTGGGTGGACTATAAATGGACATGAACAAACTACCAAGGGGAGGGGCTACATTTAATTACACAGGGTGTCTGGAAGTTCCAGGAAAAAATATGTAACTTGAAGAAAGAGCAAATGGTAAGCTTATACACCACACCCTCACTACGGAAAGAGATGGGAGTTTGAGGCTTCTAGAGAAGTGAGCAGTTACTTAAGCTATGATGGAGTGGGGAGGAAGTATATCCTGATCACCTGCCTTGAAAATAAGTCTCCCAGAAAGAAAGGTTAATGTGGGCACTGTCTTCTACTTGACACAGAATTTATCCTCGTATATTTCCTTTACCGATATCTGTATTTACAAAAGGAAAGCTTGCCAGAGCTACTACTGCATCTGCAGTTTCTAAAAATTACCAGCCCCAAATATTCCAACTGTATTTTGGGGTATCATATTTTGCTCTCCTGTGATTATATTTGAGGATGATGTGTCCTGAACCCCAGTAACTGAGCATTGTGGCTGGCGGGGTGTGTGTGACAGGGGTGGGAATTGGCAGGCCACTGCACACAGACAATCTCTGCCTTTGTTGTAATTAAGAAGCTACCTTCTGTGGGTGGGGTGTCTCTACTAATAATCAGGCAGATTGACAACGTGCATTCACACAAGAGCACACACAGACTTGCATAAAAATGGAGATGGTCGGTTACAGTGGAGTGTAGCCATCAGCAGGGACCGCAGCTGGTGCACAGCCCTCTATGGTGAACTCACCATTTAGTTTTTCTGTTTGGGATTTCTTGCTCACAATGCTGTCCAATGTATTGATAGCCAACAGAGAGTTCCCACAAAGAATCACTCTCATTTTTACAGCTGTGTGACTCCTGACATAAAATTGTGAGACATTTCTGGGCCAGGGCAGAGCAATCTCTAAGATATGCTAATGGGAGGGAAAATCAAGGTTCAGATGTTTGTGATGAATTCCTTTTTTTTATATAGAGGAAAAGATGAAGAGCAAAAATTTGTGTTTGTGTCTACTTATATTTTCACAAAGAAATGGACTGTGAGAATCTTTAAACAAGTGGTAACCCTGGTATGGATCAGAAGAGGTAACGAAAGTGAGGCTCCAGTCTGGCTGTGGCCTCCCCAACTCATGCTGACACCTACATGCCACTGAAGTGACATGGGGTGACTTTTAGGGTGTGGTGATGTCCATCGGTGAAGGCTGTTACTGTGGGAGTGAGTTACTTTCCAGTGTCCTCCTGATAAAAGAGAGATCTCGATTTTTCTCTCTGTCTTTGTATACACCCGTCTGTACCTTCTACTGTGTCATGGCACAACAGACGTCCCCACCAGAAGCTGATACTGTGTTCTTGACATTCCCAGCCACCAGAAACATAAACCAGATACATTATTTTTTATTTTTTGGTTTGCTACTTTTTTTTTTCTTGGTATATCTGTAACTGAGTCTTAATAGCATAGGCTATTTTGAAGCTTGCTATGTAGCCAGAGTGGGCTTGTAATTTACAGCAATCTTCCTGCCTCAGCCTCCTGAGTGAAGAGATTGTAAGCATGGTATTCTTTACTCTACAGCCACAGAAAAGGGACTAAAATAGATGAAATGTGTTTTTGCAATGGCTTTTGTCTTTTAAATGTATGTGCACATTGACTTCTCAAAAATAACATTAAAAATCAGCAGATGTAGTCTAAACTAATCTATTTATCTGTACTATACAGTAACAATGGACTGTTGAAAAAATGGCTTGTGCATCCTGTCACCAGGCAAGCTCATAAACACCTGAAAGACCCGCAGAGCATGGATGCTCATGCCCTGACTCAGGAAAGGTACACCACCCCCCCCCAAATCACTCATGAGAAGCGGTCTTGATGCAAAAGCATGAGGTCTTTTATATTCCAACTGCACTGGGGTCCGCAGCCATACTCCACCTGGGGGTAGAGGACTGGGAACCCTGGGTACAGACTTGAGACAGCTTTTATAGGGTTACAACAAAGCCCGTGCATCGTAAACCAATCATCTCATAGCATCCAGTGTGGACCAATTAATTTAAACTATCCAAGCCGGCACTTAGCCCAGGAAGTCTGCTTTTGCATGGGCTTCTGGGTGGGGTGACAAGGCTCATTTCCTGTGTTCACTCATTCACAGCCCTGTCCTAAATAGTCAAGAATGTGATCAAGAATGTCCCCTGCTAGGGGACAGGGTCTGGGATTTAAACTTCCAGCCTCCTGGGGTGAGTGGAGAGTTAGGCTAAATTTTTCCATCCTTACACACCTACCATAGAGAGACCCACAGAAGAGTGGGTTTCTTCTTGATCGAGTATCATCCCTTCCTGGCATTAGCAGCACAATGATGGCAGCTTCCTTCCTTCCTCTTGGAACTCATGCTTCAGCTGTTACCCCAGAGGCCCACCCCAAGAACGCAGCAGGAGAGAGGTGGTGCAGACACCTCTTACAAGGCTGCATGGCTTCCCCAGACAGGGTCACCAACTGTTGAGCAAGTGTCCAAATACCTGAACTGTGGGGAGACATCTCTCATCCGGGCCACCACAATCATCAGTCTGTGTGATTGGAAGTGGCTCTCAACAGAAGTGCAAATATGTTTGATAACTTCAAATTCCAAGAGGATTTTCTGCTAACACGAATTCTCTCTAGGTACGTTAAGCATACATTATGTCATTAAAACAAATCTGGAGGGTCTTGATGCAAATGTTTGTACTTCTAGCACCAATGGCTCAAAACAAGTTTTCTAAGCATGCTTGACTGAATACAAACCATTTTCTGAAATTGAATGTGATTTTAAGTGTACAATTAGGCAATGCCACTTTGCCACTTGCTCAGACACTCTAATTTGCAGTAGAAGGCACAAACCTCTGCTGCACTCTGTGATCTGTAGGTGTTCCAAAAGGCCCCTTTCTGAATATTCTTTGTACCTTTAATTATGAAGACCAGTGTTTTTTAGAACCCCCCTTCCTTGTTAATGGTTCCTGGGAAACTGCCTGTGAAGAGTCTGTTTTTGTGTCATCTGTGCTCTAGAGTCAGACACGCTCTCCACAGACATGCAGATGCCCCCCCGTGGCTGGTCTTCTGGCCTTCTCTGTCTCAACCTCTTTCTGTGTCAGCAGCAGCAACTGTCAGGTGTGGGCTCCACTCCCTATAAAACTCTGCAGCAAGAGTAGGTTCAGCTACCTTGTGATGAAGGTTCCATGGGCTGCAATGGCTTCCTGCTCTGAGTGACTCACTCTCCCATTGTCTCCCTCAGTGGACTTACTGCCGCTCGGGGTCTGTTTCTGATGAAATACAGCTGAACATACTTCATCTTGCATAAGGACTATACTGGAGGGGATTTCCTGATGGTCAGTGTCGGGGAAGGGCGACCGGAAGCCCTGAGATCCTGCACTCTGGCTTGTCCCCACGATGGCAGCCTAGGCCAGGGATTAAAAGAAGCATAATAATGGGCTGGGGTAGCAGCAGCAGCCGAAGCAGCAAAGCAGCGAAGCAGGGAGCCCTTGTGCTTTCTTTCCTCGTGTAGTAAATGGGACTGGACCTTCTAAGCCCCTACCTCTTTAGGCCTCAGATCAGCAACCACTCTCTGGGCAGGAAATGAGTCCTTTCAGCTTTGGTGGCTTCCAAATCTCTGTGTATCTCATCAACACTGCCAATTTAGCAGAAAGCGTTAGAGGAGGCGGGAAGCGTTAGAAGGGGTGTGCCTGCATCCCAATCCTGTGCTCGTGGACTCTTAAAGACCATGGGATGGTGTGCTTTATACATCCCCCCCTCCATCATTTCAAAATGTAAAAGCCACACACAGGCTGAAATGGTGCCTCACTGGGTAAAGGTGCTCGCCACCAAGCCTGGTGACCTTGGTTTAATCCCTAGAACCCACAGGGTGGAAGAAGAGAATAGACACATCCGTGTCACACGCACAAGTACACACACACACACACACACACACACACACACACACACACTAAATTAATTAATTGATTAAATGAAATTTTTAAATAATGAAAGAAAATTGACTCGTTCATAGCCTTCAGGCATACAAAAGCAAGTAGTAAGTAGATTCTGCCCATTGCTGGCTGCCTTAGTCACTTTTTTTATTGCCATATCAAAACACCATGACCAAGGCACCTTATAAAAGAAATTTAATTTGTGGCTCATAATTCCAGATAGAGTCCATTGTCATCATGGTGGGGAGCATGGCATCAGGCAGGCAAGCAGGCATAGCATTGCCACAGGCATGAGGCTGAGAAAAAGAGAGACAGAGTGATGCATTCAGACAGAGACAGCCTGAGCCTGACTGGCATGGTCCTTTGAAACTCCAAATTCCACCCCAAGTGACACCTTCTCCAACAAGACCACACCTCCCAATCCTTCCCAAAATAGTTCCTTCAACTGCAAACCAAGCATTCAGACATAGGAGCCTGTGGAAGCCATTCTTATTCAAACCACTCTGTGGGCTATTGACATACACACTCTGTAATGTTGTTGATTATCTTGTCCCTTCAACATGGCATTATAAGTCACTTTGCAGCTTGGGGGATTCCAGCAGCTATCACAGTGATTTTTCATGAGGTTTGTCAAGGGTGTAAACAGTATATTTCAGTATATTTTTCCCTGACTAAGTGCCTTGGCTCTTTTCTTTTCACCAGCTACCCCTATTAAGAAGAGCACCTAATAGAATTCTAAGGATCAAGATCTCCTTTATGTCTTGGCAAGAGTATCATACCATAAGTAAAATGCCATCCCTGACCTAGCCACTCCAACTAGGAGCAGTCCCTAGTGCAAAGTTAAAAGTATCCAACTATTAAATAATTGTGTTGGCTTTCTGTCATAGTAAAACACTTGTAATAATTAGCTTTTGGATAGAAAAGGTTTCTTTTGGCCCACAGATGGGGAGGTATCATCCGTGAGTGATTGGTCTTACGGTTCTGTGCCTGTGGCAGGGTGTGGCATTATGGAGTATGCCTCAAACAAGGCTGCTCACATCATGAGTTCACCTCATTCGTGTTCAGGAAGCAAAGGAGAATAGGGTGAAGGCTGGAGAGGCACAGTCACACTCAAGGCCAGTCCCCCCGGTAACCTAACCCCCCCCCCTCGGCCTCACAGCTTAAAAGATGCCTGCAATAGTCTAAATGTGTCACCCTGAGGCCCAAGCTCTTAACACAGGGGCCTTTTAGGGGAACATTCATAATCCAAACTACAACACTAAAGATAACTGAATTCTAGTCTATGATTTTATTAGTCTACAGCAAGCCTTATTGGGCAACTCCACTGGAGAAGGGATGAATGGCAGGCCAAATTCAGTCTTTGGATATAATACTACTATAACACTGTATACCCCTCCCCAAATTTCTAATGAAAACATTCAATAAATTCAGGCTGAATAAATCTATTAATGTAAAAGTGTTTCATACAAACTCAGCATTTGAGCAAAAACATAAACCTTTGTGCACACTAGTGTCCCATACACTCTGTTCATTCTGCTTTATCCTCTGCCTGTGTGACCCTCACCTCTCCAGTCTCCATCACTTTTTTTTTTTTTTTTTTTGTAATGCTTTCTTCCCATGATGCTACTCTTCCCAGAATCTTCCACTCCGAATCCCAAGGCTCCCTGGGTCATCTTCATTACTCACACAAAAAAATATCAATTGCTAGGTTCCTTATTCATTAGTGGACGTGAGCTTCACACCTCCCCCCACCCGATTTCCTGTTCACTCTGCCCCTAAATTATGTTGGTAAAGGTAATTGTAAAAAAATAGTGTTCTCTTAAAACGTGTTAGTATGGGCTTAGTCTCAAATTGTTGAGTCTTATTTGTTTGAGACAGGGTTTCCCAATAGCTATGGAGCCAGTCTTGAAACTTGCTCTGTAGACCAAGCTGGTCTTGAACTCACAGAGATCCACCTGACTCCCTCCCGAGTGCTGGGATTAAAGGTGTGCACCATCACCACCCAGAAATTATTAAATTTTACAACACCACCTAGGTAGGATTAATGTGGTACATTTTATAAAATGTGCAAAATCATGCAGGTTATGTTGAGAGAATACAAAATAAACCACCCTACCCAGCTTTCCTATGGGAAAGGCCATATACCTGGATCAGCATTTCACCATATATTTTCCCTAAATAAATAAGTCATTCTCCTGGAGAATTTGGGTAATTTTAGCAGCTTCCACATGACAGAATGTTCCAAGGACAAAATCATATAATCATGAATAAATATTTATTAGAACATTTTGAATCTTTAGGGAAAAAACAAACAAACTTCAAAATACCAAGAATTTAAAACACATACTTCTTACTCCTGGGATAAGCTCTCATTGGCTTTACCAAGAAAACAGAAACCTGAGGAGCCTGCCTTCCAGTGCCCTGCTTGGAGCCTCCAGAGGTCTGGGGACTGTACACAGGGGAACCCATGCTGGTGAACCAGCCCATCCAGAGTCTGCCAGCATCCTAGTCCCGCCTTCTGCCTTCTGCCTTCTGCCTTCTGCCTTCTGCCTTCTGCCTTCTGCTTTCTGCCTTCTGCCTTCCTGCGTGCTGCTCAGAGCCTCTTGAGGCTTGCTGGACTGTGCACCCATGGGGGAACTCATGGGGGAACTCGTCCCAGCATACCAGTCCATTCAGAGTCTGACAACTTCCTAATCCTGCCTCCACCCACTGGAAGAGAAGAGCCATCAGAATATTGGATCTGCTTGCACCCACCGGAAGAGAACCTTGATCCTGTATCCACCAGGAGAGGGAGGGACCTCATGGTACACACTGAAAGAAGGGATGGATAGACAACAGTATAAGAACACAGTCAACAACAGAAAGATCAGTCTAGGGACTCAACAAGAGCAAGGCCAGAACAACCCAACATGGATGAAGCAGAGGAGAACGACCCTAAAAACAACTCTATGATAATGATAGAGACCCTCAAAGAGGTAATGAGAAAATCCCTTAAATAAATGGAAGAAAAACCAAACAAAAAATTCAAGAAATAGAGGAAAAGACAACCCAAAAGTTGCAAGAAACAATTCAAACAGAGAAAGGCTTGAAAGCTCAAATAGAGACAATTAAACAAAACAAAACAAAACAAAAAAAACATACTCTGAGGGAATTCTGGAAATAGAAAAGCTAGGTAAATGATCAGGAACTACATAAGCAAATACAACCAACAGGCAAAAGAAAAATGAGGAAAAAGCCACAGACAATACCACCACCAACAAATCCAAAACAAACAAGAATTAGCAATCAATGATCATTAATATCCTCAATATTAATGGTCTTAACTCACCTATAAAAAGACACAGACTAACAGAAGGAATATGAAGACAGAATCCATCCTTCTGCTGCATACAAAAAATATAATTCAACTTCAAAGACAGACATTACCTCAGAGTTAATGGTTGGGAAAATTTTTTCAATCAATTTCAATCAAGTGGGCCCAAGAAACAAGCAGGTGTAGCAAACCTAATATTTAACAAATTGGACTTTAAACTAAATTCAATCAAAAGAGATGAAGAAGGTCATTTCTTATTCATCACAGGAGAAATTCATCAAGATGAAGTCTCAATTCTGAACATCTATGCCCCAAACACAAAGGCACCCATATTCATAAAAGAAACATTACTAAAACTCAAATCACACATAAAACCTCACACACTTATAGTGGGAGATTTCAACACCCCACTCTCAACACTAAACAGTTCCACTAGACAGAAACTTAACAAAGAAACAAAGGAACTAACAGAAGTTATGACCCAATTGGGTTTAACAGACATGTATAGAACATTCCATCCAAACACAAAAGAATATTCCTTCTTCTCAGCACCACATGGAACCTTCTCTAAAATCAATCACATATTCAGCAATATAGTAAACCTCAATAGGTACAAAAAAAATTGGAATAAGCCCCTATATATTACCAGACCACCATGCTTTAAAGTTAGAATTCAACAACAACACAAACTCACGAAAATTGAATAATGCATAATTGCACCATTTCTGGGTCAAGGAAGAAATAAAGAAAGAAATTAAAGACTTCTTAGAATTCAATGACAATGAAGACACAATATACTGAAACTTATGGAACACTTTGAAAGCAGTGCTAAGAGAAAAGTTCATAGCACTAACTGCATCATGAAGAAACTGGAGAATAGTCACACCACAGAATTAACAGCACAACAGAAAGCTCTAGAACAAAAAGAAGCAAAATCACCCTAGAGGAGTAGACACCAGAAAACAATCAAATTGAGGGCTGAAATAAATAAAGTAGAAACTAGAAAAGCAATACAAAGAATCAATGTCACAAAGACTTGGTTCTTTGAAAAGGTCAACAAGATAGACAAAACTTTATCCAAACTAACCAGAAGACAGAGAGAAAATGCAAATTAACAAAGTTGGAAATGAACAGGGGGATATAGCAACTGACATTGAGGAAATCCAGAGAATCTTAAGGTCATGCTTTGAAAACCTGTACTCCAAAAAACTTGAAGATTTAAAGGGAATAGACAATTTTCTGGACAGATATCACCGAAATTAAATCAAGAACAGATAAACAATTTAAATAGACCTATAACCTCTAATGAAATAGAAGCTGTCATCAAAAGTCTCCTAACCAAGAAAAGCCCAGGGCCAGATGATTTTTCAGTGCAGAATTCTACCAGAAATTAAAAAAGGACCTAATACCAATACTCCTCAATAGAAGCAGAAAATTCATTGGCAAACTCTTTTTACAAGGCTACAATTACCTTTGTACCCAAGCCACACAAAGACACAACTAAGAAAGAGAACTACAGACCAGTATTCCTCATGAGCATTGGTGCAAAAAAACCCTCAATAAAATACTGGCAAATTGAATCCAAGAATACATCAGAGAAATTATCCACCATGACCAAGTAGGCTTCATCCCGGGGATGCAGGGATGATTCAACATAAGAAAAGCTATTAATGTAATCCACCATATAAACAAACTGAAAAAGAAAACCCATATGATCATCTCACTAGATGCTGAAAAAGCCTTTGACAATATCAACACCCCTTCATGATAAAGGTCCTGGAGTGATCAGGGATAACAGGAACATACCTAAACATAATAAAAACAATATACAGCAAACAAACAGCCAACATCAAACTAAATGGAGAGAAACTCAATGGGATTCCTCTAAAAACAGGAACAATATCTCTTCAATATTGTACTTGAAGTTTTAGCTAGAGCAATAAGACAACAAACAGAGGTTAAAGGGATACAAATTAGAAAGGAAAAAGTCAAACTTTCACTATTTGCAGATGATATTATAGTTTACATGAGTAACCCAAAAACTCTACCAGGGAACTCCTACAGCTGATAAACACCTTCATCTAAGTGGCAGGATATATGATTAATGAAAAAAAAAAGTAGCCCTACTATATACAGACAATAAATGGGCTAAGAAAGAAGTCAGAGAAACATCACCCTTTACAATAGCCACAAACATAAAATATCTTGGGGTAACGCTAACCAAACAAGTGAAAGACCTAAGTAATAAGAACTTTGAGTCTTAAAAAAAAAAAGAAAAGAAAAGAAAGAAATTAAAGAAGCTACCAGAATATGGAAAGATCTTCCATGCTCTTGAACAGGTAAGATCAACATAGGAAAAATGGCAATCTTGCCAAAAGCAATCTACAGCTTCAATGCAATTCCCATCAAAATCCAACACAATTCTTCACAGACCTTGAAAAGACAATACTCAACTTTATATGAAAAAACAAAAGATGCAGGGTAGCCAAAACAACCCTGTACAATAAAGGAACTTCCGGAGGCATCACCATCCCTGACTTCAAGCTCTATTATGGAGCTATAGTCCTGAAAGCAACTTGACATTGATGCAAAAATAGACAGGTAAACCAATGGAATAGAATTGAAAATCCTGATATTAACCCACACACCTATGAACACCTGATTTTTGACAAAGAAGCTAAGAATATACAATAGAAAAAGAAAGAAAGAAAGAAAGAAAGAAAGAAAGAAAGAAAGAAAGAAAGAAAGAAAGAAAGAAAGCATCTTCAACAAATGGTGCTGGCATACCTGGATGCTGGTGTATAGAAGACTGCAAATAAACCCATGTTGATCACCATGCACCAAATGGATCAAAGACCATCAAAGACATAAATGCAGCCACACTGAACCTCTTAGAAAAGAAAGTGGGAGGTATACTTGAATTGGTACTGTAGACCACTTCCTGAACAAAACAACAGTAGCATAAACATCAAACGTTAATAAATGGAACCTCCTGAAGCTGAAAAGCTTCTGTAAGGCAAAGGACACAGTCAACAAGACAAAATGGTAGCCCACAGAATGGGAAAAGATCTTTACCAACCCCACATCTGACAGAGGGCTGATTTCAAAATATACAAAGAACTCAAAAAGCTAGTTACCAAAACACCAATTAGTCCAATTAAAAAGTAGGGTACAGAACTAAATAAATAATTCTCAATAGAGGAATCTAAAATGGCTAAAAAAGACACTTAAAAAAGTGCTCAACATCCTTAGCCATCAGTGAAATGCACATCAAAACAACTTACCATCTTACCATCCTACTCCTAACAGAATGGCTAAAATCAAAAACACCAAAGACAGTTTATGCTGGAGAAGATGGGGGAAAAGGGAACATTCCTTCTCTCCTGGTGGGCATGAAAACTCATAGCCACACTGGAAATCAGTATGGTTCCTCAAGAAAATGGGAATCAGTCTACCACAAGATCCAGCAATTCCACTCTTAGGCATATACCCAAAAGATGCACATTCATACAACAAGGACATCTGTTCAACTATGTTCATAGCAGCACTATTTGTAATAGCCAGAACCTGGAAGCAACCTAAATGTCCCTCAACTGAAAAATGGATTGAGATAATGTGGTACAATTACACAATGGACTTCTACTCAGCAGAAAGAAACAAGGAATCTTGAGATTTGTAGGCAAATGGACAGAACTAGAAGAAACCATCCTGAACGATGTAACCCAGTCACAAAAAGACAAACATGGTATGTACTCACTCACATGTGGATTTTAGACATACAGCAAAGGATCACCAGCCTACAATCCACACTGCCAGAGAAGCTAGGAAACAAAGAGGACCCTAAGAGAGACATACATGTTACCCCTAAGATCTCCTGAGGAAATTGGGAACAAGGGTAGGGGGGAGGAGAAAGAGAAGGGGAGAAGAGGAGGAAAGAGGTAGGTATGAGGGAGCAGGAAAATTGAGTCAGGGAAAGAATAGTGGAAAGCAAGAAAAGAGATACCATAATGGAGCCATTAAGGGTTTAAAGAGAAATCTGGCACTTGGGAAATGTCCAGAAACCTACAAGGATGACCCCAACTAACAATCTAAGCAATAGTGAGAGGCTACCTTAAATGTCCTTCCCTGATGATGAGATTGGTGACTACCTTATATGCCATCCTAGAGCCTTCATCCAGTATATGATGGAAGCAGAATCGACACCCTCAGGTAAACACTAGAATCCAGTTGTAGAGAGGGAAGAGTGATGAGCAAAGGGATCAAGACCAGGCTGAAGAAACCCACAGAAACAGCTGACCTGAACAAGGGAGAGCTCATGGACCAGCATAGGACAGACCCAGACCCCTTGAGCATGGGTGTCACTTAGGAGGACTGGGCAGTCTCTGGGGCCTCTGGAAGTTGATCAGTATTTATCCCTTGTATATGAATAGACTTTGGGAGCCTATTCCATATAGAGGGGTGCTCTCTCAGCCTAGTCACATGTGGAGGGCCTAGGCCCTGCTCCAAATGATATGACAGACTTTGAAGATCCCTCATGGAAGGCCTCACCCTCCCTGGCTGGGCAGCAGAAAGATGGTGGGATGGGGGTTGGGGTAGGGGACAGGGGAGGAGGGCAGGGCAAGGGAACTGAGATTGATATGTAAACCAAGCTTGTTTCAAATTTAAATTAAAAAAAAAGAATTTTACACAATGAAAAAAAGAAACTTTAAAGAAAATGTTTTTTGTAATGTGAGATATTATGTTTGTGAGATATTATGTTTCTCAGCTAAGAAATGATTAAAGATTACTTAAAGATCCCCCCTAAAATAAAAAAAAAATTAAAAAAAAAAAACAGTAAAGCTTCAAGTCATGAGGATTGTGTTGGAATTAGCACAGTTCAGAGTCTACAACCTGCCTTGCTGGTTATTAATGTGGCTCTTCAGAGTCCTGGCCAGGTCTTGAAAAGCAATTTTCCCGTCTCAACAATCGTTCCACACTGGCTGCCAGTGGCCTTTCAGGGTGCCCCTTTCCTTGGTGCCAAAAGTCTCCAGAGAAGGGAAAGTCTGAGATTTCACTTTCAAAGCAAGCCTGTTTATCGGCTTCCAGTAACTGCCAAGTCTTCAGCCGACTTTCATTTTTGGGTTCTATTTTCTGTTTCAAAGAATTTTGAATAGCCTCCATGAGTGGAAAAACAAGCACAGTTCAGCTTGCTGAGAGGAACGTGACTACTTTCCAAAGTGATGCTTGGTCCATTCACATCTATTTCACCCCCACCTATCCCTCCTCCCCCCGTAAATCTTGCCATTAATGGGAATCAAAAAAAAAGGGTCACTTTAGTACAGTCATGATCCTATACCTCACCGTGGAAATGCTCATCGTTTTCCTTGTTTGCCAAGGCAGCTACAATATACGGAGTGAAGACTGAATTTGTAAGTGAGGTGTCTCTATGACAAAATGCTGTAGATAATCAGTCAGTTTAAATCAAAAAAAAAAAAAAAAAAAAAAAAAAAAAGGTTTCAGAGGCTTTCATGCATGGCTATCTGAACCATCTCTTTGGAACCAGAGATGAACATTGTGTTGAAAGCACACGGTAGAAGAGACTGCTCACCTTCGGGTAACAGGGAAGCAAAAAAGGAAAAAGAGGTCAAGATCTCAGAGTATCTCCTCAAAGACATAACCCATTTCACTCCACTGAGCTTTACTCCTTAAAGGCCCATCACCTCTCAGTGGTGCCAACAGACTGAGGACCAAGCCTGCAATGCAATACACGGGTCAGACAATGGCAGGAAGGCATGCATGCCATTGGGTGCCCTTATACCAGGGAACCTCTGAGGGGTTCCCTGAGAACTGAAGGCATTTTCATGTTCTCAGTATCTTCACTATCACAAACCCACACTTTTCTCTTTAGGTTCCAGGAGTCTCGTGCTATCAAGTCTGCTGTGGTTGAGGGAGGGCAGTCAAGCGTAGGGAGACCAGGAAGGAAATCTGGTGGCCAGGGCAGGTGCAAAACAAGAACTCAACCCTATCAGAAGTCCACCAGTCTCCCTCTTATGCTCTGGGACTTCCATGAGCATTTCTTCTTAGGTCGGATGCTTGTCATTCATTCACTCATCCAGCATGTCTGCATTATACATCCTCTGTGTGTCGGGATGTTGCTGGTGCTGAGATCTGTCCATTAACAAAGAAACATGGGGATGATTCCCTCCTACTGAGGCTTGCTGCCCTCTACCTTGGGAAAGGAAAAACAGAGGCCATGGGAAGTATCTTTGACCAAGCAAGTAATAGGCACACTGTGATGCTCTATGTTCCTCTGTAAAATGGCATCATAACTGCAAGGATTTCGATGGATTAAAAAACAACAAAACAAAACAAACAAAAACACCTCCAAATAGCAGCTCACCTATGTGCTATTTTGGCAGGTTGTGTTTAGAAAACTATAAAGCAATTTAAATCTCTAATAATAAAAATTAACCACCAACACTTTCATAGTACCAAAGACATGTCTCATACGTTTCTGGATCGACTATGCATGTTATCTTCTCATGAGTTCTTACAACCCTTACTTAAAATAGAGCTGCTAGGTATAACGTGGGGAGGAAGGGGTTAAATGGGAGGTAACCCAGGAAACTGCTGCTCTGTGTCTCCTGATATTCTAATGTTCTTTTGTGGTTAAACAACCTTGAAGCTGAACTAGGGTCTATATCAGAGGCTGGTGCCCAAGCACTTCCCAGTTACCATGTAGAACAGAGCATCTGCATCCCCAGAGAGCCCCAGGTTCTTTGTGATAACATTTACATCATGGTTTTGAACCATTCTCTTGTGGGCTTTTCCAAAGGATCATGGGAAGAATTCTCCCAGTAGTCATATTCCTTATTTGAGAGGTGGTGGTGGTGGGTAGTGGGAAGGCCACCTTACCCTATAAATATACCACTCACCTCATAAATAATCCTAAGACTTCCTGAAAATGCACACTGTCCAGCCCAGTGTGCTACAATACCCTTCAGCGCCTGCCTCCCACTCTCTTGGGTGTTTAAGCTTTGCCTTGTTTTAGCTGTATCTCAGGGCTGACTTCTTCCGTTGTGAGAACCAAGGGGAAGCCCTTACCTGCTAACAGATGGGCAGTAAGCTGTGTCAAGAATGAGGAACTGAGAGAGGGCATTAGGGGTGGGGGAGCATGGGGCTAGAAAGAGGCTTAAGAGGATGATCTCGAACACTAAACTTTAGAGTAAGGGCTTTCAGAGGGCCATGGTGGTGCATGCTTTTAATCTTGTATGCCTTTAATCCCCACAGATCTCTATGAGTTTGAGGCCATCCTGATCTACAAAGCAAACAGCCAGAGCTGTTATACAGAGAAACTTTGTCTTGAAAAACCAACCAACTAAACAACCAACCAAACAACCACAAAAAGAAAAAACAAAACAAAAAGTATGGACTTCTGGCTGTCATGTCACGTCATGTCAGTGGTAGAGTTTGAGGTTATACAAGGGCCAACAAGTGATCCTGTGCTATCTGTCATCATGATGTCAACATTGCAGACATTTAAACCTATAAACATGTATGAACACATATAGGGGAAACTGATACATTGCATAGGTTAGTGGAAAATATTTGTTTATTGTCACTTTCTCAATTTTTCTATATTGGATTATTTTTTTTTAATGGGCAGTGAAATTGAGGTTCAGAAAAAGGGAAACACTACTTTTATTTTTAGAAAAAGAAAAGGCTTTTCTTTTCCACAGAATTCCAAAGGGCAGCATCTAATTAAGTCTCAGGTTAGTGTGCTGCAGGAGACTGTGTAAGGCCCCCTGTAACCCAGGCAACCTGAAGGATCAGGCACAGTGTTCTCCAAGCCAGCCTAAGAACACCCCTTGGCTGCCACATCCCAGAGATTAGCCTGAGGAGGAGCTGGTTGGTCTCAAAGAAGTTGATCCCTTTTCTCCTCTTTTGTCTGAGGCCCAGTAGTCCTCCTCCTCCTCCTCCTCCTCCTCCTCCTCCTCCTCCTCCTCCTCCTCCTCCTCCTCCTCCTCATCACTCTCATCTCTCTCTCTCTCTCTCTCTCTCTCTCTCTCTCTCTGCTTCACACACACAATAAATATAGCACACTTCAAATGTTTTATTGAAATATAAAATAAATACAGAAAAGTGTTGTTCACCATACTTTTAATACTGTCTCCTCCCATTACTGGTCTCTTCCAACAAGGGAGACTCACACCATGTGTTTTTTCTCAAAGCATAGTTCATATTCGTAGCCATTCTCTCATTCACACCCTTGCAGGTTGTCCCCATTTCTCAGGTGCAGCTGAGCCAGAGCTGCAAAGATGGGTAAGTCCTCGGGTACACGGTAAAGTCAGGCACAGTCACAAACAATAGTAAGATAATGGCAAGGCACCTAGTTAGTGGTTTTCTCGGAGGCAGATGAGGTAAGAGAAAAAAAGAGTGAAAAAAAGCTGGATGGTGATTATTGTGGCTTAATAAGGATTAGGAAAAACAAATAGGCTGAATAGATGTTTATTTAGGAAGAAAACTTACACAACAGAGACAGATGAACACCAGCAGGTTCCTGGTCCCAAGGATGTCCCCGGATGCTCTTCTGTCCCCATGCTGCAAGCAAGAGAGCCTTCCGGGAACCCTTCCCCAGACCTAGTTCCCCAATGGGCATGGTCAGTGCCACAGGTGCGGACAAAGTGAATATCTCACTACAAGTGATGATGCACAATTTTAATTCTAAGGCTCAGAAAGCAGGGGCAGAAGGAGCTCTCTGAGTTCGAGCCCAGCCTGGTCTACACAGTGAGTTATAGGACAACCAGGGATACACAGAGAAACCCTGTCTCAGAAAACAAACAGAAAACTAACAAACCAAACAAACAAACAAACAAACAAAAGAGTGAAGAATAAGAAGGCTCTACTGGGATGTGAGAAATGGTGTTATTGTTTTTCTAAAAATAAAAAAGATTTTAGATAAAAAGTGGTGTCTAATTTGTAAGGAGGCATAATATCCATCAGGTAGATGACAGAGCAGGAAGGAAGATCAATGCAGAGAGAGAAGCATGTTCAAATACATAGGAAGAAGAGAAAGTAAGGCTGATACGAGCTATAACAAGGAGGTGAATTAGGTGATACCAAGCTAGGTGTGGCTTTAGGTGAGACCGAAGCATTTTACAATAAGCAATGGTGCCTGTATCACATGAACCTTCTAGCATGTCCCAGGTCTTTGATCCTCTACACGGCCTTACTTCTCACAGTCTGTTTCACCTTCCTGAATCTGACCATGCTCCCCACTTTTATTGGGGCTGTAACTCATCAGTCCCAGGGTGTCCTAGTATAGAAGAAGGGATCCATGGGCCTCCCAAGTGCCTATATGCGCCTTGCTTATAAAAGCTGGAGGGCACGCTGCATAACTAGCCATGATGATAGTGATGAGAATGAAGGTGACTGTAGAGGTACCCATCTTTTGCTACTACAACACAGCTTGGGGAGCTACTCCATAAAGAAACAACATTTATTGCGGCTCAGAACATTGGGGGTGTCAGGTTCTAGCATCATGATATAAGTATACAGCTGGGTGGGGACATGTACGCATCTATATATCTATGTGATCTGTCTTAATTACTTTTCAATTGCTGTGATAAAATACCATGAGCAAGGAAACTCAGGGAAGAAACAGTTTTGAGGAACTTACAGTCTCAAACATGAGTCTATAATCATGGTGGGGACTATGGCAGAAGGCAGGCAGGCACGGCTCTGGAGTAGTAGCTAAGACCTTAACATCCTTACACAAGTAGGAGGCAGAGAAAGCTAACCAGGAATGGCAGTGGACCGGGCTTTTGAAACCTCAAAGCCCACACCCAATGATGCACCTGCTCCAAAAGGCCATACCTCCTAATACTTCCCAAGCAATTTCAACAACTGATGAGCAAGTATTCAAATACATGAGCCTGTGGAGGTCATTCTCTTTCAAAACACATCCAGGTTTTAGTCAATGACCTAATCTAATCTAATCTACTTCCCAAAGGCCATAACTCTGAACACAATAGTTGGATTAATTTCCCTTCTCTTAATATATTAACATAAAACTTTGAATATTAAATGTCTGCATGAGTCCACAGACAAAATCAGAGGGGGTGGCAATGATCAAGCTGCCTCATACACTCAGTGCTGCAGGGTGGGGCATGGGTCCTCTGACACAGTCTGGGGAGCTCCTGAGGGTCTACATTGCAGCACCACCTCCAACCACCCCACCCATACTCCCGCATCAGCATCAAGAAGCTCTCATCCTGCTTGCTATAGGTAGAGAACAGAAATAGCTGCAACAATACTTCTGGTTTTGGTTTTGTGTGTGTGTGTGTGTGTTCTGGAAATGTTATTTGTAAAGCCACATTTCTGCACATAGATGGTGTATGTGTGTGTGTTTCAATTCTTTTATTATTATAAAAGTAATATATCGTAAAAAATGTGAAAAAGTCCAAAAGCTGACTAACTGTGAGGTTCCTATCCAGAGACAATTTTCTTTCATTCATTTACAGTATGCATATTGTACAAACACACATTCATGATAGGATTTATTGTAGTCGTTGTATTTCATAACATTTGCATCATGTTATGAGTAGTTTTATATCCCATCATTTACACTTATTAACGTTTTCTTATGTGATTAAATGACCTCTAGCAACAAAGATTTTAAATTTACATCCTGTGAGATTTGCTCCCACAGTTCTAAGTAAGAGCTTTGAGAAAGGCAGGCTGTCATAAGATGCCACCTTGGTCCTTCTCACTGCCCCTTTAATGTAGCTCCACCCCCATTCCCCTTACACCCCTCCCACCTGCCCTGGAATCCACTGCCTTCTTGCCACACAGCTTGGTCTTTTCAGAACTCTGTATCCTTACTTTGCAGTGTGTAACCTTCTGGTCTGGCTTCATTCCCTTAGCATAATGCCACATGTATGATTACATACACCAATACTAGTTACTTCAGATGGCTGAGCAGTATTTCCCAGCACAAATGAGCCACAGTTAACCATTCCCCAGTCAGGTGATACCCATGACTTCTACTTGCTAAATGAATATTCCACCCTGTGGATATACAAAACCTCGTGTAGTTGATCTCAACAGTTCCCTGTGTGTGTGTGTGTGTGTGTGTGTGAGAGAGAGAGAGAGAGAGAGAGAGAGAGAGATGTTTCAGATTGTTCTCTTATAACTAGCCATTAAATAGACATTTTAAATAGACATCTTTACATAAAGTATATATGTGTATCTTTATATACTGTCTCTGTATCTGAAGCTCTTGACAAGTGTGTATTGTGTTTTTGTGAAACAGGAACATACAGAAAATAAAAAATACAGATGCTTCCAAAAATATATTTAATTATATGATTATACGACACTCCAGGTCTCAATGTTTTGTATCATTATCAAAATAAGGAACAATAACTTTAATTCTGCGGTAACAAATTCTGCCTGGTAAGCAAGACTAGTTACAGTATAATAGGATTACCATCTGGTTACACTCTTTTTCTAGAAGGAAGGGTCTTTAGACAGTGAGCACTCTTAGCCTACACAGAACACTGTGGACTGTCCAAGGGTAGATGCAAGGCTGGGTTCTCATAGAATAACGTGGTGATTTTCTAGTCACACTTGAGAACTTGAAGTCAACGCTACTAAGAGAGAAATCATCAGGCTGACATGCCCTGTTTTATAAAGAGATGTGCTCTCTCTCTGCATAGATGCTGACGCTCTGCAAAGAACAAGAGAAACAGAGACAACATCAGTGTATGACATCTGCTTTCAAAACCACACATACACACTACAGAAATATTTAGATAGAACTCAAAGTTCATAAAGCTGAAAATAAAAATTATTAATTTTCCTATTCTCAGGGAATCACAGCTAATAATTTCAGTTGTCCTTTTGAGAAAGTTCCTCCCCCTACTCTCTCTCTCTCTCTCTCTCTCTCTCTCTCTCTCTTCTGGCTCTCTCTCTCAGATGCGCGCAGGTGTGTGCGTACATACACACACACACACACACACACACACACACACACACACACACCCTCTGTGTAAACACACTGAATGCCGTTTGCTTCCTTTCCTAACACTACCTCTTAGACATACATCATGCTGGTTCACACGGAGCGAAGCCAACTCATTTTTCCTTGTGTACAAATTCTTACTGTATAAATGTTCCAGAGTGTTAACCAAGTTTCTTATTGGTGAACAGTGTATCATCAGAGTTTGAAGATTAAAGAAAGCCTGTTGTGAATTTAAAATACCAAATGAAGGCCTGGCCAAATCCCATTTAAACTAAAGAAGGCTTGACCTTTGGAGTTTTTGAAAGAGAAATTATTGAATTGTCTTCAACCAATTAAAATGTGAACTTTTAAATTTATAAAACCATCTTCTCTTAGTTCAGAAACCAATACTACTGTTCTGGATTGATGTTCACACACAACTTCCTTAGGACTCTAGAGTCTCCTCCCCCACCCCCACCTCCCTTTTTAATTAGCCAATGGCTCCACCTGCTGGTCATTTCTTACAGCTGCATTTCTAATTTAGTTCTTGTTCTTATTTGAATCACTCAAAATGGGTCCCTCCTCTCCCTTTTTGCCTTAAAATAATTAACTGACTAATATCTGGATACATTTCATTTATTTTCAACGAAATAAAATAGCACAGAGAAAAATGAAGGAATGATGAGGGTCTGCCCTCATCTCTTTGCAATTCTTAATTTTTTTTATTTAAAAGTTATGATCAGTGGTTTCGAGTTTATCTTCTCAGACCTGTTCTGGTGCCTGCCCCATAACCATATACAAATTAAACACACAGCATTGTTTCTCACTGCACTGTATTTCTGTGTGTATGCTAGAGGTGTTAGTTTGACATATTTTAGAGTTAAAGGTGGTCGTAAGTCACCATGTGGGTGCTGGGAATCAAACCCAGGTCCTCTGGAATAGCAGCTGGTGCTCTTAACCACTGAGCCATCTCTCTAAGTTTATTTTCTTAAAAGTATAGAAAAGTCTCCAAGATATACTGCTAAGGGAAAAGAAGCCAATTCCAGAATCATATCTATAGTGTCATTCATTATAACTGATATAAGAGATCTATGTGTGTGGTATGAGTGCACAAGTCCATGCATATGTACAGATTCTAACATGTGCCAGGACAGGGATGTCATAATCTATGAGGACACACAAGAGTGTAGAAATGGTGGTCTGCCTGCTAGCACAGGCATAAAGAAAATCTGTTCACATTGCAGTTCACCTGGGTTCTGACTGAAACGTTTACTTACGAGTTCATGACACAGTCCGGGTGAGTGCTGTGGTCCACACACATTAAGAACTTCACTGGTCTACAGGAGGAAAACAGTCCTTAAGAGATTACCCAAACAACTTCCTCCCCATGGAACATTTGTGATGCACCTGCAAAGTGCTGGAAACATAAAATGCATCTCTAAAGATTCCACCAACCTCTCCTTTGTAAACAGTATTAGGTAGGTTGGGAATGGTGGCATCCCTTTACTCCCAGCACTCAGAGGCAGAGGCAGAGGCAGAGGCAGAGGCAGAGGCAGAGGCAGAGGCAGAGGCAGAGGCAGAGGCAGAGGCAGAGGCAGAGGCAGAGGCAGAGGCAGAGGCAGAGGCAGAGGCAGAGGCAGATGCAGGAGTTCAAGGCCACCCTGGTCTACTAGGACAGCCAGAACTACACAGAGAAACCGTTTGGAAAGAGAGAGAGAGAGAGAGAGAGAGAGAGAGAGAGAGAGAGAGAGAGAGAGAGAGAGAGAGAGAGAGAGAGAGAGAGAGAACACCAGTGAGCAGAGAAAGGAATTCTGAATCCACAAGAGGATTACACCGTCCCCCAGGCTTAGAGCCAAGATTTACTATTAATTATGTAGAAAAGCCCTTGATGACACCTGAGACGAAACATATAAAGCGTGGGTCACAGAGTCTCAACAAGCAGTAGCTCTTAAGATTTTTCATTCTATCTATGGCCAAGATCCATCTATCAAACGCCCAACTCAGTAGCTTTTGTAATGTGATCTGAAGATGTAGGAAGCACAGCCCTTGGTCTCCAATCTCATCAGACATCAACCGAGGCTAGAGGGACAAAGTGGACATGGGTACATGATAAAATTCTGCTATTAGTATCCTCCAGCTGTCCTTAAAATGAACTCTGGGGCGGGGTGGGGGGGTAGGGGGATGACTCTGGAAGGTTCTCCCTGTCCATACATCCATACATCCATAGGCAACCCAGAAGTCACCTTCCCTGGCCTTTGGAGTGGATACCCTGCAAAACCAACCCTTTGAATGGCTCTAACCATTCAAAGCGGTTAATAATACACAGCACCACTTACCGGTAGTCATCAATGCAACTGTGCTGGAACCCCAGGGCCTCCAGTCTGTCTTCCAGGATTTTCACACTGCCTTCGCCACAGGATTCTCTAAAACACAGACCGATGTATGTTTTAATCAAACAGATTAAAGAAAGATGAAAATGTAGCTCAAGCTGTTTTAGTGATGACTAAAGATCTTTCTGCCACTCCTTGACATTCTGCTCTCAGGGGGGGACACCAGGAAGTTTCTAGTTCAAAAGCTGTGGCTTTTGGGAAACCTACACAGTCAAGCTGAGTGACAGGCCACAGGGTTTGACAATATTCTCCTCCGTGCATTGTCGGGCTCTGAAGAACAGGGCCCAGCTCTCCTCTGAAGTTACCACACTGGCTTGAAACAGGCTGTGGCCTCACCGCCAAGTTTCTGGACCAAATGGGCTTAACTGTCTCATCTGGTATTAATTAGTTAAGGCATCGGGTACAGCTGTTTGCAAAGCAGGAGCCAAGCCAGTGGGGGCGTTAAGTTGGGCTGTTTGGCAGTGGTGTTCATCCATGAAAAGGATGAGTTCTACACTTGCTCATGTACAGACTCAGTTTCTGAGAAGATGTAGTTCTTCAAAGTCCTGGTCCTCACCGGTTAGCCAGCACCTAGTTGCAGCAGTGGTTGCAACTTGGAGAGCAAGGCGTTACCATGGAGCACTGGGTTGATTCTGACAACCCTGGGGAGGTTACTGAGCCTTCAAGAGATTCGGAAAAAAAAAGGAGAAGGAGGAGGAGGAGGAGGAGGAGGAGGAGGAGAAGAAGGGAAGGAAGGAAGAAAAGAAAGAAAAAAAGGAAGGAAGGAAGGAAGGAAGGAAGGAAGGAAGAAAAACGGGTTTTGACCCTCACCCTCACAGATATATAAGAACCTCCCACACTACTCATAAAGATCAGCATGGCATCTGGCTGGGAGTGAGCCAGCATTCCCAACAATAATCCTTCTCTACCAGCCATGTTAGAAGCAGAAGGCTGGCAGGTCATTAAAGCTAAGTGCAAAAGGTCCCAGTTCAGATTGTAGCCAAGCAAAGCAAGATCTCACAGCTACTACCCCAAGCCCGGTAACTTACACAATGGGTCCCCCAATTTCATGCATGACCCAGATCTCAATTCTTGTGATTTTATCCTTTTGTAAGTATGGGATTTCAAAATCTGCAAAAAACCTGGGAGACAGGAAGGACATTTATACATTTATTATTCTTTTTTCTTTGTTCTTCCACATGTATATGCTAGGCAAGTTCTCTGACACCAAGCCCTGTCTCCAACCTAGGAGAGCCTTTCTTCAAGTCTTAACACAGTATGATCACTATTCATTTGGGCTGTTAGTTTATTTAGATGTTAATTACTTTAAAAGTTTCTGGGAAAGTTGGGTGTGGTGGTGCACACCTTTAAACCCAGCACTCAGGAAGTAGAGGCAAGTTGGATCTCCTAGAGTTTGAGGCCAGCCTGGTCTACATAGTGAATTCCAGGACAGCCAGGTCTATTCAGACAGACCTTGTCTCCCCACACCTCCCCAAAAGTTTCTAGGGTTCTTTTTACATTTTATGTACATGCATATGCATGTGTGCACCTGCATATGCAAGACAGAGTACAAAATCGGGTGCTGTCCAGTCTCTCACTGGCCTAGAACTAGAACAAGTAGACTAGGCTGGCTGAAATAGTGAGCCTCAGAGATTCTCTTGTCTCTGCCACCCCAGAACTTGGATTACAAATGTGCCACCACTCTCTGATATGAGCAGCTTTCCCGCCAGCCTGGTCCCAGAGCTGCATCAGCCCCAAATAACTCACAGAGACACTGTATTAGATATCAAGCTGTTGGCCTGTTACTAGTGTTTATTATTGACTAGCTCTGTCTTCAATATTAATCCATTTCTATTTTTCTAAGTGTTTCCATATGATCTTCTCTTACCGGAGAGAGGTTCCAGACCTCTTCTCTCAAGTCCCTTCATCTTGATTCTCCACTACATCTCCCAGAATCCTCCTTGTCTCCTAGTCCCACCTATCTTGCTTTCCTATTGGCCAACAGTGCTTTTTTCATTAACCAATAAGAGTAACATATTTACAGAATGACATCTCCCATCAACTCCCTGATTTTTCATTTGGGTCCTAGGGATCAGAGAGAGGTCCTCGTGTTTGCAAAGCAAGCGTTACTACAGACCTATATCCCTCCAGCCACTCTCCTACCCTCTACATTTGGATAACTTGCTCATGTATTTGTCAGCTGTTAATGGTTTAATTGTACAGACATGCCTCTAATGACCACATTTACCACATCACACAACTGTTTTCACTTTACAAGAGCAAGCGTTAAATTCGGACTGGGACAATTTTCCTGGGCGTTGCAGTTCTTACCCTTTCACGGGATAGGCTCCTTTGGGCTCTGAGCCATTCAGCATGACATTGATCACCCCAGAACTGTCTCTTGAATACTGCAAGAAGAAACAGATTTTTGAGAAAATGGAGTCACGCCATTTGTGTGTGTGTGTGTGTGTGTGTGTGTGTGTGTGTGTGTGTGTGCGCGCACGCACGCTTTAATAGCAACTTAGTTTTGCTTCTTTAATAGACAGTTTTTAATGGGGGAAAATTGGCATTTCACCTGGCTAGAAGAGATGCAAATGGGCTTATTTGGAGAATCAAATCATCTCTAAAGTCCCCTAGTCAAAGTCTCCCCGATTCAGTAATTCCATATTAGGTACCTTAGCCTAAGGATAGGATGTGGAATGCACAGCATCATGTCAGCTAGAATGAACTAGGGTGAGCTGACGGGACAAAGAGCCTCACATTGCAGTGGCTTCACAGGGAGGTTCACTGACTGCTCCCACTGAACATTCACCACAGGCCCTTGGTGGTTTGGCACTCAGTGTTCTCACCGTGAGGAAGCCTCCCACCTGGGAAGCTGTTAACTGCCGGGAAGAGAGAAGGGCCAGTGACCTGTCCTAAGAGACACAGATGTCACTCTCACTCACCTCTCATTGGCCCATGCAAATAACTCTAAGGGGCAGTACAAACCACAGGTACAGAAAATAAGCCAGCTGCCTTTGGTGAACAATACAAAGTCCCGCCACAAGCACATCACACAAGCATTGGTGCTGTGGCATGGCTTGGGAGACCAACACATGCTCACCAGCTTGGAAGTGCAAGGGAATGGTATACAGTTCCCACTGCAGACCAACACAATGTCGAAGTCCAAATTATTAACAGAAATTAGGATATGCGACATCATAGGAAGTATTTACATTCAAAGCAAAGTGCAAGATTAGCTGAACAGAAGGTGTGCTCTACTACAATACAATTGAGCGTGGCTGAGGAGGGTACAGCTCAGACATGCTGGCCTGGAGTTCAGTTTCTAGTATCATTAAATAAACAAATAAAAGTGAGTGTCTAGGTGGTCTTGTTCTCAGAGCTCTAGTTCAGAGAACGTAATTTTCCTCTAAAATGACTGTCCTGGAATAAAGGTTAGGTGGTGGTGAGTTTCATGCCACTTAGCCACACAGGGCAGGTTTACTGACTAATGAGGTGACACCCGATACCAGGTGCTCTAAAGCAAAGGCACATTATGTGCCATTTGTCTCCAGTGGTTTCCAAAAGGTACTAACGCTAGGAGTTAAGTCTTCAGATGCTGACATCTGACAACCTCTGTGTTAAAGGGGCAGGTAACATTTTGGTGGCAGGAACGTCATGAGTGACCTCACTTGTCTTTCTGTACCTTGCCATTCTCTGCCACAAGCAGAGATGGCATGGGCAGTGGGGAAACAATTGAGAAGTGTGTGGGTATTCACACAGCAAAGCTGTAGAAAGCAGTGGCTGCAATTTCAGTCTCTGAAGCTAGAAAGCCTGCTTTCACATCCTGGTTCCCCTAATTATTATACTTTTAAATGGAGGAAAAGTCTTTTGACAGCTTTGTAATTCATTTTCCAGGTCTGAACGAACAGCAACCTTGGAGGATTGATTGCAGTAAAGGTAAAATGTTTAAAATCAGAACAACATTTAGTCTGGGCATGCAGCTCATGGTAGGACCTTTGCCTGATATGTGCAAAGCCCTAAGTGTGATCCCCAGCACCACAAATGATAATAACATAATAACAATGATATGTATTGACGACTTATGAGGGTCAAGCCCTGTCATTACTGTTCTGGATTAGCTTTGTTATTGCTTCAGCCACCTCGTTTTCTTCTAAGGACTTTAAGATAGAGGTACTGATACTACTTTCCACTATTAAAACACAGTTAGAGCACACACCTTAAAGTTAGGAAGATTCATGGTGGCATGTACTACAGGTCTCTCTCTCTCTCTCTCTCTCTCTCTCTCTCTCTCTCTCTCTCTCTCTCTCTCTCTCTCTCTCCCCTCTCCCTCTCCCTCTGTTTATTTTTTGAGACAGGGTTTCTTTTCCTTCTTCTTCTTCTTCTTCTTCTTCTTCTTCTTCTTCTTCTTCTTCTTCTTCTTCTTCTCCTTCTCCTTCTTCTTCTTCTTCTTTTCTTCTTCTCCCCCTGAGACAGGGTCTCTCTGTGTAGTCCTAGCTGTCCTGGAACTTGCTCTGTAGACCAGGCTGGCCTCAAACTCATAGAGATCCACCTGCCTCTGCCTCCAGAGTGCTGGGATTTAAGGCATGTGCCACCACCACCTGGCTAAGTAAGGCAGGCTTTCTTTATGTAGCCTTGACTATTCTGGAACTAGCTGTGGAGACCAGGCTGACTCAAACACACAGAGATCTGCCTGCCTCTGCCTCAACCTAGTTCAAATGTAGTTTTAGTACCTGTTTACAGGTCTCACTCTTTTAATGGTTGATTTATTTTATTTTATATGCATTGGTGTTTTGCCTGCATGTGTATGTGCGTGGGTGTCAGATCACCTGGAGCTGGATTACAGGCAGTTGTGAGCTGCCATATGCTGGGGCTTGAACCTGGGTCCTCTACGAAAGCTGCCGGTTCTCCTAACTGCTGAGCATCTCTCTAGCCTGTTACAGTTCGTTTATAGACAGTGTTGACATGGCACCTCTATAGAAGTGTTAAGCCTTCCGGTCTCCAATAAGGGACTTTAGCAGCTACTAGAGCCTGTATTTCAGATGATGCCCTGGGAAAGTAGGAATAAACACTGCCTCCCACTGGAGCTGGCAGGAGTACACAGTGATCAGCTTGAGGCTTTGTGGCTAGTCCCAATGAAAGGTTTGGTCAAAGTCCTTCACCCAATCAATGGACCCATGGAACACCTGGAGAGCAAGGTAGCCAATGGGAGGCAAGACACATCACGCCTGAAAGGGAAGGAGTAGAAATACCCTGTCCTTTACTTGCAATCAGCATGATTGACAGTTAATCATCAGCCCTTAGCTAAAGATTTAACCCTCCGTATTTCTAATCTTTATTCCAGTGCTTGAGGCAGGGAATGTAAGCTATAAATGACATCATTTTATAGCTGCAGACAACCACCATCAACTCTGTGGCAATATCCTCTGAGATACAGACGTGCCTTAGGAACATTTCTGTGGCACCAGCTTATTGGTAGCTCACTGCCTCTTCTCCCATTAATGATACTCTGTCAGCATTTCTGATACCCACATCTTAGTCTCCAGTGCCCCAGGCTCTTTGGTAAAGTAGAGATTATTCCCATGTTTTACATAGCACTAGGAAGTACCTGAAGTACACAATTGAGGTGGGACAGAAATGCTTACAATGCACTATCCCCATGTATAGCTAACGTTTGCCGAACGTTTTTCTCTGCACTGCCTTAAATATTTTATCTCCTTAAACCCTCATAACTTTGTCGAGCAGAGAAAACGAGTCAGAGAAATCATTAAAGTAGGTGGAAAGGAAGACTCACCAAAATTAGATAGCAGCCTGGGGTTCAGTTCATAGATTCCACACATGCTCAACACTCACTCACCAATCCCAGAATTACCTGCATGGATGCGCTTTTCCAATAGGAGTCCACAGCATTGTTTTCACAATCTTCTGATGTGGGGCAGGACTGGTAATCAAGTCCTAGGAGGAAAGTATGCAAATACATTTCACATTGGAAACCATATTAATGTAAAGCGTTTGCTAATCCCATATTTGGCATGGATTCTGAACAACATTCGCAGTGCATTTACCTTCTTTGAGCCTCAGTTTCCCCCTCTGGGAAATACAGAGATGAAGGCAGAGCTCTGTTGGATTGGAATCGTAGGCTCTGAGGTCAGATTATAAGGTTACATGGCTTACTGGATACATTCCTAAGCAACTCTCTTAATCACACCATGCCTCAGTTTCCACGCTTGCTAAACTAGAAATAATGATAGCATCATAGAGGATAACATGTGGATTCCAGAACTAATGTGTCAAAAATGCTTACTAGCCTGCAGCAAAGGTAAGTTAGTAAACTCTACCCGTTATTGTTATTATCCATTACTATAGATGTCACTTATCTCAGAGGATTTGGGAAGGGTTAAATGAGATGAACATATATGAAAATGTCCAGCACTAAAGGTAAATTTGCAGGCAGAGGAGCTGTTGCTTTACGGTAATGTGTGCAAAATCTTACCAGAGGCATTTTCCTGTCGACACCAACTCAGGAAGTCCCCAACCTTGCCATACAGAACATCGCACAGGGGCATAAGGCGACGGGTGTTCTCTGAGAAGCTCATAACGAGTAGGTGGTTATTCTCCCAGAACAGTGACTGATGAGAAACAACCAGGAATTAAAATGCAGAAGAAATGAAAACACATTGCAGTTTGTCATCAAGACAAATTCCTCATGGAATTCGGACCCGCTGAGAGCCTACTGCTGCCTTTTTCCTTGTGGTTTGAAGAGCGCTGCCTTTCCCCTCCCTGTATTGCAAACACACAACATAGACAAGTGGTTCCCTACCTTCCTAACGCTGCAGCCCTTTAATACAGTTCCTCATGTTGTGGTGGCCCCCAACCATCAAATTATTTTCTTTGCTACTTTGTAACTGTATTTTGCCACTGTTATGAATCATAATGTAAATATATTTTGGAGATAGAAATTTGTTAAAGGGGTTGCGATCACTGGTATAGATGATAATGATATATTTTCCCAGGAGCATGATTACGGGAGCAGGGCTGGAAGCCTGGCTCTGTCCTATGCTAGATGTGTGATTTTGACCAAGGCTCTTCATCCCCCTGTGCCTCTGTTGGGAAAATAAGGAGAAGAAGCCTTTGGCCTCCTGTTGTAGCTATGATTAGGGTAGTAAGCAATTGTGTGATTCCCCTTCCTAGAGTGCACAGTGCTTCAGAACACCTCATTCTTCACAGCACACCTTGTACCTTCCCAGGCAAATAGTGTCTTCATGGAGCACAGCTAACAGTAGTTGCTGGCAGCTGTCTCATCTGGTCCTCAGTAGTTCAATCTCTTTGTAGACTGGAAAGGCTTCAAGTACCATGTTTTCTTTGGTATCCCTAACCCTTAATACAACGCCAGGAACACAGAAGGATTCCAACAAGTTATTTGTTAAGTTCATCAACTACATTAACCTCTGAGGGATGTATAATTCTAAATTATGCATCTGCTTTTTACCAACAAAGAATCAGGAAAACATGCCGCATAAACTTAGAAAATAGGCTTTTTGGTCATATCTGAGGTGGTTGTCCTTACCTTGTCTCTAGGAATGGAGTGCCTGGAGAGGTTAATGAAGGCGTCATAGTCTGAGGGAAGCACAGAGCAGGGGTCCTTGTCGAGCACTACCTTGAAAGCCTCCCATATGGCCGTGCAGTTTTTGTTCCTGTGCAAAAGTGCCAGTCAGGACTGGGGGGAGTGTGCTTCAGAAGGTAAGGCTATTGTGGTGAAAGCATGGGAGGGACCTGAGTTTAGTGCCCCCCCCTCCCTATCCATGCCTCTAACCCCAGCATAGCATGAGGTGGAAACAGGAGGATGACTGTGGCTGGCTGGCTCAGGCTAGCTCTAGCTCTTTGGGACTAGATGATGATAGAGTTAGACAATTATTGAGCAGCCAGTGTTCCCATCTGGCCTCTGTGTGGGCACAGGCACATGCACATCACACACACACACACACACACACACACACACACACACACACACACACACACACAGAGAGAGAGAGAGAGAGAGAGAGAGAGAGAGAGAGAGAGAGAGAGCACAAATTATAAAAAGAAAACTCAAAATGCACCACACTGTGAAAGGAAAAGCAGAGCTCTCCAGTGTAAGTAATATTTTTTCCCCAGGCTCAAAAATAACAGAACAGGTCACATATAGAAGTACAGCTACAAGGTGACAATTCCTTTCCTTTTCTTTGTTTTGATTTGTGTTTTTTTGTTTTGTTTTTGTTTGTTTGTCGTGTTTTGTGTTTTTGAGACAGTGTTTCTCTGTGTAGCCTGGCTACCTAAAACTCACTCTGTAGACCAAGCTAGCCTTGAACTCAGAGATCCACCTGCTTATTCCTCCCCAATTCTGGGATTAAAGGCAGAAGGTGACAATTTCAATAAACTCTGCAGCTTCCGGTGGTTTTCAGATGGGGTGTGTGGGGTGTGTGTGTGTGTGTGTGTGTGTGTGTGTGTGTGTGTGTGAGAGAGAGAGAGAGAGAGAGAGAGAGAGAGAGAGAGAGAGAGAGAGAGAGAGAGAGATCAAGGGCCATGATAGTCAGGTATTGAAGCACTCTCTTGCCTTTTGTCTATTCTTTTAAACGCAAGAGTGGGGCCCATTGTTCAGGTCTATGGAGGGCAGGTCTCTGGACCCAGGAGGCCAGGTCAGGAGGCAGACAGAAGTAGATAACAAGTGCTCGGAGTGGCTTCTTCTGTTTAGACAGTGTTCTCGGGGGACAGTTTTCACTCCTGAGGTACAAGCCACCTTTCAAAATCACTTCCTATGCAATGGTCACATTTTCTTCCCCTTGGTGAGTGGTGACTAAGAGACTCCTTATGTTATTCTCCCTCTCTCCTTCCCTCCCTCCCTCCCTCCCTCCCTCCCTCCCTCCCTCCCTCCCTCCCTCCCTCCCTCTCTCTTCCTCCTCCTCCTCTCTCTCTCTCTCTCTCTCTGATTGAAATGTATAACAATTAAATACAACTGGCACAAGAAAGGGATAGTATAACAACACAGAGAAGCGTGTCCAAAGGAGGAAAATATTAAGCAGGAAGCACGATGTGTGCAAGACTGGGAACCAGAGTCTTCTAGATGTTCGTCCTAATCCCACCCTGCTCCCTCTCCATCCCTTCATTTTTCTATTCAGACAGACACTAAACTTGAGGCATCATCTAAAAAACACTGCTCGAGGAGCAGTCCTAAAGGAAATAGTTTGGAGAATGTGAGGGGTTTAGCTATATGGAGAAAAAACTTCAGGTCCAAAGCGCTGGCACTTCAGCAGTTGCTGCTAGAGATCTCTCAAATTCGCCTCTAGGTTGGTTTTTGTTACCCCCCCCCACCCCCTTCACCGGCAGGACAGCCTCATCTACAATCTCCTCCTGGACCTGGACAACCCCTGCACTCAGGCCCCTGTCCCTGAGAATCGCATACACTTTACCTGCATGGGGACCCGCTAGTCACTCTGCCTGGCTTTTCAAAGCTGCCCTCTCTTCCTTTTCCCTTGACTCAGCCCTTACCCGGGCTGGAGGCTCAGCAGAGTGGTGTACTCAGCGCAGCGTCCCAGGAAGATGCTTTGCAGATGCGGCGTAGTACCCGCCCCACTCCATCGAGCTGCAGCAGCTCGCGTCCCCAACAGCAGTGGCAGCAGCAGGGGCGGCCATAGCCACAGCCACAGAGACAAAGTGCTTCCCTGGGCGGCCATCGAGGATACTTTGACTGTTCCTCGACCTCCTGGGCTCCTCCCAGTTTCTCTCCTGCCTCAGAGGCGGTTCCCCTTAGCTGTGCACTAGCTGGACGCTCACCCTACTGCCTCCGCCTCCGCAGCCTCCCTTCCCACTGCCTTTCCTCTTCCGTTCCAACAGACACTAAACTTAAGACATGATTGGCAAAAGACACCTCGAGGAGGGGCTCCAAACGAGATGGGAGTTTGAAGGATGTGAGGGTTTCATATGTAAGAGGAAAAAACTTTTTTTGGTTCAAAAGACAACAACACCCTTGACAGATGTCCTCTTTGTCCAGGACCAAAGATGGGTGGATTTTGCTTGTTTGCTCATTTTCATCACACACACACACACACACACACACACACACACACACACACACACACACACACACACCTTTCCTGTTCACACCGTACTTCCTAGCTTTGTTTATAATGGTCTTCAGTTTCCAGATGAGTAAATTTTGGAAGTTATTTAACTTCAACATTTCAGTTTCACTCCCAGGTAACCCTTTAGACAGTCTAGAGAGCCAGAATTGAATAGAGTTACTTGTGGAGTGCCGTGACCTCAGACCTTACCTCAAAACAGCTGTGAACTCAGACTGCTGGTATAGTACACAGGTACACAGGTGTGTGTGTGTGTGTGTGTGTGTGTGTGTGTGTGTGTGTGTGTGATTTTATTTGAATCCCTTTTACTGTAACCAAACTCTATATCCCCCTGCCTTGCTTTTCCTTAAGCAGAAGGTCACAGTTCAGTGATTAAGTATTTTCAGTCTTCCAGTGTGTGTGCGTTCGTGCGGCCCTCTGTCCATCCATCCATTCATCTACCCTCTCCGTCCGGTCTGCTTCCACGTTTCTAAACATTCTATATATATGGCGTGCCTCTACGTGGTTTGGTTTTGGATATTATCGTCTGGATTTCTACTATGGAAAAGTAGATTGTATCTCCTTTCCCATTTCTCCCCCCTCTATTCTCTTTTTGCCTCTCATCTCCCCAAGAGGGTGTTATCACAGCTATAAATCTGTCATATTGCATTACTATGAACGTGTGAACATTATTCATGACTGAGTGTATAACATTTTATTTCCTTATTAGCAAGAGTCAGTGAATGTCTCCTCTTGGACTCGTGTTTCCCCACTTTGGGTAGGGGTGCTTCAGTGTACACTTAGAACATTGTCCACACTCTGTAAGCCATGTAAATTTCTCATTCAAATCCACCGGTCAACATCCTTTCTTTTGAATATCCGGCTTCCCGTTCCAAGACAGGCTGTCATCTCAGTGAGTCATCCCTCTCTGCTGTGTCATGTGTGCTCATTTCTAGATCTCTTTATACATCTCAGTTTCTAACGGCTTCTGGAGAAAATACCAGGAGCTCTCTGAGACTTTTGCACACCAGAAAATATCAATATTTTACACATCTGATAGAGAATTGATTATGTAAAATTTTAAGTTGGAAATAATTTCCCTTTCAAGTTTGAAAACCATTTTCCTTTTATTTATCTATCATCTCCCACCCCAATAGTTTGGGGAATTTTTTATTTTATCATGTGGAGTATGAATTTTCAGAAATAAATTTGGAGAATGGTTTTTATTCAGAGTCTTAATAACCAGTGGGGCCATTCACTATTTTGCATATTATTTAGTTATTCGCTTAGTTGTTTATTACTAATTTATGGTAGTAATAGAATTGAACCTTAAACATCACTCATGCTAGGCAACTAGGTCTGAAGGTGCACATGAGCTTTCCAGGCTCAGAAAGGAAGGAAACAAATACTTCCCCGAGCAACCATAAATAAAGACTGTTAGCAGAGTAAGACTACTCTGTACTTTAAAAAGGGAGGGTGGTGTGTGTGTGTGTGTGTGTGTGTGTGTGTGTGTGTGTGTGTTTCCACTAAATTAATACATATTCCACCAATAGAGATTACATACAGATTTTGGCACCCCGAACTGTCTTTCTGTCCCCTTTCCCTTCAGAACAAAAACAAGGCCATCACACTTAGTCTCCATCAGACCATGAAGAGCCCTCTTTTGGTTAAGTCAACCGAAATTGTCTTCACAAATACTGAAAATACTTGAGTAAATGTTACACAGGTAGGAAGGGTTTTCAAGAACATGAGAGGCTTTAAATTGCCTTCAATGGTTAATAAAAATATGGATATCAAAGATGAAAGCTCAACAAGAAGTGAAGATAAAAAGCTCTGCAGTATCTTAGATATACCTAAATTATCCCAAACTGTAAAAATACAGACATCAAAAGTACTGCTAGGGAGGGCCCCAAATAAGCTGAAGAACATGTTTTTTGACATTTGAAGACAGGAGGTTCATGTTATGAAGTGATAGAAGGCCGAGATGGATTTTTCTATAATTATACAGGGAACACTTCACATTTAACAAATTGGTATTTTTACTTGAGATTTCCAAGTGAAGAGTAAAGGTGTGGTTTCTTGTTACTTTAATGAAGTGTATAATGAGAAAACAATTCTAAAAACAGAATCAGGACTCACAGTTTGGGGGATTTTCAGTTTGTCCAGACTGTGAAATTGAGGTCTGATGTGGGGAACATATTTCGTGGTAGGGTAAAGAGAAGACAGTTGTGTGCCTGGACATTCTTATATTCATATCTATCTATCTATCTATCTATCTATCTATCTATCTATCTATCTATCTATCTATATATCTTTTTAAATTGTGGTATATATATATTATATGATATACATATATATACATATATATATATATATATATATATATATAATTTATCTTCTTAGCCATTTTAAGTATGACCGTCACAGCTTAGTTCTTGGGATTGTGGTGCTTTGACTAGAGTACCCTGCCCCCACTGACTCATGTGTTTGATGCTTGGCCCATGGGGACTATTAGGAGGTGTGGCCTTCTTGGAGCAGGCATGTCCTTGTTGGAGGAAGTGCATCACTGTGAAGGTGAGCTTTGAGGTCTCATATATGCTTAAGCCATGCCTAGTGCATCAGTTTACTTCCCCTGCCTGTGGATCAAGATGCAGAACTCTCGATCCCTTATCTAGCACCATGTCTATCTACACAATGTCACGTCCTGCCATGATGATAATGAACTAAACCTCTGAAACTGTGAACCAGCCCCAGTTAAATGTTTTCCTTTATAAGAATTGCTGTGGTCATGGTGTCTCTTCACAGCAATAGAAACCCTAAGATGGGGAAAAACAGAACAAAACAAAAACCTGATCCCCTGATCCACAGGCCCATCCGGGACAACCAGGCCCAGGTGGGTGGAAGACACCCACTTGCTCCCCTGGTGCTGCTGGGCCTGGAGAGGTAGGAGACATCTGAGATGCTCCCTTCCATAGCCATGTGGTATGGACCAGGCATGAGACACACTGGAGAGGCCCTGCCTGCAGCCATGCAGCACAGGCAGGGTGAGTATCACTTCCATGAGCAAGTACACGGTGGAGAGACGGTAGAGAGAGAAACAGAATGGTTTGTGTACCATGAAGAGAAGCAGAACTGGAGATGTGAGGGTGGTGAGGAACAGCCTGGTGTGAGTGGCGTATGTTGCCACCAGAAGCCTGTAATGTAAAGATGGAAAAATTTAGCCTAACTCTCCACTGACCCCAGGAAGCTGGAAGTTTAAATCCCAGACCCTGTCCCCTGGCAGTGAATTTGCAAAAGGTCACATTCTTTGCTTTTCACGACAGGACTGTTTTCGACAGCACCTGTGAGTGAGTGAACACAGGAAATGAGCCTTGTCATCCCACCCAGAAGCCCCGCTAATACAGACTTCCTGAGCTAAATGTGGGCTTGGATAGTTTAAATTGATTGGTCCGCACTGGATGCTATGAGATGATTGGTTTACAATGCACGGGCTTTGTTGTAACCCTATAAAAGCTGTCTCAATTCTGTACCCAGGGTTCCCAGTCCTCTACCCCCAGGTGGAGTATGGCTGCAGACCCCAGTGCACTTGGAATATAAAAGACCTCATGCTTTTGCATCAAGACCACTTCTCATGAGTGATTTGGGGGGGAGGGGACACTTTTCCTGAGTCGGGGTGTGAGGGTCCACACTCTCCGGGTCTTACAGTACCACCACCACCAGCCATGTCTGGGGCTGTGATCCTGCAGCAGCAGTAGTGGTCTGGGTGGATGTCTGTGGCCCATGTCATCACTAAATGCCATGGCGTTGTCTCTGGTCTGGGCTACCTACCATGTGATTGGTGTCTGAATCTGTGCAGAGCTGGCCCTGCACCTCACAGGCTGGCACTGGGGAGAGCCGACTCCATCACTTGCCTGGTCAGTGTGGGAGAGCTGGCTATGGTGATATTTTGTTTATGATCTAACAAATAAAGCTTGCCTGAGGATCAGAGCACAGAGCTAGCCATCCTAGTTAGCCATAGCGGCCTGGCAGTGGTGGCACACACCTTTAATCATAGCACTCTGGAAACAGGGGCAGGAAGATCTCTGTGAGTTCAAAACCACCCAGGGCTACAGGAGATTGAATCTATCTAAAAGACAAACAAATTTCACACAAATGTAATCTCATCAATTGGGATCACATGCCTTTAATCCCAGCACTAGGGAGATGGAGACAGGTGTGGTAGGGCTGGGAGTGGGGTGGGGTAGAGAGGAATATAAGGCAGGAGGAGACAAGAGAGAGATGCAATCTGAGGATTTGCAGAAACGGGTGCAGTCCAAGTAGTCTAGGAGTCAGTCTGAAGCAGGCAGCCTGAGGGCAGTCTGAGCAGCAGTTAGTCTGAAGCTGGCAGTGTGAGGACAGGATCGCCCCTTTGGTCTGAGCATTGCTAGAGGTAAGAACTCTCTAGTGGCTTTGCTTCTCTGATCCTTCAGCTTTCACCCTCTCATAGCTGACAGCTGACATGGAGTTTTTTGTTTGTTTGTTTGTTTTGTTGTATGTATGTATGTATGTATGTATGTATGTATGTATGTATGAATGTATGTTAGAAGTCATGCTACAGCTGGACCCACCCCTCACCTGGGCAAAACAGGAGAACTGGACCTGGGTGTGGTTGTATGAGAGTGGGTTGGGTATCCAAGTCGACTACCACCCAGGCCCAGATTCAGGGCTTTGAGCTGGCCCACTCCAACATCCACCCCATGTGAGATCTGCTGGAGCATGTGAAGCGGCTGCTCCTGTAGACCCAAAGGTACAGGATCTCCATGACACAGGGCAACAACAGGTTATCTGAGAGGAGTCCAAGAATCCAGTATGGATAGTGTAGCAGAAGCCAGAGACCTCAGACGAGACCAGTGATTCACTGCAATAAACATTTTCAAGTAAATCTTTTTAGGCAAAAGGGCAGAGTGAGTGACACACCTTGACACTAAGACACACCACAGCTTCCATGGTGAGATGTTAATTTTTCTTTCTCCTTTTAATTTTTATTTTTTATCATTTTTCATTTTTTTTTCCTGGGGTGGGGAGGTTGCAAGGGCAGAGGGCAGATATGGAGGGATGGGGAGATGAGTGGGGTTGGGGTGCATGGTATAAAATTTGCAAAGAATCAATAAAAAGTTTTTAAAAATCTAGACATAACAGTGGTATTTTGAAGAGTGGCATGATTCATAGATCCCTCCCACATCTCAGAAAAACAAAAGCAGTGCAGGACTGTTTAGGAAAGACCTATGGAAGAAGCTCTTTGGAGTGGAGTGAATCATTGTGACCCTCAAAGCATTTGAGACAGTTATGCTGAGAAACACTAAGTAGGACTGAAGAAACAGAAAAAGAATGGTTTTAAAAATAGATCTGGTTGTGGGGCAGGGAGCAGGCAGGAAACAGACTATTAAGATCCAGGGCAGACGTGTTACCCTTCATAAAATCTGAGGGCTTTGGATGAAGCCACAGGTCCAGAGGGCACAGACAAGAAAATCACGGGTTATTCCTACACTTTTCCCCTTGGGGAGTTTGTCTGGGTAGACTTTGGACATGACCGTCTGGTAACTCTTGCCTTCCTTGTTCTTCCCTTGTTAGGGACGGAGTCCATGAACATTATCCTACACCTGCTTCATCCCTTTGGAGCATGGGACTTGCTTTCTACTTCTACAAGTGCACAGATGACCTTGGCCCAAATACAGTAGGGTCAGAGCTACACCCAGTTGTCATTTAACAGTTCAGATGCAAGATTTGGGTCTTGAATTGATACTGAAATAATTTCAGAACTGGGGGGGGCATTAGAATGGCGAAGCTTTTTATCATGTGGGATGGGTGTGAGTCTTTGAAAACCAGAAGATTAACTTCAGTCGAGCTGAAATGGCCTTCAAAGATGTCTATACCTATGGCGTCATCTTACCTGGCAGTAGATTTTACAGAAATGATATTTAGCTCAAAGAGCCAAACCCCTCAGGGTCTGAAATACAGCTTGTGGCTCTCACCAGAACAGCAGCTACAGTGGTACTGTGTTGGATCCCATGTTCCTGTAAGACCCATGAGAGTGTGGTCCCTCGCGCTCCCACTCAGGAAAGGCGGCCCCCCTAAATCACTCACAAGAAGCGGTCTTGATGCAAATGCATAAGGTCCTTTATATTCCAGTATACTGCAGTCATCAGTCATACACCATGCAGGGTAAAGGGCTTAGTGACAACCCCTAGCACAGAATTGAGACAGCTTTTATAGGGTTACAGCAAAGCCCGCACATCGTGAACCAATCACCTCATAGCATCCAGTGCAGACCAATTACTTTAAAGTATCCAACCCCGCCCTTAGCCCAGGAAGTCTGCTTTTGCACAGGCTTCTGGGTGTTCATTCACTACCATAAACATTAAAGTAGGTGACCGTCAGTTTGGGATTTAAGACTCCCAGCTTCCTGGGTTTTCTGGGGAATTAGGCTAAATTTTTCCATCTTAACATTCCAAATCCCTCCATGAGGCACAACACAGGCTAGGTGGTGTCTTTGCTTCAGTGGCTTGTCCCACAGAAGAACCTCAACTTTTAATATCCTGGGTTTTTAATCTCTAGAGAGGTTACTCATTATTCCTAGGATACAAGAAAGCATTTCTTACCAAGTTTTCATGGTGGAGGTGGGGTGAGGGAGCAAGCTTTTATGTTTTTGTATGTATGGTATTGTGTGTGTGTGTTTGTGTGTGTGTGTGTGTGTGTGTGTGTGTGTGTGTGTGTGTGCACGCGCACATGTGTGCCCTCATCGGTAAGGGCACATGTGCCGGCCAGGTGCTGATATCATGATCTTCCTCAATCACTTCTCTGGTATTTTTAGAGGACATAGTCTCTAGACTGGATGACCAGAGAGCCCCAGGATTTGCCTAATTCTGTCCCCAGAGCTGTAGTTTCAGATACATTGGCACTCCTGGATTTTACCTGAGTACTAGAGATGCAAACTCATGTCCTCATGATTACACAACATTTTTTTTTAGCCATTGAGTGGTCTTCCCAGACATTTAATTTTTTGTGATATTTCTGGGGAAGCTATCTCTCATTCATTACCTTGATTGTCCCTTGGTTATCTCCTTATAAGAACACTGACAACATGAATGAAAAAAAAGTTCTTTATGGGACTGTGGGTGCCCATAAAGATGGCTGCACTCCATCTTGGCACAAGGACAGAGTTCAAAGCTGTCAGCAAGTCACAAGACCTAAAGGTCAAAGGTGTGGCTACAGAAGGATGTTTTGGCTATCTTAGTCTAACAACAGACCTGAATCTGAGGTGTGGCCACTCCTGACTGTCAAAGCTAAGGAAGAAGTTGAATCTAAGGTGTGACTACTCCTGACCTCAAGGGTAGGGAACAAGAAGTTTAGAGCTAAGGTGTGGTTATTGAACCCTTGGAATGAGTGAGGAAGTAAAGTCTATTCCATACACATGATACTGTGTTTCATTTTTTGGTTAAGGTATATAAGAGGGCGAAAAATAAACTCATGGCATTCGGTCTTGACTGATCTGCCCTGCTGACCTTTATTCTGTTTCTCTCTCTTTCTTTATTATCTATAGCTAGCCTTTCCCTCATCCACACTCCCCCACCCAGGTACAGACTTGGGGCCGCTTGGCTGGGTCCGATTGCAACCCCGCAAAGACTGCTCCCACAGAGGACCTGAACTATCAAGCGTCAGCCATTCACAGATAGTGTGTGTGTGTGTGTGTGTGTGTGTGTGTGTGTGTGTGTGTGTTATCCTTTACTTTCAATAGAATATAAGGTCTACAAAATTCAACATTGCAATAGGCTATGTATGGGAGGAGTGGAAAGTTAGAATTCACATGAGGAAGCCATAGCATATTATGCAATTTGTTTAATCAGCAACAGCCTGAGGATATAACACTAGATGTTGCCATTTTAGATGCTTATAGTGTTTATTGGGTAAAATCAGATGGTCATTCTGTTTGTATGTTTGTTCTGATAATATAAATCAAACCCAGAACTTTGGGTATGCTAGAACTACACTGACCCTGGGATTATATCTTAAAAAAAAGTCTATAATTTGCCACATGTTTACTTTGTAAATACAATTGTATTGTTCTGTGTAAAAAAACATATTGAAAATCCACCTACTTTTGTATTCCAAATATCTCCAACAGAACTTCTGGCCTTGAATTTTAACTTCATTAACTTTTGTTGTTCTTGCTGTTCAATCAACACAAAAATCAGTTGACTTTACTAATATTGAAATTTGACAAAAATTAATCCAGAAAAGCTATCACGCATTATTAATAGCAGTATAACAAAAATAGCAACAAAGTAACATTTAACATTGTGAAACTATACAAAAGGTGGGTAAGATCTTAGGTAACACAGGGAAGCTACATGCGTTTGCTGTATCATTGCATCCATTTTTCTCCTTTGATATTAACTGGATTAGGACTGAAAACCCCACTTCACACAGACTAGCTGTCATGAATGGGAGCAACAGCAGGAGCTTCATTCTATGCAGCAAAGGAAAGTCATCTTCGGTATTAGTGTGCAGTGCCTACAGACTTAGGTCTAGTAATCATTCTCTAGAGAATATGAAGAAGATGTGAGTCACTTTCTTCTTCAGGTGTAATTCAATTTTCCTAAGTGAGATTACCTTTTTCCCAGTAATAAAAATATGAATCTCATCTTGCATTAATAAGCTCTGTTTAGTATTTTCCTTGGGAAAACCATCAAACCGTGGTGTGCTAGAGTAGGTGGGTATGAGTAATTAATTTCTGAATCAGATGTTTTAAGAAGTTGGCTGGCTATTCAGTGAGCTCCCTTTAATAACGTACCATTTTCACTGCTTCCATGAGAACCTGTGGAATTTCTCTGGATACCAGAACTCCCCAGTGGATGACACAATAATTCCACACTGAACTGATACCAGCCATTTCTGGCATTTGGTTAATTAACCTGCTATATTCTCAGCGAGGCTTGCTGTTTCATCTCTCATGATTCATTTATAATTTCCAGTTTCATTTATGTTGATTGACCACAAGCTTTTCCAGTTATTTAAAAGTATCTAAGGACTTAGTTGTGTGGTTAAATTTAAAAAGCACAAAAATCCTCTGTAAAGTCCCCTTGCCTCACATATCTGACATAAACTTAAGAAATGTTGTACAGCTCTCCTTCTTGGAACTTTTTATCAAACTGGATTGCAAAAGCTACCTGGATTGTAATCGGATAATAAGCACCATTTCTAAAAGTTCTGCAACAGTACAGATTTAAACAGCCATCATGTCATCATTAAATAGAGTTTTCTGCTTATCCTCTGACTCATCATCAGAAATAGTCCACACCAGAGCCAAAGCTAATGGGAGAATCCTTTCAGCATCCATGTAAGATACATAGCCAGTATGCTAACAGCAAGGCCTTCTCACTATCAGAGGGCAACTTTGTTGTCCTTCTTTCTTGAAAATATCTGAGAGGCTCAACACTAAATTTCTAGGTGCTATCTAGTTTGGGAGGTTTTAAACTTTCATTTGCAAGAATATTATTACAAATGATACATTTGGTTCAAAGGGTTCTGAACATTTGATAAAGACCTATTTTAAGTAATCTTAATTATAATGTTTTATGATCACTTTTTCCTTTCTGAAATGTGAAGTTGAAGCTAGAAAAATAGAATCAGTATTTTTTTTTCCTTTATTGCTAGCATTCATACTTACAGATCCAAAAGTTGAAGTTAAGTGTGAGTATATATTCTCTTTGCTTTTAATAAAGAAATGAGAAATAATTACTCATTTTAAAAGTAATTCTTCCACTTTAATTTGAAATGTCATAGTTGCAACTAATAAAAACAAACAAAACAGCCCAAATAACAGTTCCAAAAATGCACTTAAGGTTTGCAAATTAGTCTGTTGGGTATCCTAGACTTTACCTCTGTTTTCAAGTCATGGTGATAGAAAATTAGACTGCACAATATTACTTTTGCTACTATGAATCCCAAATGCCATCTATAGACAAATTACTGAAAACAATTTCTTAGCCAATATATTCATCATCTCTCATTCTTTCCTCTTGTATTAAAATTGACCCCAACAATCCTGGGCATGTGCAAAATTCAGGCAGAGGATTTATACAAAACATTCTGGCACTTTGTGTTTCATTTTGTTTTTAAAAAAGTTCATCATATGGCCAACAACTGATTTAATGATTCAAGAATGGGTCAAAGACATGCTGTGGTCAACACTGAGACAAAGACATTTTGTGATATCTGCTATTTGAGTGTCTGTCTGATGATGAGAGATCAGACTTGCTTAGGAATTTCTGGAAGTGGTTGGAATATGTCCTAGATTTTCATTGCTGAGACCTTTTGATGAGAGAGTTTTAAGAATGTTTAGTATAGTCAGATCTAGTGAGAATACAGTGAGATTTTCCATTTTCAGGTCAGTTATCACAATTGAAGTTGGTGAGACATTTTCAGAGAACTTTTTTGAATGCATGCTTGACCTATGTGAAACCATAGACATGACAGGAATGAATCATATTGCTAGCTTTGTTCTGACTGGTATATCCTCTTTCGTGTAATATTTTTGTTGTCTCCCAGACACGTCACACGATGTTGCCCAGGTTGGCCTCAAACTGGTGATTCTCCTGCCTCAACCAGCTGAATGTCTTGAATGCCACCAGGTGTACATCAGTATCCCTGGCCTTTTCTTGTTTTCTTGGTAATTTGAAATCTTTTTCATGGTTTAGAACCTAGCTCAAATGCTATAGAATTCAACAAGTAAATACCTAAAGTTTGGGCACTACTGACACAAAACAAAATTGATACTGTTACGTCAATAAACATGAGTTTGGTTGTCAGTGTGAACTAGAGCTAAGTGACAAATCTTTAAAATGATGCCATGTGAACAAACAGCTATAAAGAGAATAAATATTCCTGATCTAAAACTATGCAAAAAGACTCCACACAGAATATGTAACTTAAGAATTAAAGCATAAGGCCGGGCGTTGGTGGCACGCCTTTAATCCCAAGCATTCAGGAGGTAGAGGCAGAGGCAGAGGCAGGTGGATCTCTGTGAGTTCGACGACAGCCTGGTCTACATACAGAGTGAGTTCCAAGACAGGCTCCAAAGCAATACAGAGAAACATTGTCTCGAAAAACAAACAAAGAATTAAAGCATAAGGGTGTGTGGAAAGTGATTACTATGGTAGGAGGTTCAGGAGCAAATTAATGGGATGGGGTAGAAATGACATCCGATTTCAGTTGTTCATATAACATTTGGTTATTTAACGTTGGGTGAGTACACATAGTTTTGTTACTGTCTTTTTTTTTTTTTCTAAAACAGTCTTACAGTGTTTTATTGCATTCATAAGACTTGGTGCCTTCCTAAAGGCAATGCAAATCTGTCATATTACCCTTGACTTAAAACTACCCTCCATCTCTTGCATTCCCCATCGTCGTCTTCCTATATTGCCCATACATACGAAACCTTAAGGCAGTGACTTCCAGGCACCAGCTATAGGAGTATAAGAATGTAACCATCTTCTCAAGATATTCCTGACTGGCTACCTCCAGGGACCCAGCTAGGACTGCAAAGAACTTCAGCCTCATCTTTGTGGGTGCTCCCTGGGATGCAGGCTGCAGCCTCATGCTGGTAGCAGAACGTAACCCATTCCCGAGCAAATCCAGAAGATCACTCTTTCTGTTCCATCCTCTTTATAAGCTGCTTTTTTTCCCCCTTCACATCCCCAACTGCAGACTTCACACATCCCCCAGGTGCTGCAGTTCAACCAGCCTCCTCACCCCGAAATGCCACCCAAGGGTTCAACCCGGACTGGCCCTCTGCGCATGTGCAATTCCGAGTGCCCGGGAAGATCCCACTCTGGGATCCGGAGGCTCTGGCCGTATTATCGCGGCATACCCTGCTCTCGCGGGAGTTTTTTGGAAGGTCCTGGTGGTGTTGGAGCTTTTAACATCCGAGTCTGCAGAAACCGTGGGAAACCCGGGTTCGAGGCAGTCGCCCTGCGGCCGAGCAGCTGCAACCCACCCGTGATGGGGGCCTTCCTGCTGGCACAGCTGCAGCCCACCGGAACCATCCAGGCTGACCGGACCCAGCCATGGCCCAGGTGACAAATGCCGGAGGTACCCACAGCCCTTGTGCATGTGTCGTGGATTGTTGACATCTGAAATCCACTTTATCATGTTAACTGACTCAGAATGCTGCAGCGTCTTTAGTATTCACAGTAGTCTTGTGTTCTCCTTTTGGTTAAGCCGGCCATTGGTTTTATAAAACCAAAAAAAACCATAAATTAATTCACCAGACATACATAGGTATTCCCCCCTGTAATCATTTTAATAAAACACATTTCCTAATCATGAACCAGTTGGTGCAAATGAATGTATCTCTGTCACAACCCTATTATTTTCCATTTGATGTGTTTGTAGGCTTTTACTACAAGCGTGAAAAGTGCTGGATCGTTAATAGCATGCACTGATGCTGCAGAAGAGCTGAGTTGGGTTTCCAGAATGACCATCAAATAGCTCACAACCACCTGCAGCTCCATTTCTAAGGGATCAACCAACACTGTCTTCTGGCCTCCAGACACCACACACACACACACACACACACACACACACACACACACACACACACACAACACAAAGAAAGTTGGGCACAGGAGTTTGAATCTCAACTCAAACTTTGTATGACCTTTACAGCATTTCTTTTTCTTGGGCTGTTTATTTTTGTAATTTGAGAGGTTCACTGCAGAGATTTTTAAAGCGTTTCTAATGTTCTAAAGTCAGTTAGGTTACTATGTTTGACAGTGTTTGCATATTTTGCAATATCTCATAGAGAAGACTTCAGACATTCCCAACACAAAGAAATAGTCAATGTTTACTGCAAGGAATACCAGTTAACCCCAATCTGTTAGGCATTGCACATTGTATACACATGTTGACATATTACATGATACTTTACAAATACATACCCATTATATGTCAAATAATTTAAAATGCTCTTTGATTTTTAAAATCATTTGTTAATTAGCAGTTATTTTACATGTCTCAAACTATATAAAAGAAAATTCGATGAGAAGACTCAACTTCTCCTAATCCACTTTTGTCTTAGTTATCTTTTACTGTCATGACAAAGCACTGTGAGCAAGGCAATGTAGAAGAAAGAGTTTATTTTGTGGCTTGCTCATAGTTGGCAGTGGGCTGACACAGTGTTGGATCAGAAGCTGAGTGTTCTAATCCATAAGCACCAGCCAGAGAACTAACTAAAAATGGCATGGGCTTTTGAAACCTCAAAGCCCATCTTGGGTAACACACCTCTTCCCACAAGGCCACACTCCATAATCCTTCCCAAACAGTTTCACCAGCAGAGGACAAAGTGGTTGGACATGAGCCTATAAGGGTATTCTCATCCAAACCACATACCATCACCATCCAGTACCATTCCTGATAGTCTTCTACAGGTAACCAGTTTTAATTAATGTCTTTTTATTTTTCCACTCTTCCTGTAGACTCAAGCAAAAACAAACATATGCTCTTCCTATTGTTTTGTTGTTGAGATGGTCTCATGGACTAGAATTATTCTATGAAACTAAGAATAATCTTGAACTCTTGATTTTCCTGCCTGAACCTGGCAAGCCTTGGGACCACAGGCTTGAGCCACTACTCCTGAAAGAAAATACAGTCATTATTAGTTATTATCATCATTATTATTTAACTTTGTGTTTTATGTGTTTGAGTGTTTTGATTGCATGTAGTTTGTATACCATGCGTGAAGAGTGTCCATGGAGGCCAGAAGGTTTTAAAGTCCCTATTTGCATGTATGTTTGTTTGTGTAGCATGTGTGAACAGTGTCCGTGGAGGTTTTAGAAGGTTTTAGATTGTCTGTGACTGGGCAAAGATGATTGTGAACCACCATTTTGGTGCTAGAAATCAAACCCGAGTCCTCTGGAAGAGCAGCCAGTGCTCTTAACTACAGAGCAATCTCTCCAGCTCCAGAATTAACAGACTTACTCCACTCCATTCCCTCCTTCAGTATTCCTGTGTTATTCAGCACTTTTTAAAATAAACTTGGTGTATTATAGATATTCCTCCTTACTGGTATTTAATTAAGCTTACATATTTTTCCCCATCACATATTCCAGGGTACTTGAATGCAGTGAGAGATCCACCTACCTGTGCCAAATGGGCGTGGTCACATGTTCAGACAGACATGTTGGGGGAAGGCTAGGTCTGGGGTCCTGGACCTCAGCTGGCTCTCTTGGTTCTGGTCGGGTCATGGAGAGCAGTCCGGGCGTGGATCCCTGGAGCTGGAACTTGTGGGTCATCGGTTTCTCGTGTAAGTGACTTCTCCCCATATAAAATATATTAACCCATATTATAACCTCATCCCATGTATCTTAATCTGTGCATCTATAGTTGTATAGTTTCTAGTCTGTGGATATTAGAAACAATACTTTGTAGAATGCATTATCTCTTAAATTTCCAAGTATATCCACCTAACTCTTAGAACTGGTGGATCAAAAATGAGATGTATTTGTAAATGTGATAATATTGACACTTGTCCTTCACAGGGAGGGGGTGCCAATGAGAACAAGAATATTGACTTGAAAATGTCATAATGGAACTTGTTTCTCTGTATAATGACAATCAGCTGGAGAGATGATGGTTCAACAGTTGAGAGAACTTGGTATGGTTGCATAGGACTGTCGGGTGGCTCACAATCTTCAGCAGCCCATATTAGCTCCAGTTCCAGAGCATCTGAACCCTTTTCTGACCTCCAAAGACACCTGCACAGGTGCACATAACCAAACACAGTCACACACATATAGATATAAAGACCCTTTTAAAAATGAGTGAACAGTTTCCCTTAACAGGTTATGGTCCCTGTAGTTCTCTTCTACACACTCATCAGCAGAGACTAGGGGGGTCGGGGTATTGTTAGCTTTGAATTTTGTTTTTGAGGGTTTGCCTGACTCGTAAGTTTGGAGGCTACTCTTATTCTCCCCTGGAAGGTTTGATGATATAATGACAAAAATCTAGGAAGTGTTATACATAAAATAACATTTTAGTGTAAAGGATACAGCTCTGGGAACACCAATTGGAAAAGACAGGGCAAGCTATAAGAGCCCAGGTACAAAGCTTTCATGCTGTCTTTGTGTGCTTCTCTCCCAGCATATCTGTATCTTCAAACTGGAATGTCCTTGGATGCAATTGCTTGAAAGGTTTTGCATGGGATTTTACTAAGTATGTTAAACTGTCTCAAGGCCCTCTCCTACTCTTAGAGATGGAAGGATGGGTTGAATAGTCCAGCTCCATATACTTAGTTGATTACTGACTAATCTATAGCCTGGAGCTACCTAAGATTCCTATATAGTTTGTCCCTCATGTGTTACTTCTCTAATGTAAATTCAAACATGATTGAAAGAGTGAATTACAAAGGGAGTCATAGCAGGAAATGCCAACAATTTAAATGGCTCTGCACTAGGAACCCAGGACAAAGAGCAAGTATTTTTTATTATTGTTGTTATTATTATGCTATATAAGCAGATAATAAAATGAAAGTGTGCACCTAACCTTCAACTTAAGAAATAGAGACATGGTGGTGGCTCATACCTGTAATTCCAGCATTTGAGAGGATGATATAGCAGGATTTCCATGAGTTAGTGGTCAGCAAGGGTCCGCCATGTGTGATTCAGCTAAGAACTAGAATGTTAAGGTAGCCTTTAAAGTCTCCTGTGAATCGTAGAGACTGTATTCCTTTTAACTAGAAGAAACCACTACCACAGATCTTGTGTTACCTATCAATATTGTTTGTCTTTTAATTAATATCTTCTAGTTAATCTCTTAGATATTAAACACTTTTTATATCAACTAACAATATTTAGTTATATTAAATTTGAATTTGGGTGTCATGTGTAAACAACATAATGTCCTTTACAACTGATCTTTCTACATGTGTCTAACCAAGCGTTATGTAACTTGTTCTCAAAAGCTGGATTATGAAATCTTACGGCTTGCAAGTGTTGCTTCTAAATGTTCTGCCATGGAAATAAATAAATAAATAAATAAATAAATAAATAAATAAATAAATAAATAATAAGGTTATGCTGGGGCTATAGATCAGTGGTAGGATGGTTTCCTGGCATGCACAATGCCCTGGGTTTGATTTAAACATAGTTTAAAAAGCAGAAAAAGTGAATGAGCTAGGTAGTTTGCTACCCTGCATAACTTTTGATAAATTAGCTGAGACATCAAGGTGTACATACATCTACAAACATGTAAGAAAATACATGAGCTACTTTCTGTTCAATGATGGGTATTTGTTGAAAATAAGATTTCAGTGGTAACAGTGGGGAGTAACTAAGAGAATAGATAGAACTCTTGAAGATTACTTTTCTACTTCTTTATCAAATAACTTATTCTCTCTTTCTTCTTAAGTGCTATAGATTATATAGGACTTAGCACCCATTAGGCAAGTGCTCTAACAGTAAGCTACAACTCCCAGTTACTAAATAGCTTTTTAATTGTTAATATTTTGACCTTTAATTCAAGAATACCATTGACATACTTGAATTTACAGATTAAATTATCTTCATTATAATATTTTACCTGGGGGGGCGGTTTTTAGACAGTGTTTCTCTGTGTAGCTCTGGCTGTCCTGGAACTCATTTTGTAGACCAGGCTGGCCTTGAACTCACAGAGGTCCCTCTGCCTCCAGAATACTGGAATTAAAGGCATATACCACTACCACCTTGGATTTTACTTCTTTTTAAGAATGTGCTTTGAAGTCATACTTTGCTGTTTAAAACAAACTTTTAAAAGTAATGTTTTTATTTGTTCTTTGAGGGTTCCATAGGTTTTTAATCATGTTTTTTCCTCTCCCCCAGCTCCTTTCCTACTCCCCTACCTACCCAAGTTCATGTTCTTTCTCTCTGCTAAAAGAGAAGAGGTAAACAAAGCAAAACCATGGTGTCCAGTTTGTGTTGACCATCACTCCTGAGCGTGGTACCTGCCCTGGAGTGAGGTGACACACCCAATGTAACTAACTCTATTGAAGGACTGGGATCTTCCCTCTCCCAAACAGCTATCAGTTGCAAATAACTTCTGGATTTCAGGAGGGACTTCAAGCCTACTTTTCCTCCTCCATTCTAGGACTTTGGCTGGCTTGAGCATGAGCAGGTTTTGTGTATACTATGACATTTTTCAATTAAAAAATTATGTATGGGGCAGCACATGTGTGTGAGGGTACGTGTGGGAAGGACAAGTCTGTGATATTTGACTCTTCCACACTATGGATTCCAAGAGTCAAACTGAGGTTGATAGGCAGTAAGTGCCTTTAATCTCCAAGTCATCCCTCTGGCCCCAACATTTTTCTTCATGTTGTCACTCACTTTACATATTAGATCCAGCAGTTGAACTTAAACAATGTTTTTTTCTTTTATATTCTTTATTAAGATTTGAAAAGGTTTTAACTTTTAAAATTAGTCTTTAACATTCCATATATATTATCTTCATATATTATTTTTGTTATTTTCATATTTATTATTTTTGCTTTTAAAAGTAGAGTGTTGGGTTGGAGATCTAGCACAGACGGTAATTCTTGCTGCCCAAGTCTCAGGATCGCAGCTCAAATTCTCAGCACCAGTAAAAATCAGGTAGCCTTATTTACCTATGACCCCTGTGCTGTGTTGGCCTGAAACAGGAGAATTGATGGGGTTTGCTAGCTGCCAGTCTAACCTGAAGTTCAATGAGAGACCCAATATTAAGGGAATGTGGTGGGTAATGACACTTAAGTACATCTGATGTCCTCCTCTGGTCTCTGCATGTACAACTGCCTACATCTGCACAGAGCATATACATCATACCATCATACGCATACATCCCCCCCCTACAACTTAGTTAATAAAGAGAAAGTAAGGTCCAGGTACAGTTTACATTAGTTTGATTAAATGTTATAAAGATATAAATTAAAACATCTTGAACACATTATGTAGTATACGTACAGTGTGATATACCGGATCCTCATAAAGTGGACCTTTTCTGTCTTGAGACTCTGGTCAGTAGCAATGAACTTCCTTCAGATATCATTGCAACTGATTGAATTACACTAACTAAATATGTAATTGTACAGCTGTTAATGTTTCTATTAAGGTATAGTTATATTGACATACAGAAACCATACTGAGAAGATAGCAATCAAAATATCCTGTCAATTCAGGTATTATTGAACATATCCTCTTTATTAATTGTTTGTAATAGTGGTTGCAGGTGGCTATGGTATTTGTCAGAATGGAGTCCTTGCTAAGACCTCAAGTAAATTGTTCTGCTCAGTTCTGTTAAAAAGAATTGTTAGTAGTTTCAGGGCTGGTGATATTGCCCACTAGATAAGAATACTTACAGCAGAAGACCTGAGCCCAAATACTAGCATTCACAGTAAAACTCCAGAGTGCCTGTTGCTTCAGTGCTTTGGAAACAGGTGTAGGGTGATTTCTGGCACTTCCTGGCTACCTGCCTAGCCCCAGGTTGAAAGACTCCCATCTCAAGTGAATGAAGTAGACATAAAGCATGACATTGATAGTGTTCACCTCTGTTCTCCACATGCATGTGGAGAATGACTGTTTTCAATCCACGTTTAGTTTGTGACCTGAGGTTTGGGAACATAGCATCTTGAATGATCTAACTTGATGTTTAAGTTAAGTCCTTTACAGATCTATATGACAAATAGTAGGGTACTGTGGTTAGTATGTAACTTACAAAGACAGTGACTCGTCTAGTATGAGTTATAATTTCTGTTTTCACAACTGCTAAATGCTGTCTATATGAGATGTTAAATGTCCTGCCAGGCACGCCACATGTTTCAAACACCCTGATGGCCATAAAGTCTAAAAGACCTTGTATAGTGAAAGAGTAGTAAGAGGACCCAAGGACCATGATATTTATCCAAATAGATTTGTTCCACCTCATCATTCCATGCAGTAAGAGTAGGATGAAAGTTTAAGGCTATGTGTCAGGTATAATTTCTAATAGTATCAACATGTTTATTATTTCATTAAATTTGCAAATATTCAACAACTGATTTATTTTCCATTATTTCTGTTGACATGAGTATGTACATTTATAGGGTGTAATTAAGACTTTTCATGTCCACACACAATGTGGAATTATTCAATCAGTTAATAAAACTATAACTCACTTCCCTATTATTTCTTCCAGTGAGCCATTTGAAATAGACTCTTACTTATTTTGAAATACATTATTGCTGAACATAGTCACAGTTCTATGCAACATCTGGTCTGTTTTTCATTCTGTCTGAGACTCTGTGTCTGTTGGTCAACAGCTTCCCATATTCTTCTCTCAGCCAGCCTTTCTACTTCCAGTTAAGTGTTCTAGAATCTATATGTAAATTTGATCATTCATTATTTGTATTTCTGTGCTTGTCTAATAGTAATCTCTTTCTAAATGAAGCTTACTTAATAACAACAGATTAAAACATCACCATTGTTTAAAGTCACAATATAGTAAGAAGTGAATGAATTGTATCCATTAATACTTTATTTCCCAGTAAACCACAATTATGAATAGCAGCAGCAACCATCATTAACACAACACTCATTGTTTTAAAATTGGAACAATCAAACAAACTGAGAAGATTTCTAGTACATGAGCAAGTTAGGGAAAAATAACAACAAACACCATTGCTGGGAAAGTGAGGCAATTCTGTACATCAAACCACGAGGAAAGTGAATCAGCTTCCTCTTGCTTCATTTTAGAGGGTGTGGTGGCATGTGGTCTTGGATAGTTCATTTACTTGTGACCCAGATTCTTCCAGAGCCTTCTAGAATGTAAATGTGAATAGACTGAACTCACATTTAGGTCCTCCTCCCCAGTTTACTTAAATGGCAGGGTTCCTGTGCAACTACTTTGTGTGTTATGTGAGTTGTGTCCTTCCCTCACATAAGGGCAATTCTGATGGTGTAATTTGTTATTACTTGTTAAAAGGTATCTATGGGGCATTTGGTACACACAGAACACTGGTAGGCAATGGAGGTAGGTGGGGAGGAGTGAGACAGCATACTCTGAACATTAACTATGGGTACTGGGGAATTCCAATCATTTTATATGTATTTGGTAAAGTTGTAGATAACCTCAAAGTTTTGCCAAACATTGTGGCTAAGGTAACTAACTATTCTGAGGCAGATTATGGGAAGAAATGACCTGGCTCAGCAATAAAGCTATTGTTAGAGTGAAGTTACAGTGATATATTAGCATCTTGTGCATCACTGTTACCAAAAAACTAACAGAACATTTTTGGTTCATAGCATCACAGGGATTTCTGTCTGTCATGGTAAAGGTGGCAGGGATGAATAGAGCTGCCATGTCTTGATAGTCCAGGAAGCAGAGACTATGACCAGAACCAGGGTTGTTTTCAGTCCTCAAAAGCCTGCTTCTAGGAGTCTTCTGGCACATGGGCTCTACCTCCTAAACACTCCCTGAGTCCAAAGCAGTTGCCACAAGCTGGGGGATGAACATTCAAAACTCAAGGCTGTGGAGACCCTTCCCATTCAAATCATAGCATTTTAGCCCTGCCCCACAAAAGCTTCTGGCTATCTCAAACTGCAAAATGGCATTAGCTCAACTTTAAAAACTACCAGAGGCTTAACCAGTGACACTGTTCAAGGTCTAAAGTATCTGCTGAAACTCATACCAATCTCTTAACTCCTGTAAGATTAAAAAACAAACAAAAACAAAAAAAAAAACCCAAAAAAACAAAGGAGTTACAAGCTTCCAGTATTTAATGATGCAGGGTAGTAATTCCCTTTCCAAATGGGAGGGGCCCAGAGGATATCCAGGAAAGACTGGATCAAAGATCATCAGAATATATTGTATGAAAAAAAACTGTTTTCAATTTGTTTAAAAGGAAGAAAAAATTTTTAATTTTATTTAAGTATAAAATTTAAATATTAGAAAAATATAACTGTTAAAGCTCACCTGCTTATTTGTTTTCTAAACTTTCAAGACTATATCCCTAAGTACAAGAGAAACTGTTCTTACACTCAGGTTATATTTATAAAGATGTTTCCTATAGCCAGTCCTACAGCAGTAAATCAAAACAAAACCAGAATGGAAAGCAACAACTTGTGTTGCTCCATCATTTAAGCTCAGCCCCTGCATCTCTGCCCTGCTGCATGTGTAGCCTGTCAGCTGGGCAGTGCCTTCAGCTTTGCTCTGGAGACAGCTCTTGCTCCTGGAGTCTCCACTTCTTGGGTTCTCCATTGCAATTTAGACTTCATTTTTATGGCTTCATAAATAACCTGCCCAGGGGCTACATTTTACATTGACTGGCCCTGGGATCTTGGTGCAAGTTGCCCTAACCCTGTAGCTTTTGCATTACATAAGCCTGTGAAATCAACATCACAAGGATAATGTGAGTTCAGCCACCACCCTGGACCCTGGCTGTAGACATCTATGGATACATGTGCGTGTGACCTGGGAGAATACTTCCTTAGACAAACTTTTTTTTTGCAGTATGCTTCAGTGCCTTTCTTTCCAAGCATATATTTGTTTCCCCACATATGTTTGTATTTTCACATCTTGGAATCCTTAATGTGTGGTGTCTGGTCCTCAAAGCATTCTCCCTGTTGCCCTAGTGCAGTGTCCTAGGCTACTTTTCAGTGGCTCTAATCTCTTTTACATTGTAAATGTTTTGTCTACAGATATTCAAGTACTTGTGCTCTTTTTCTCAACAAAGCTGCACAGATTAAAACTGTCCCCTCAGCCTTTTGTTCTCACAAAAATACTGTCTGAAGAGCAACGAGCAATAATTATAGCAGTCTGAGTGTTATTCTACCTAGAACTTTCCTACATCAACAATATTCTACTACTTTTGAATTTGGCCTCTCTCAAATCTTTAAGGAGCAAACAGAATGTAGCCAGAGTCTTCTCTAGAGTGTATCGTGAATAGGCTATAGTCCAGCTCCCAATGAGCCCATATTCCCATCTGTCTTAGGGTTTTTATTGCTGTGAAGAAACATGACCACGGCAACTCTTATGAAAGAAAACATTTAATTGAGGTGGCTCACAGTTACAGATATTCAGTCCATTATCATCATAGCATCATGCAGGCAAGCATGGTGTTGGGGAAATTGCTGAGGGTCCTATAATAGGAGATGACATTCTGTAAATATTGGTTAATGAATAAAGTCCTGTTGGCCTATAGGAAAGCAAGATAGGTGGGACTAGGAGACAAGGAGGATTCTGGGAGATGTAGTAGAAGAAAGTCAAGGTGTAGGAACTTGAGAAAATAAGTTTGAACCCTCTCTCTGGTAAGATAAGACCACCTGGAAACACTTAGATTAATAGAAATTGGTTAATATTTAAGACAGAGCTAGTCAATAAGAAACACTAGTAACAGGCCAATAGCTTTATATCTAATATAGCGTCTGTGTGTTATTTGGGGTTGACGTGGCTGTGGGACCCGGCTGGTGGGAAAACTGATCATAACAGTCCTACATCTTGCAGTCAACAGGAAGTTGACTGAGACACTGGATAGTATCCTGATCATAGGAAATCTCAAAGCCCGTTCCACACAGTGATACTTACTTCAACAAGGTCACACCTACTCTTACAAAGCTACACCTACTAGTAGTGCCACTTCCTATGAGATTATGGGGGCCAATTATATTCTAATTACTCAAAAACCTAAGGAGCAGTCTTTATTGCCCACATTTCTGTTAGTATTCTGGTCTTCTGAATTCCTACCAGAATGGCTCATTTAGCAAAGCTCACACCATTTTAAAACTTCTCTAGCCTAAATATTCCAATTCTTCTCATAGATTAATTCTAAAATGTTAAAAACCACATGGCAAGGTTTTGTCACAGAAATGAGCCCACCCTTACCCCTCATCCCCACTGGGTTAAATTTGCAATGCTGTGATCTGAATACCTAACAGAGAAAATTTAATAGAACTTTATTTCTGTTTATATTTCAGCCCATTAGGTGGGGAAGGCATGATTGACAGGAATAATTCTGTCCATGGGTGGGAATGTGTGGTAGAACTCTTCATATCAGAGCGGGTCAGGAGGCAGAGGGAGAAGGACTAAAACCAAGGAAAGGTCTAACTTTCAGAGGCCTGTTCCCTGTGGCCATTTCTGCTAGCTAAGCTGTACCTTGTTAGTGGCTCTCCAGTTGCCCCAGGCAGCATGACCAGTCAGGGTACAAATGCTCCAACACATAAGCCTGTGGAGGACACACTAGATTCAAACCATAAATGATATGACTGTACCCTGAAGTTTCAGAACACTCAGTATTTCAGTACCCAAAGAACTACAGGGTTGTAAGTGACTGCAGCTGCAAGCCACCTCACTGAACATAGGCCAGAGCAATCCTCCACTGGGAATATAACATGTTCACAAAGGATAAGTCGTTCTTTTTCACTTTGTTACCTAAGCCCACAGTGACTGCATGAGAATGTAGGACTCAGGTGAATGAGGAAGACACATTGGTTTTTTTTTTTTTTCACGTATGGCATCACCATAGCCATAGTGGTGATGTGTCTGTGACCGAGTATGTGGAAAGTGTACGAGGTCATAGATGCCTGTTGGTAAGGCGCAGAGCTCACTAAAGGCTCTGTTGGTTACAGTCTTCAGCATGTTGTATGACCTCTAACCTTTTCATCTGTAAATTGGAGATAATATTACCAATACTTCATATACTTATGTTGAGAATAGGAATGATTTCATGCTCCCAAAGTCCTTAGAAAACTGTCTTGTAGTCAGTTTTATTTGCTACCCTTATTCCATTTAGGGCAAATACATGAACAACGTCAGCAAGTCTCTCTCCTTAACCAGACTTGGTGCTGCATGCCTAATCCCAGCATTTCAGAAGTAGATGAAGGAGGATCAGGACTTCCAGGTCACCCTCCACTGCCGACAGAGTGGTTCTGAAGCCAGCCCAGGCTGTACACCACCTCTAAAACCAACCAGCTAAACAAGCATAGTAACCTACCCCCCCCCATAAAAAAAAGCAGAAACCAACAAAAAGATGGTGTCATAGTGGAGATCAGGCCCAGCCTAGGCAACCTAGCAGACCTCACTGAAATCTTAAAAAGTCAGTGAGATGGGAAAAGAGAAGACACAGCCAACCAAGAGGACAGAAAAATGGTGAGAACATTGAATAATAACAGAAGTGAACACATTCTTTGTTTTGAGAGCACTTAACAAAATTCAGTGCCAGGTACTGGTCAGTTAGCAACACAGTATTTGTAGAGTGACAATATTAGCAATGTCTTTGTTTCAGGAGGCAAACATGTTCTGATTTACTCTGCTGGTAGTGAGACAGCGAACCAGCTCAAATCTGAACACAGACAACTGGAGTCCAAAGCTAATGTGTTGAGCTACTACTACAGTTCAATCCAAACATAGCTACTGGCTCTTAGGATTTTAATACTAGAGTCTGTTAAGAGAGGGTATCTTATTTCATACAGCTTTACATGTGTAGCCATCAAGATACCTATTGTGAGGGTTAATCTTTTTTTCTTTTATTGTTTTATTTTATTTATTCATTTTACATACCAACCACAGTTCCCCCTCCTTCCAGTACTCCCCCTACCCTCATCCTTCTTAGTCTTCCCCCATCCACTCCTTAGAAAGGGTAGGGCCTCCCAAGGGGAGTCAACAAAGCTTAGCACAATCAGTCTAGGCAAGACCAAGCTCCCTTCCCCGGTATCAAGGCTGAGCAAGACATCCCACCATGTGGGATGGGCTTCAAAAGGCCAGCTCATGAACTAGGGATAAATCCTGGTCCCACTGCCAGGGGTTCCACACACAGAAGTGAGGGCCAATCTTTAACTCCAACTTAGATTAAGAAGCACCCATCTAGGTATGTGTTGCTAAGGGTTTTTCTCAAGAGGACCGACCAAAGAGGTAAAACCTATCTGGAATGGGGGTAGCACCAGCCTTTAGGCTGGGTCTCTTCATGGAAGAGGGGAAAAAGGAAGCTCAGCAACCCAGGTACTCTCTGCTTCCTAGCTACCATGATGTGAGTCCCACCGTCTCTGCCATGATGGATTGAAGCCTCCAAAATGAGGCAGAATGAGTTTTTTCTCCCTTGATTTAGTTCTCTCAGGATTTGTCACAGTGAGTGACTAATTTGTGACTGTTTACAGGATGGCTGCTATGCCAGGCATAATAATCACAGTTCTCCTTTAGTATGTAAAAGCTAATGCTCAGAGAGGTTTAGAAACATGCTCAGAGTTGGATATGCAGCAGAGGAGAGTTGAGCACAGGCCTCTGTAGTCTTTTCTATTTCTATACTGACCTTTTAAATTTAGCATTTTACATATTTAACCGTCCTTCCCTGTAGGTTCCACACTCATGGATTTGTTCAACTGTGAACTGGAAGTTATTCATGTCTCTCTCTATGTGCGTATGTGTGTCTGTGCCCATGTCTTATGTTGTTAGTGGGGAGATCCTTTCTACAGAAAACAGTACAGAATTTTCTCTCCTCATTATTTCCCAAACAAGTGTGGTGGTTTGCAGGAGACCGACTCCTCCAGCTTCAGGAACTTGGTCCCCAGTTGGCATCGCAGCTTTGGGAGCAGTACAGCCTTGCTGGAGGAAGTACATCGTAGTGGTGGACTTTGGTGGTCTTTATAGCCTTGTCCCACTTCAAGCTCACACTTCCTGCTTCCCATTTGTGGTTGAAGTCATCTCCCCACTTCCTGCTCCTGTTGCCATGCCTGCCAGTTGCTGTCATGCCTCCTGCCATGGTGGTCTCATCTCTCAGGCACTATAAGCCAGAATAAACTCCTTCTTTCTTCCATAAGCCATGGTGTTTTTGTCACAGCCACTGAGATGTGATATTAAACCGATGATTTGAATGATACAGGAGGATGTGTGGAAGTTTAAATTCCAATATGATGTCACTTTATACAAGAGCTTGAATATCTGGAGGTTTTGATATTCTTGAGTGGGTGTGAGGAGCTGTTGTGGAACCAGTCACTGTACTTATTACACATGGTATCCTGATACTGTATGCTTTGCAGCCAGCTACCTTACCCAGTTTGAAAAGTTTTAATTAAAGAAGCATCATCAGTAACTGGAATGGTGTTTCTCAAACTTTAGTTACAAGAGGACATTATGGAATCTGGGGACTTGCTCCAAATGCATTAACTCGTCTTGGTGAGTCTCAGATATCACATCCTTTAAGGCTCTTAAGTTTCTGATGCAGGTTCTCCAGGACCACACTTTGAGGCACACTCTGAAGAATGCTAAGTCAATACTTTTGGCATTGGCATTTAGGGTTTCTGGGTGAAGTTTTACTACAGTGGCATTTTCAGTACCGTAGAGTTTATCACCTTTTATTTCTTATCTGCTATCATTACTTTAGCTGAGGGCAAGCACGTGGATAAGAACTTTGAACAGCATGTACTCTGCCTCCTGCTATGTTAAATATTATTGTCTGCTGTGGTCTCTTTCCACTGATAACCATGAAGGCCAGCAAGTCTACGTGGTCAGATTTGTTTTTAGTGAGGAATAAGCATTCAGTAATTGTGACACAGGAGAGTATTGGCTAAATCCTACTGCCTATCTCAATGTCGGTTCCTTCATCCATTGACAGAACCTCCTTTTGATGTTTTAAGATAACTTTGTGCTAGTATATGGCCAATCTTTCAATAGGTATGTCTATCATCAGTCCATAATGGACCCTTTACTTTGGAGAGGGATAAAATACAAATACTATGCTATGGATAAAGGAAAGATTATTATTTTTTAGGGGAAGGGCAAATATGATCAAAAGGTATTGTATGAAAAAATACATAAAACTAATAATAATAGTAAAAGAATTGGCTTGAAGTCTTATTTTGTCATAAACTAGAATAATAACATGTTCCTCTGGAATTTCATCTAAGTAATTTTTATTAGGGTCATTAGTATGGGCTTTATGAGTTTTGGAGGAAACAATTGTCTTTTTTTCATATTAATTGTGTCTTTGTGCTGAGATCTGCCTGTCTGAGGTTAGATCTTCAGTTAAACTTGTTGATTTTGTTCTTTTAATTCCCAGGATTAATTCTCAGGAGCAGCTGGTGTTCATATGGAGCCCCAGCAGTGTTTAGACTTCACGCTTGTCTCCCACAGCTCTGTCTTTCCCTGTTGGGGTTCTGATGATAGCCTTGGAAGCAGTCACTGGGAGCCTCCTTCTGTGAAATCCCCAAGGCTCTGCTTTTGTAGAGTTAGTGGTCAGAGCCTTTTAGCCCAGTTTCCCTGGAGGAAAACACCCCTAGAGCAGTGTGACAAGTCAGGTCCAGCTGTAGATAAAGTTTGTGGCCAGATAATAGAAGGGTTTGTTTGAGATGTTAAGCAAGTCAATTCCAGGTTTGGAGAAGTAGCAGACAGAGTGATAAAATATTCCGCATCCCTCTTTTTCCTAAACTGTAATCAGCTACTCCATCTGATGTGGCTTCTACTCTACTATCTTACCCTGAAGTTCTTATTTTATTTTTTGTTTATGAATATTTACCTCTATATATGTTTGTGCACCATTTGCTTGTTCAGTGCCCATGGAGGCTAGAAGGGGGCATTGGTTTCCCTAGACCTGGAGTTTCAGACTATTATGAGCTACTCTGTGGATGTTAGGACCCAAACCTGGATTCTCTGCAAAAGTATCAAGTACTCTTGACCCCTGAATCATCTCTTCTCTTCAGGAAGTGTTTCTTTGTATTGTTTTAAAAATAAAACAGCACGGTACTGGTGAGATGAAGTCTTGTAAGGATGAAAACATTTAGCCTAACTCTCTGCTGACCCCAGGAAGCTAAAAGTTTAAATTCCAGACCCTGTCCCATGGCAGTAAGTAGGCAAAGGTCACATTCTTTGCTGTTCCAACAGGGCTGTTTACGACAGCACCTGTGAATGAGTGAACACAGGAAATGAGCTTTGTCACCTCACCCAGGAGCCCGAGCAAATGCAGACCTCTGGGTCTAAGCGATTGCTTGGATAGTTTAAATTGATTGGTCCGCACTGCTATGAGATGATTGGTTTACGATGCGGGGGCTTTGTTGTAACCCTATGAAAGCTGTCTCAATTCTGTACCGGGTCCTCCATCCTCTACCCCTGCATGGCGTATGGCTGTGGACCCCAATGCACTTGGAATATAAAAGACCTCATGCTTTTGCATCAAGACCTCTTCTCGAGTGATTTGGAGGGGCTGCCTTTCCTGAGTGGGGGCATGAAGGTCCACGCTCTGCAGGTCTTTCAGTCTCAGAACATAAAGCCTGACAACCTGAGCTCTATCCAGAAACTCACTAGTTGGAAAGAAAGGACTCCCCTAAGCTGTCTTCTGACACTTACTGTCCTCTCCTATCCCAAGAGCTCTGTGATGTTGCTAACCCTGAACATGAGAGGAGAACGATCAAATCTATGACTGTCTGGTTAAAGCAAGCTTTATGTTAGAGGTGTACCCGGGACTGGCCAGCTAGCTGTTATCCCCTAAGTCTGGGTTTGGGAGATCAGTCCCTTACTGGCTTTTTGAGGTCCCCTTTATGGAGAAAAGTTGAGGATTAATAGAAAGCAGCTGTACATGTGTTTATGGGGGTGGGAAATTGGCTGTTAGAAAAAAAATACAATGGAAGGTAAGAATAAAAGTAAAAATATATATCATATGGAAGGGGAGTCATACATTACAGGGTAGGTGGTCACAGGTATAGAGCATGGTATCTTAAAATTGTATGTTGTAAGGCAAAAGGCAATCAGACATCATAGGGCCATGAGTTCAATGCTGGTTGAAAAGGCATGTTTTTCAGGGTACGTTAGGTTTTGTAAACAGAAACTTATTCTTAACTAGAAATAGAAACCTAGTCTTGTAAGGTTCGGGGACTTAACATTGTGGCTCCTGTTCTGGTTTCACAGTATGTGTATGATGTGCCCCCCAGAATAAATTAATCAGGGTCATAAATAAAACAATAACAAAAGTAGTCTTCAAATAATTCAAGGACTAAGAGTAGAGTGAATGTTTAGCATGTGCAAATCACTGAATTTTATATCCAGCCCCTAAAAAAAAATTGATCACAAATATAGCAGTTTTATTATTTATAATCTTGCATACAAGGAAAATGATCAAAGTAACTAAAAAAAAGTTACCTTGTCCCCTTGTTAAGGACATTTTAGGACAGTTAACAAACTGATCAGTTACCCTGGTCACACAAAGAAATAATTGATTGTAGATAACATAAGCATTGACTAATTTATCTGCTTGTTAGTGATGATTGATTTCCAAGAACAGGCTGGTATTTACCTGACACAGTTATTTTTCCACGTGCTGTAGATTAGTTACCATTATTTTTTTTTTAATGCCCCTTTTCATTTAGCAGCATCCCAGACCAAGGCTGCAATTGAGAGAAATGGGTCTGTAGGATGGAACTGCCTAGGCAGTAGCTGAGGTAATGTTGGAATCAAACCAGTGTTTGATGTTTCAGAACAGTGATTAGTAAGTCCATGGGAATCCTTGTCATTTTGCCCACATGGTTCTTAGCCTTGTAAATTTTCAGGCAGTTAATTTATATAACTATATATTTTTGAGCTCTGGTGTGAAGTGTGTGTGTGTGTGTGTGTGTGTGTGTGTGTGTGTGTGTGTGTGTGTGTATGTGTGTGTGTGTCCTCACCTCAATCACAGCTAAAGAGGAAGGAAACAGATGGGTATTTCCGTAAACATTTCTCCCTCTTTGGATGGGGTTAGGCAGGTACCTGCCAGGTTTCATCATTACAGTGACTACATCCAACACTTACAGGAAGCTTATCAATTGCTCTTTCATTCTAGATGCTTGTGATACTTCTTACTACAAGGTAAAATAGCTTGGTTGAGCTGGCTATGAAATAGCCACTTTCCCTCAGGCTAACACACCCTGCAGAACAGTCCAGAAGAGATGCCTTGATTGGAAGTCCAAGTTGGCACTGAGTTGACAACATTTATTAAGAAAAGGAGAGGATGTTTTTCCTTTGCTTTACGGCTAATATTCACTTATAAGTGAGTACATACCATGTTGACCCAGTAACAAAGGTAAGTAGCAAAGAGGGCTGTCGGGGTGGTTTGCAAGAATCTCGCTGTGAAGGGGAAATGTTATGGACATTGCTAATGGACTGGAGTGGGGGAGTTGGGAGGGAGGGTAGGGATGAGAACAGCAGGGACCAGGTGGGGTGAGTATGGAGGGAAAGAGTACTGGGAGAGACATCTGGAATCTGGGGATATCTCTGGACTGAAATAGAAACCTAGAGCAATGAAAACTCCCAGGAATCTTCAAGAGTAACCCTAGCTAGGACTCCAGGCAATGAGGAATATGAAGCCTGAACCAGTCATCTGCTGTAACCATGCAGGACTTCCAGTGGAGGGATTTAGACACCAACCCAACCACAAACCCTTGGACCTACAATGTTTCCTGCCTACAAGAAGTGCTGGCATAAAGATGGCATAGAAATTGTGGGAGTGACCAAGTAGTGATTGGCTCTGTTGGAGACCTATACCATGAGAGGAAGCCCACCCCTGAGGGCCAGAGCCTAGAAGCAGGATACCACAGAGTCCTAAGATAGAGCCAAACATGAATGAAAAAAAAAAAGTCAATGAAATGATTCCTATTGACATTCTGCTATACTCATAGATTGGTGCCTAGCCCAGGTGTCATCAGAGAGGCTTCACCCAGCAATTGATGGAAACAGATGCAGAGACCCACAACCAAGTATTAGGCAGATCTCCATGAATTCTGTGGAAAAGGGGGATGGAGGAATGTAGGACTCAGTGGTATCAAGGGCTCCTCAGGAAAACCCACAGAATCAGTTAACCTGGGCTCACAGGAGCTCACAGAGACTGAACCAACAGGCAGGGAGCCTGACCTAGGCCCTCTACGTATATGATTCAGTTGTGCAACTTGTCTCCATGTGACAAATTACAAGTTACAAGTGAGAGGTGTCTCCTCTCACAGTGAGAGCAGGGGCTGTCTATGATGTGTTGCCTGCTTGTGGGATCCACTCCTTCTACCAGACTGCTTCATTAAGCCTTAAAAGGAGAAGTGCCTAGTCATACTGCAACTTGATATACCAAAGCTGGCTGTCCAGTATCACAGGAGGAATAGTGGAAGAGGAGTAGATGGTGTTGGGTTGGGAGGAGGGGAGGGAGGGGAAGTGGATCAGAATATAAAAACAAAACATTTAAAAAATGAAAAGGAGAGGGAGTACATTATTAAAGTACACTGTATGCATATATGAAATTCTCAAAAATTAATAAAATATTATGTTTAAATAATAGGAGAGGCTGACCTGAGCTAGTGAGAGATTACTGACTCCAGTTTCACAAACGGGGAATCTGCATAAGACTTAACTAGACTCCTTTAATGTAGGTGACAATGGTGTGGCCACTGGCAGTGGGTTCAAAATCTAACTCTAATGCACAAACTGATTTAGTGGAGTCCATTCTATATGGAGAGATACCTTGCTCAGCTTAGACACAGGGGTGGGGGGCTGGGGGAGAGGTGCCTTGGACCTGCCTCAGTGAGATGATGGGATAGACTTAGTAGACTTCCTTAGGGAGGCCTTACCCTCTCTGAGGAGCAGATGGGAGGTGGGGGGAATTGGAAGGAGTGGAGGGAGGGGGAATGGAGATTGGAATGTAAAAAATAAATTAATAAAAAATAATACTATTAAAAAAACATAAAATAATAATAATAATAATAATAATAATAATAATAATAATAATAATAATGGGAGAGGTGGAAATGTCAGGGTGTTAACTCTGTCCTTGTCTGGCATGAACAAGGTGGGGGAAGTGAGGATAGGGGACAGGGAACAGACTACTTATTCTAACAGTTCAAGCAAGTAAACAAACAAACAACAAAACCACCAAACAAAAATAAAAAGCCTAAGAGAGATGACACACAGATATGTTTACAAAATGGAAGGATCTTGTATGAAGTGTTTGCAAAGAAACATGGGCCTCTCTAGACATCATATCTCTGTATTTGAAACAAAATAAACCATGGTTTTATCTTCTAACCTTTCTCAACAAAAGGAGATCTAAAAGGTAGGCATGGTTGTGCATGCTTGCACTCCCAGTGCTTAGGAAACTGAGGCAGGAGGGTTGCCACAAGTTCCTAGACAGCATGGGCTATACAGCCAGACTATGTCTCAAGAAAGAGAAAAATGGTGGCAGGTGGTGGGTGGGGGGGTGTTGTCCTACGGAATAAGGTAGTATCCACATTTGGACACTTGAGTAATTTATTGTATGGTTTGCTCCTCTCTCGAAACCAGAGCAACATCTTGGTCTGCATACTCCAATACTAATAGGACTTATTAGTAATGGACTAATAGGACAACAGTCAACTTTGGTTCCAGCTCAGCGGTTAATAGCATATATTATTAAGTATGCAATATGCTGATGTAAACCAATGACAGAAATTATCTGGACATAAGGTTAAATGTATAAGCCATGAATTTAGACTCTAATGTTGTTCATTCACTTACTCTATGATGTCTCACAAGCCAATGCCTGTCATTGAACATCATCTTCCCTTTCTGATGCTGTGAATATGTTTTATTGCCATTGGTTTATAAAGAATCTGATTTGGTCAACAGCCAGGCAGACTAGAGCCAAGTGGGAAATCCAAGCAGAAATAGACGGAGAAAGAAGGCAGGGTTGAGAGAAGGCGCCAGCGGCCACAGCTTGTGATTAACAAGCCACAAGCCACAAGCCTTGCGATAAAATACAGCATAAAAGAAATGGGTTAATTTACGTTGTAAGAGCTAGTTAATAAGCCTGAGTTAATAGGCCAAAAAGTTTGTAATTAATATTATATATTAATATTATAATTAACATTAATTATTAATTATAACATTACGTACACATATTATATTAATATTATGTATATTATGATATATAATTAATATATTAATAATATATATTAAGGTTCTGAGCGGTTACTCGGGAACTGGCAGATGGGAGAGAAATGTCTGGTTACACTGTTGACATGAAATTACATATGATCATGTGGAAAACATCATAAATGCCCGAGGTATGCATTGCTCTATTGCAAGTACTGGTTTTAGCTCTATGTAGTTTTTCTCTTCCCTGTTCTATTCTTTCCTCATCTTTACAAGTTTTTAAATAAATTTATTTGTGCACGCATGTGTGGATGCACATGCCATGCCATACTTGTGGAGGAGATCAGAGGACAGCTTTCAGGAGGGAAGCTTTTCCTGCCACCATGTGGACCCAGCAGTCAGATAAAGGCCTTCAGGTTTGGTAGCTGAGCCACCTCACTGGGAATCTTGTGCTGCAGACATGCGCCACCTGTTAGCTCTGTTGTAACCATGATGGCAGTGGGTGGTAAAAATACTCAGCTCACAGCAGGGGCTTGAAAGAAGCTAGTAGTTCCTGTGTACCCTTTAAGATTACACTCTCCAATAACCGGATGGACCCTACTAGGATCTACCTCTTACAAGTTTCCACAACTTCTCCAAAGCACTACGAATTGGGGACCATACTTTTAACACACGGGTTTTGAAGGATACTTAGGTAAATCACAGCAAATGCAAACTTGAAATTCTGAAAAAGGACACCAAGACTAATAATGCATGCAAATGAGATCCTAATTAGGAAAATGTTCAAGGTGAGACATGCCCCCAACCCTCTGATGGTTATATGGGGTTTAAAGGGAGAGGGTACCTACTTCAGGTAGTTAGGGAGACCTCACCAAGTTAGTGTGTCTTGTGTGCATCATGTAAGGCTTATTCTAAGAAACAGTAGTTTCCCAATGATAGGCTGGGAGACTTAGGTTTCAGAAAGGTGTGACACTTGGGCCAGTTTCTGATGTCTTTTGAGGAAGGACAGATCTCAGATTATCATAGCTCTGGTATTGAATACTGTTGTTTACTTTTATCGCTAATAAGAACAAACACCTAACAAGAAACTGTTGTGGGATACTTCTTGTATACTGTAAAGGTGTGTCTCTGCCTAACGCATATTCTGATGAGTTAAATAAAGAGCTGAATGGCCAATAGCTAGGTAGGAGAACATAGGCAGGACTTTCAGGGAGAAAGAGGAACTCAGAGTTAAAATCTAGGTGCACAGGAAATGCCAGCAAGACACAGAGGAGTAAGACATACAGAATGGAAGAAAGGCAGAAGTTCTAGGGGTGTGTTAGCAAACTATAGGGACACGACTATGTGAATAAGGCATAAAAGACAGTGTGTTTATAGTTAAAATAGAAAATCACAAGAATGCTAAGTAGTTTCCTCATTTGTTCTTTACTCTGATGGATCTTGCTCCAACTACTGAGGATAATCTCACCTAGCTCTATAAAATTGGTGTACTTGAAGTCTGATTTTGTCTCCCAAAATAGGTAGAAAGATCAGGATGGAATAAATAAGGCATAAACAAATGTCTTTAAGCACTGAGGCAAAGTTATACTGAAACAGTGGAGAAAAGAAGGGTGTTAACAGACTGAGAAGGTACCTGAGGGAGGGAAAGGCGAAATCTGTCAAGACCTGTTCAGTTCAGTAAGCCACCCCCCCCTTTTTCCAACTGCTCCACCACATAGGAGTGAACTTACTGTCAGAAACTCATGTGGGGCCAGAATTTTCACTGATTTATGAAACTTTGGGCAATGTCTTTGTTAAGTATTAGATCCTCACTTGCTGGGTTTCTCTGTAGCTGATGCAATAAGCCAAATCAGACCAGATTAATAAATCCAGATTTAATAAGCAGGGCAATACAAAGCAGAGCATTCCCGGGTGGGCCTCAGGAAGGCAGGGGACAGAACACGAAGGCACACATGGCAGATCTCTGGCCTGGGTCTTAAATAGCTCGTAGGGTGGTCCTGGGCAATCTCCAGAGGAGAGCTGCTGTTGGTGGGTGCGGGCAGGCCTTCTAGAATTAAGCTGGGTTTGGGGAGAGATGGAGGAGGGGAAGGTGCGGCTTCCAGCAGAACAGTCTTAATTTCCTAACACTGTTTACAGACATTGTGATGAGCCAGGTTCTCCTGTAAGCACTTCAAATATATAAATTTAGTTCTCCTTAAAATTTTATGAAGTAGGTACCTCCCCCCCTTTTTTTTTTTTTCAGAAGAGAATATACTAGGTCGGACACACAAGTCCTATAGCTTTCCTAGGTTAAGTACAACTAGGGTTTTGTGAAAGAACCTAACTTTCATCTCCGGAGTCTTGTTCTCCTGCTCACTTTGCATATTAATACCAAAGGCTACAATTACACAGATTCTCACTAGAGCTCTTTCTTACCTCCTCCTACCACATTTTTGAACCCGTTGCCATGAATTTGTGGTAGGGGAAAACACAAAAGGTGATTACAGCACATCTTCTGGTTTACTGTCCCGAAGTTTGTGGCTACTAATGCCACCATCACTCACAGGTTCTCAGCCTTGCCCTCGTTTCTCCTATTTCTCCACCAGTCCTAACGCCACAGACGAGAACTGTTTCCATTAAGTCGGGAAAAGTCTACTGGAGGGCTTGCAAAGGAAAGGTGAGGTGTAGGGGCGAGACCCACCGGCCTTCCCCTGTCTGGGCAGTGACCTCACTTACTCAAGCAAGACCCTTTCTTCCTGCCTGAGGCCTCTTCCGCTTAAAATGGCGGGATTGGTGCTAAGGCTCTTCCCCCCCCATTAGAGGCCGCCATGATGGCTCGCCCTCCCCTCCGCTCCCCGCACCGGGCTCATCAGGCCGCTGTGGGGCTGCTGTCCCCGCGCTGAGGTGTCTGTCGTCCTCCCGGCAGCCCCAACCACCCAGTTCCCCACGGCCAACCCTCCCCACCTTCCTTCACACCAACGCTTCGCGCCGAGGCGTGAGGAGGGGCTGCCATGTCCCCAGCGCGGGGCCCGGCCGGACCACGCAGGTCAGCTGGGCCCCCGCACGCTGCCCCCGGACAGCGCGCTCTCGGGAGAAGAAACCGCCAGGCCTCTCCGCACGGCACCGGGGACTGAGGGCAGCGAGCGAGCGCGCAGCCGCCGCCGCGAGGTGCGAGCCGCACGGTCCCCTGGCGCGCGCCGGTCACGTGGGCCGCGCCGTCCGCATGGCGGCGGCCCGCGCGCCCCCGCGTCACGGCCGCGGCGGAGCTGCCCGGGCGCGCGCGCCGACGGGGCGGGCGCATGCGCAGGGCGGCGGCGGCGGCGGGTGTGTGTGTGGGGGGGTGCGCGCGCGCGCGCCGGCCGCCTCTGCCCCGCGGCGAGGGTGTCTATGGAGAGGCAGCGGCCGCGGCTGCTGGCGCGGACGCAGAGGCGCGGAGGCAGCGGCGATGGCCCCGTTCCCCGACGAAGTGGACGTCTTCACCGCCCCACACTGGCGGATGAAGCAGCTGGTGGGGCGCTACTGCGACAAGGTAACGGAGCGCAGGGTGGGGGCCGGGGGGCGGCGCGGAGGAGCGGGGCGGGTTCCGGGCGGCCTGGCCTGCCCTGCCCTGCCCTCCCCTGCCCCGCGCACCTCCCGCAACCCCCGCGTTGGCGCCGCGCGGCCGCCCGCGGCCTGGGACGTGCCCTCGGGGCGCGCGGCGCTGAGCCTGCACGGCGTCCTGCTCGCGGGTCTGGCCTGTGCGGGCGTGGGGGGCGACCCCGGCCGCCCGGAGCCGCCGCCGCCGCCCCTGCAGGGCTGGGGGGACCCGGGCCGCGGCCGCAGGCCGCCTCTGCAGTTGCTCGCCGCCCGGCCCCTGCGGGCTCCTCGAGTCGCTTTGCAAACACTGCATCCTCCGCCCCGGAGCTGTGTGTGACTTGTTTTCCCTGGTTCCGCGGGCAGCGTCTTGCAGCCACCGGAGCCGGCTTATTTTAACCCTGCCCCAGTCGCGCACGTAAGCCCGGTTCCAGGGGCCGGGGGAGACCTGCACGCTACATTTCTGCTTATCTTTTTTCCCCTTCCAGCTTTTCTTTTTCCCGAATATTTAGTCCTTGTAGATTTTGGTTCAAGACAGCTAGCTGTTTCTATGGAGGACTTTTTTTTTTCTTCTAACCCCCACTGGCGTCAAACGTGACGGTGGCCCTAGGAAAAGTTGGTTAGCTCTGGAACTCGTTTTGGACCTTTAATTGATGTCGTCTAAATGGAAGTACTTTTGTGGAGATGAAGGCCTTTTCCTAATGTTTCTTGAAATTCCCACTTGTCAGTTTATGTTTGGTTTGGAAGGTCATATATGTGTAACCTCTGGGCAAGTCATGCGTTTTCTAAGAATGAACGAAATAAATAGCTGTTAAGTAATTATTACTTAAATGTAGGCATAAATTGAAATTTTCAGAAATTACATAGAGTTAGCACCACTATTAACAGCACGTAAGAGTTGTCCTATAACCTAGGGAACCCAGTGTCTAAACTGGTAGGTCACAGGAAGACTGGCGATTTGAAGTTTATGATCTTAGCAAACCAAACCTGCCCCACAGTCATTTCTCTCTCTCCATGTTGGGAAAAGATAAACAGAACAAAACAAAACCATTCGGGTCAGGTGTACCTTTAAATACACTGTTTAGGATCACGTTTCTCCCCTTAGTTGCTTATTAATTAACCCCAAAGCTCTTTAAAATCCGACCTCATTCATATTGGAATGTCTTGAGGTGAGAGTGGGTACAGCGAGGACGATTATCTCTTTCTTACTTAGGAGCAGCTTAACGACTGGCTTAGCCTTGAGCAGAAAGTATAATCTTGCAGTTTTTCAGTTAGTGATTTTGTTTTTATAATCTCCACCTGTTGGATTTTTTTTTTCTTCCCTCATACTATTCTTTAATTTCAGGCAAGGAAATCTCCATCCCCCCCCCCCCTTTTTCTTAAAAAGTAAAAGGGGAATTTAATGGGGACTGATTAAATCCAAGGTTTTTCTCTGGTTTTGTCCAGGGAGTCCAAAGATCCTCTGGTGATAACAGGAAGTGTTGTCAATTTGTACACTTTCCTAGGAGCTTTCTAGTATTTAAGATGTTTCAGATGGCCAAAGGGTTATGACCATCCTAAATAATCAAAATTTATAATGTACTACTCAGTCACTTTTTTTAAAAAAATTCTTTTGTTTTGCTACTGTTTTTGACACAGTTTTCTCCCCTAGTCCATGCTGGCCTTGAGAACTCACTACATTGCACAGACTGGCCTTGAACTTTTGAGCTTCCTGCTTCCACCTTACAGGTTCAAGAATTACAGGCGTTTTTCATCCCACTTGGCAGTCATTTTTTGTATGTCTCTTTTTGGTGTTTGAGAACATCGGAGCAAAATTTGAAAATGCAGTTGACTTAAAGAAAACGAGTCAAATAAGATTTTTCTCAGTATTTAAATATCCCCTCTTGCTAGTTTAATAAAGCGTTTTTAATTTGGTAGAGTTTTAGTTACTGAATTAATTGCCTGTAGTTAATGAGGTTATTGCTTATATTCCTCAAGAATACTAAAAGTTTCAGTTTTCTGAACTATGACCATGGTAATTTAGTGAAGAAAAAAAGAACTAATCAGAAATTACCATCATTTCTTCTAGTTACCAAGGACCAGTGGAAGGTTCTCTGGATGTCGTTTGTGAGCAAAAGTGGAAAAATAACTGTTTTTTGATGGCTGACTGCCTTAAAGAATTAAGAGTTGTTTTGGTTAGTTTGTCATTTCAAGGTTTGTCGTAGTCACCTTTCTTTTAGTTGTATAGATCAAGGATATCTGATCCACATAACCTGCAGTAAAACTGCGAAATGAGAACTAGTCTTTGGTTAAAGCTGAAAAGTACAAAGTACGTTACTTCGCTGTATTACTAATATTGACTTAAGAATGTCCAGAAACCATAAAGATTTCAATTTTATTCCCAGTATTGAACTTGTAAAACATAGTATATTCACAAAATGATTTCTTTAGGAGCATCGAATTAGTTTTTCTATGCTTTGAGCAATTTACTTAGAGCGAATTATTAAGTTGTTACAGATTATGATAAATATTTCTGTATAGTAGTTTAGTGTGTTGCCTGTGGATTTTCTTTATAAAAAAAAAGTCATCCAGACAAAATGGCAAGCTTTGAGAAGGGGGGTGAACACAAAGTCCGCCCTTAACCCAGAAGCTATTTGCAACTGGTTCTTGGTTTTCTCTAATGGATTGATACTGGGTATTTCTACTATACTCTTTTTGCGTAGGAATAGTAGTTAGTTGGCAACCACAAAACAGATTGTGTGTGTGTGTGTGTGTGTGTGTGTGTGTGTGTACATTTGTTTTGACTAGTATTTTTGTCTGACTGGTTTTGCTAGTTTGTTTTTGAAAAAGGTGTTATGGAAAGGTTTCTTTATCTCTGTTATGCAGACTACAGGCGTTTGATGCAAGGAAAACTATTGTTTGTTTCTGAATCATACCTGGGGATTTGTAGGCCTGCACTGCTCAGGTGAGGGCTTATGTATGATAGTGATAGCTCCATAACCACCCAAGACAGTACTAAGACTCCCAGCTTAATTTTCTTCATCCGAAGCTACAGTAGTTTTTGATTTGTTTTGTAACAGTCTTCTGAGAATCTTGCTTCATAATTCACTGACCTCCCAAATTCGGGAGTGTAGTTACAATTTTCACCAAATGGTAGATAATCCTTTTCCCATTTCCTTCCCAATTTTCAGCATTCTCTTTAATCCTTAAAACCTGATTCCATTAATTCTTTTCTGTCTGCCTTGTAGGAGTTTCTGTTGGCATTATGAGATATGATCGTTGTTCTTTTGGAGGTCACAGTTGCACACACAGTATCATCTATGATAATACAGAAGTGCAGGAAGAGTGCAGTGGAAGGAAGCGCACCGTCAAGTCCACAGTAAACACGGGGGAAGTCTCTGAAGGGATTTCTGAGAGCGGTTATGTGGTTTCTACTGAGATCCCCAGACACATACATAAACAAGTTATAAACAAGTTGAAGTGAGGGCCTTTCGAGATGGGCATAGCAATTAAGGGCACTGATTGCTATTCTAAAGGACCCAGGTTCCAATCCCAGCACTAACACGGCAGGTCAGAACATTCTGTAGTCCCACTTCTAGAGATCTGGTGTTTCCTTCCGCCCTCCACAGGGATCAGATGTGCGTGCTGTGCGTAGACACACGTGCAGGCAAGACACCATCTCAATTAAAAGTTCAATGGTAAAAGCAGTTAGGGGTGCCTAAGTTTTCAATTAAGGATATTAAAAAGTATTACCTACTGTTATTATTTATAAAAGATTTTATACCAAAACTAAGATCAAAGTAAATACAAAGTTGAATGGATTACTTTTCAGAAACTGGAATGTAGCTGTATGGTCTGTTTTCCCCCCTTCCCCCTTTCCTGAAAAAATGTACTGGCATTTGGGAAGGTTGACTCAGTGAACATAATACTGAATTTTGAGCTGAGAGGAAGGAAAAGGGAGTTTAATGGATTCTTAACTACATACTGACATTATTTCAGTAATCCTTACAAGAGCTTTCTTTGTAAGACAAGTGTTATCATCCCTCATTTAAAAGTGAGGAAATAGTCTTAGTGGTTAAATAACTTAACTTGTTTCACTCAGCAATTAGAAGTGCCTGAGTTTTAATCCTAGAATATTTTACTCTGAAAGCTATGATTTTTTTTTTTTAGCATTTCCTGACTTGTTGCTTATTACTGTTTTTATATAACAGTTTATTTATAGGTCTTTTTTCCATCTGTAAATTGGACCAGAGCATACATACTAAAGCTCCTTCATTGAGTGTTTGTCTCTCATTAACTAAAAGTATGATCTGGTCTGGCTAATAGGACAGAAAATAAAAATGCAGATGGGGTGGTAATGTTTGGACTCTTACTCTGTACATTTGTATCTATTTTTGAACTTAGTGGCTTTATGTTACAGTATTTTTGGCAATTGGTTTTAAGGCCAGCCTTTGTATTTCAGGCTGTACAGTGTCTTGAGACAGAAAGTCAGTTGTGCATTTTCATGTGAAAAATACCATGTTATTGTTTTACTGTTTGCTGATTATGTGAGTCTTGTTATATGTAAGTTCTTTGTAGAATGTGGTGATGCCAGAGTATATTATTGTGTAGACTACTTTCTATAGCTTTTCTATATTTCTATAGCTTTCATTCTATCATAGAACATTGGTTTTCACAGTTTATCTTAGGACTCACTAGTAGTTCATAAATTTGTGCATAAGAAATAGCATTAGAAAAGGAAAGTGGAAAGCCCAGAGTACAGAGGGAGATAGTTTTCCCTGAATTATCCTTGAAGTATTTGGATTTCACTCATTTTTTTTTTAACCATATTTATATAGTGAGGGACTGACAAGATCATTTGTAGTAGACTCCATTTGGAAAACATTAGCCTTGAGCAACATTTCTCAGCTTAAGCACTGTTGACATTTGGGCTACAGAATTTATTGTGGGGGCTGTCCTTTGCATTGTACAATGTTTTAGCCATATTCTTGGCTCATACCCACCCTCTGTCAGTAGCCATTGGTGACAAACTAAACTGTCCCAAGACCTTTCCCCCTATCTCTTGGGGGACAGTATTCCTTACAGTGAAGCCATTGTTGTGGAGCAATTATTCTAACCAGTTATTGTCTTGAATCCAAAAAGATAGCTTTCTGTGTGGGATAGACATTTTATCTATGACATAAATTAGTTACAGAACTTAAATCTCCATTATTGAGTAGTTACACAATTTAGGACAAATTTATTTCTTAGCCCGTTTTTTAATCTATAAAATGGGTGTGATAAATCTATATTGTAATGTTGGATTAAGAAATAATGAATACTTCAAAAACAGTTTAGACTCCAGCACATTGTAAGCTGTAGTATACCCTAAAATGGTGAGTGTCCAGGTTTATTTAATGTTTGAATACTTTTATAGATGCAAATAAAGCTTGAGAAAACCATTCATACAGAGTTTTAAAGAGTCATATGGTATATATTCTGGCTTTTTTGTTTGTTTGCTTTTGTTTTGTGGTATTGAAGATTGAATTCAGGTCCTTGTTCATGCTAAATGCTCTGCCACTGAGCTGATTCAGCACTGATATGCTTTATCTGTTAAATCCACTAATTTGGAATCAAATTAAAATTATTTTTATGTGGAAAAAATCTCCTTTTCCTTTTCTTTCATCTTTTCCTTTTTTTTTTTTTGCCTTATTCAGTATTCATCAAGGCAACAAATATTAAGAATTTAATACAAATGAAGCTATTTTCTCACCTGCTGTCTAAACATTCTCTCCAGAAAGCACTTTTCAAATTTGATTTGTTTTCCAGTTTTAAAGTATAGTTGACAAAATTACGTATATTCAAGATATACAGTGGTATGGTATACATTTTAATGTTTAACTATCCATTTCTAATTGACTATTAACATAGTTATAATTTCTGTATAGATAGAAGAAAAACACATTTCAAATCTACCCTGTTAGTAACTTTCAAATACAGTTTTTTAACTGTGACAACTTTCTTAACTCACTAGTGTATTGTGTACTTTGTGAGCATTCAAAGTTTGTGGCTCTTAATGCTTTTTATTTGTCATATGTCTACTAAGTTTTCTTTTTTTTCCTCCTGGGGTTAAGAACAAACCTATAACTTAGTGCTTGTTTGAATGGCTGTCTATTGCTGAATCGCATCCCTAGCCTCTTATGCTAAGACTTTATAAGCATCCCTTAACACCCCCACCCTCAATTTAAGCACAGTTACCCATGGTACTATTTGTAGCTATTAGCCACTAATGTTGTAATCTGGTGCGGTATTTCTGAAGTGTGAATTTCTTCAAGTCTGTTGTACATAATTGTTTTTAGTGTGGAAAGGAGCGATGCATTATTTTTACATTGTGGCATGTGAAAATTCTATGAAACTTTAAACTTCAGTGACCTTAAATACAAAGTTTTATAGAAATAAAGTAACAGTCTTGTGATTCCTTTTTGGGTTGTAGCAGCTGAGTTAAGTAGTTAGTGTAGGCCTCTAGCCTGGGAAAATGTAAACATTTACTGTCTTACTCTACAGAAATGCTGCCGACCCCTGTTGTAGATGATTGGCTCATGTATTATAGATAACTATTCATTGTCTTCTCTTCAGTAGAGTGTCCGCTCCATAAGAGCAGAGACCTTTATTTTGTTCCCTTGTGTATTCCCATGTACCAAGAACAGTATCTGGCTCATCATAGCAGTTCACTGTATCTGAATTTATAAAAATGCTTGTTTAACTTTTAAAAGATGGTTCCCAGTTAGCATCAAGTAGAAACAAAGACATTGAGAGACAAAAGTTTCGTAGCTAAATAAATGATTGTGCCAGATCTCTTAGCGAATCACAATCTATGGATTGCTGTGATTCTGCTGCTAATACTTACTGCATTTTAAGAAGATACTTGTTCTCATCTGTGTAGATTGGCTTTTCCTTAGCTGTAATGGCATCTTTTTCACTGTTCTTCCATCACAATTTTTGCTGTAAAAGGCTAGTAAGACAGACAGTTGGGTACACTCCTTCAGGAAGACTAGACCACACTTTGGAAAAGAAGCTTAAGAAATTTGGTGTTAGTAACATTTGCCCTTTAATTTATGCACCTGTGATACTTAACCTAATTGTTTCTCATTTAAAATGAATTTTGTAATTAGAATTGAACAATAGAAGTTCAGTTTAATCTAGATAATGGAAGATTGGAATATTACTTTGAATTTATTTAGGCAGGGTCTTTCCACGTAGTCCTGGCGATATTGGAACTCACTATATAGACCAGTGTCTTAAGTTAGGGTTTCAGTTGCTGTGAAGAGACTTGGCAACTTTTATAAAAGAAAACATTTAATGGGGTGGCTTATAGTTCGGAGGTTTAGTCTGTTATCATGGTGAGAAGCATGGCAGCATGCGGCAGACATGGTGTTGGAGAAGGAGCTGAGAGTTCTACATCCTGATCCACAGGCAACAGGAAGTGAACTGGCATACTGAGCATGACTTGAGCATGTATGAGACCCCAAAGTCAGCTTCCTCCAACAAGGCCATGTCTCCTAAAAGTGCCATCCTAAAAGTGCCACTCTCTATGAGCCACGTAGTCAAACACATGAGTCTTTGGGTGCCATGCCTAGTCAAACCACCACAGCCAGGCTGGCCTTGAACTCACAGAGATCCATATGCCTCTGCCTCCTAAATTCTGGGAGTAAAGATCTGTGCCACCATGCTCAACTTACTTTGTATTTTGAAACAATTTTTTATCTTTCTTTTCTTTCTTTCTTTCTTCCTTCCCTTCCTTCCTTTCCTTCTTTCTTTTTCAATGTTTTAACAAGCGTTTTTTGTTTTTTAATTTATTTTTATTTTATTTACATTGGTGTTTTGCCATGGGTGTTCAGTCCCTTTTTGGAACTGGAGTTACAGACAGTTGTGAGCTGTGGTGTGGGTGCTAGAAGTTGAACCTGGGTACTTTGGAAGTACACTCAGTGCTTTTAAAACCACTGAGTCTTTTTTCCAAATTTCTTGATGCATGTGTTTTAAGTATTAGAATTTAATTTGCTATTAAGTGTGAAAGCTTGGAATTACACTGGAATGGGAATTTCCCCCCAAAATAAATGCTAGAATTAAAAAATTTATGGCATACTTAAGGTGTTAAATATTTATGTCAGATTTTTTAAAAAAATATTCTCTTGTGGGTGTGGTGGCTCATGCCTTTAATTCCAAGCTCTTGGGGTGCAGAGGCAGATGGGTCTTTGTGAGTTTGAGACCAGCCTGGTTTACATGAGTTCTGGGTTAAACCAGGGCTACATAGGGAGACCCTGTGTCAAAAAAAGAAAAAGTGTGCATGTACACTTCTCTTAAATTATTCAATTATTGAGTAATGTTCTAATAGTTCTATATTTTATATTTATTTCCTTTTTTTGTTTTTTGTTTTTGTTTTTTTTTTTTTTGTTTTGTTTTTTCAAGACAGGGTTTTTCTGTGGCTTTGGAGGCTGTCCTGGAACTAGCTCTTGTAGACCAGGCTGGTCTTGAACTCACAGAGATCCGCCTGCCTCTGCTTCCCCAGTGCTGGGACTAAAGGCGTATGCCATCAATGCCAAGTTTATACTTATTTCTTAAACAGATCAGTTTCATTTTGACATTAAAGCTTAAACTATAGTGAAGTATGTTCCAGTTTTTAAACATAGTTAAGTAGGGTAATAGCAAGAAGAATATTCTGAACAAAGAAAAAGAAACCAAACTATCCTAAGCAAATTCTTCTAATGTAGGTGTCTTTGGTATGATTTATGATACAGAGAGAGTAAGGGGATTTTAGACTTGGAGGGAACTGGGTCTGATCATTTTTATTTAAGTGATTTTTATTTTTCCAACCAACATCTTCATTTAGATCACTTTTAAATTATACAACTATAAATTATTATTTTATCAATTTCCTTTATTTGTACTTTAATATAACCAAGCTATTTCCATGTAAAGGAAATATTTTGCTATGTACAAAATTTTGAATACATTTGATACATTTGAGTGTTTCTTATTACATTGTTTCATGTTTGCATCTATTTACTATGTCTTTAAATTTTTATTCAGCTTTCTAAAACCAACTTTTCCAACAACAATGACTTCCGCGCTCTTCTCCAGTCTTTATATGCTACGTTCAAGGAGTTTAAAATGCATGAGCAAATTGAAAATGAATACATTATTGGTTTACTTCAACAACGCAGTCAGACCATCTATAATGTACACTCTGATAATAAACTCTCTGAGATGCTTAGTCTCTTTGAAAAGGGGCTGAAGAATGTTAAGGTGAGTTGAAAATTGATATGTATTCATTAGAATCAATGCCAGCCTGTCATTGTAGTTTTTATTAGAAACTTTAGTAAATACTATTATTTTAAGGAGAGCTATTTTATTTATTCATGATTGAGTAGTAGTTACAGTAGAGGCATGTAGTAAGGTGGAGAGATAAAGTTCAATTCTGAATGCAAGAGAAACTAGGAGTTAAGAGCCAAGAAGCAAGGAAAGAGCCAGTGGACAGTTACTGACAGAAAGCATTAGGACCAGCAGGGTTCTTGCTGAATTATCTCTTTAGGACTTCTGCTGACAATAGGCCAGAGTCTTAAGTCCTTGAAATTGAGGCAGTAGTGAGGGATATGATCAGTTACTGCCATAGTCACACACTGACAGTAGATGATTATTGCTATACAGACTCAATAGGATTCTTAACTAAAATTGAACTGAGGCTAGGGACAGAGTCTAAGGTCAGAATTGAAAAGGGGATTGATTCAGAAGATCTGGCTTAGGTCTGGTGAGAGTGTTTGGAAACTGGCTCTTTTTAATGTCTAATAAAGTTTTTTTGTTTTTGTTTGTGAATACTGACCATTAAACTTTAAAGTTTTGTACATTGAAATTTTAATTGAAATTGTTATAAACATTTGCTAAATTCTTTTAAAAAAGATATTAACGTGTGTACTGGTGACTAAAGGTATAATTTTGTTTAGGATAACACTTCAATTCCATACATTTTATTTAAAATTAAAGGTAGGGGCAGGTGTGGAGGCACACACCTTTAATCCCAGCACTCTGGAGGCAGAAGAAAGTGAATCTTTATGAGTTCAAGGTCAGCCTGTTCTACGTAGTGAGTTAGTTCCAGGCCAGCCAGGGCTACATAGTAAGATCTTTTCTCAAACAAAATAGAAATAACAAAATAAAATTGAAGGTGGAAGATGTAAATCTGTAGAGTTTTTACTTAGTGTGAGCACACGCAATGGTTATAGACTCATCCCTCTAGAAATGTAAGCTCCAAATAAACCCTTTTCTTGGTCATGGAAATTTATTATTGATTCCAGTTTGTAACAGTGGGGAAAAAATGGAATGACCTGTAAGTTTGAGAACAGCCAGGTCTGTTTCACAGAGAAACCCTGCCTTGAAAAACAAACAAACAAAGGAATGGCTGCTATAATGTTTACTGTATTTTATTTTTCCCTATTATAGGAAGCAGAATGGTTAAAGACCATGATTTCAGTTGGATGGATGGTGGCACTTGCCTGAAATTCAGGAGGGTGAGGCAGGAGGGTCATTAGTTCAAGGCCAGCCTAGGGTACATAGTGAGATTTTTATCTCAAAAGCAAAGTATAATTGAAAAAGAAAATGAAATGCATTTGTGAGTGTAGTTTAGGATAAGGATAAATGTATACTTAACTAAAGGCCATCATTAAGAAATTCTACCAGTAGACTCTGGAAGGAGGAGCACTTGGTCTATATCCAGAGGGGAGGCGGTTGATTAGTAGAGGAAAGCATACTGAGTAGTAATAAGGGAGGTTTGCTTTTCTATTGAATACTCCTTTGTTCTTGCTGTTTTATATCATATCTATGTATTATGTAGTCAGCAACTTCTGAACCAAAATAGTGATTGTTAAAAATAGAGGGGAAGGGACATGCTTGAAAATTATGTAAGACTTAAGACCAGTGGAATACTGTGATTATATAAATTTATATAATTATTTATATAAAAATTTATAGAATTATATTTGACTTTGTATGTGAGAGGTAGGGATTAAGGTTTATTCTGAACTTTTATATAGTACAAATATATATTAATAGGAAGAGAAGGCATTGATGAATTTCAAGAGCAAAAAGTGAACTAGTGTGAAAAGCTAATAATTTGGTAATTATTAGCATATAAGTGTAACCATACGCTATAACCATACATATGGATATGCTTAAGGGATGTGTAAAATCTCAGCAGAAGTCAACATTGAACTGAAGTTACCTAAAAGAAAAACTGACTTCAACAGGAATGAAGTAGTACTTGTCTTAGTTACTTTTTTATTGCTTTAATAAATTTTCATGACCAAGAAAAGGGTTTATTTGGAGCTTACATTTCTAGAGGGATGAGTCTATAACCATTGCGCGTGCATGTGTGAGAGAGAGCAGACAGGTGTGATGGAAGCTGAGAGCTGAGTACTTAGTTCTTAAACCACAAATAGGAAGCAAGAAGTAGAGACTGAAACTTGAAATGAACTGGAAATGAGAATTTTTATTCCTCAAGTCCCGTCGCCTGCCCCCCCCCCCCATACTTCTTGTAGCAGAGCCATACCTCCTAAGTTTCCCCAAACAGTGCCACTAACTGAGGACCAAAATCCAGATACCAAAGCCGTTGGGGAACATTCTCATTCAAATCACCACAGTATCATATTTTTAAATATTTAATTGTTTTGTACGTTTCTTATATTTTTACATTGAGGAAAGAGAAAAGATTGGTAAGTTACAGGGAGATGTGATAGATATTAATCTGTATGTGGAAGAAATGTTTGGTTGTTGAGAGGTGTGCAGAATTAGAATGATTTACTTGAAAATGTGAGTTTCTTGCCTTAAGAAGAAATGTTGATAGTAATATATGTGGCCTGTTAGAATAACATAAAATATATAAAAACTTTTCAGAGTATATTTTGAAATATACTTGCTATATTGTAATAGAATAAAATGAAAACAAGGTTAGAGTTAAGGAATTCAGAGCTTATTATTTAAGGGCTGTGAGTGGGAAGCAGTGTCAATCAAGGCTGAGTGTACAGTGTTAGGCATGTTAGCAGGTGAATGGCACTGAGCTGTATCCTGGCTCTGAGGACATCTTTATGCTAAAAGAAAACTATATTTACTTCCTGTCATCAGGCAGCATCCAGCAAAGCAAACTTTTATATATATTTGAGACAGTGTCTCACTGTGTTGCCCTGGCTGGTCTGGAACTTGCTATGTAGGCTACGGTGGCCTCAAACTTGGAGATCCACTTGCTGCTGCCTCCTGAGTGCTGGCATTAAAGATATGTGTCTCCACTTCCTGATAAATGTGTATTATTCTTTGTTTCTAGAATGAGTATGAGCAGTTAAATTATGCAAAACAGCTGAAAGAGAGGTTGGAGGCGTTTACAAGAGATTTTCTTCCTCACATGAAAGAGGAAGAAGAGGTAAGCAGAATTTTTCTTTGTGATTTATATTCATAATTTAATAGAAAATACAATTTTGCCTTAGATTCATCAAAATAATGCATAAAAAGAGAATGTTGTGTTGGTGGAGAGAATGCTCTTCCTTTCTGGGAACAGGAATGAAATCCTGGGAGAATTTATTTTCTGAGAAAGGTTGCTACTCTCCCTGAATGAATGAGTTCAATTACTTAAGAAATATGTATTTTTATGTGTGATACACTTTTATAATTGTTATTAATTTTTCAGAACCTTTAGAAGATTCTGCAAGTCTTTAAATATTTTCTGTATGGTAGGTTTAAAAGAGTTTTTTTTTCATGACTGTATCTGTAATTAAATGGTGGTTTTAAATTTATCACTGTTGTGCCTTATGTACATGAATTAACATATCAGTGAACATACAGCATACAATTTTTCTTTCAGTAATATGAGTATACAGCATAAGATACAGAGAAATCCTCTGAGGACTTCCTCCTTCCTTCCTTCCTTCCTTCCTTCACCTTCCTTCTTCTTTCCTTTTTTTTTTTTTTTTGAGATTTTTATTTTGCATGTACGAGTGTTTTTGTCTATGTGTTTGCATATGCACTGTGTACCAAAAGGTGACATCAGAGTCCCTGAACTACAGTTACAGATGATTTTGAATCAACATCTGGATGCTGGAAGCCAAACTTTCAAGAGCAGAGGTTGTCTTTAATACTAGCTATCTCTCCAGCCCTAGTTTAAAAAACAAAAACCAAAACATTTATTGCACATTTCAGAATTGTTTTTCTTCCACCATGGGTTCTGGGAGTTGAACTTGGGTCATCAGTCTTGGTAGCAAATACTCTTACCCACTAAGCCACCTTGCTGGCCTCTGGTTAATTTTTTTCTAGCTATAAATCATGTACTGTGAGTTGCAATTGTGGTTTCATTTTTTTTTTTTAGACATTTTTCAAAAAGATTTATTATGTATACAGTGTTTTGCCTGCATGCCAGAAGAGAGCACCAGATCTCATTACAGATGGTTGTGAGCCACCATGTGGTTGCTGGGAATTGAGCTCAGGGCCTCTTGAAGAGCAGCCAATGCTCTTAACCTCTGTATCATCTCTCCAGCCCATATGGTTTCATTTTATAATCCCCTTGATAATAAAAAATGAAACCTACTTTCTAAATTCTTCCCAAGATGGGAGGCATTGGTTTGGTGTTCTTTTATTGGTACTTGATGTTATCTCATTACAGTTATTTTTTATATTATAATATGTAGCCAATGCTTAAGCCAAGATTAAGCGCCCCCCCCCCTCCACACACACACAGGGTTTCTCTATGGTTTTGGAGGCTGCCCTGGAACTTGCTCTTATAGACTAGGCTGGTCTTGAACTCACAGAGATCCGCCTGCTGCTTCTACCTCCTGAGTGCTGGGACTAAAGGCATATGTCATCACTGCCTGGCTGTGTTTCTTTTTCTTTTTTTTTTTTTTTTTTTTTTATTGAAAACAGATTTGTTTTTTTTCCCCCCTTCACATAATATGCTCTGGTTATAGTTTCCCCACCCTCTTCTCCTTCTGGCTTTGTCCAACTTCCCCTCCTATCTTTTTTCCTCTTTCTGTCTCTCATTAGAAAACAAGCAGACTTACTTCTATGGGATAATAGTATAATATAACATAATAAGATAAAATAAAATAAAAGCTAACACTTCAGAATTGGACAAAGCAAACAGAAGGGAGAGAACCCAAGAGAAGGCACAGGATCAAGAGACCCACTCGTTTGCACACTCAGGAATCCCATAAAAATGCCAAACTGGAAGCCATACTATGTATGCAAAGGATCCTGTATGGTTAAAAGAAGAAAAATCTCTCTCTCTCTCTCACACACACACACACACACACACACACACACACCACACCCACCCCCCCACACACACCACACACACACATACACACACACGGTGGGGGGGGTGGGCAGAGATCCTGGCATGGCCGTACCTCTTAATCCTTCTCAATTGCCCAATGACTAAGCATTCAAATATATGAGACTATGAGGGCCATTCTTATTTAAACTAATAGGCTAAATGTTTGACAATAATGAAATGATTGACTGTTTAACAAGCTTGGTACAGGAAAATCTTGTTCTTTAAAATTGTATAGAGGCCTACAAAATCTTTGACAAAGATCCTTTTTCATGTTCTTAGATAGTGGTAATAACTATAATTTTTATATCTTTGAATTGTATGCCCATAATACTCAACTTAAGCCATTAGTAAAGGACTTCAAGTAGATTGAAAATCTTTCCCTATAAATACTTTTAAATTTAGGTTTTTCAGCCCATGTTAATGGAATATTTCACCTATGAAGAACTTAAAGATATCAAAAAGAAAGTAATTGCCCAGCACTGCTCACAGAAGGACACAGCAGAACTCCTTCGAGGTCTCAGCCTGTGGAATCAAGCTGAAGAACGACAGAAATTTTTCAAATATTCTGTGGATGAAAAGTCAGATACTGGTAAGAGTCTCTTATTTTGACAGAACAATATTAATACAGTGCTATTGACATTTTGTTATAAATTATAGGTTTTGTTTAAGGACTAATTAAGTCAGTTTTATGCTATGGTCAGTTTAAGTCATTTGGTTTTACTTAAAAATACAATTGAGGACAGTAGGATTTAGTGTTTATAATCTTCCATCTTGTAGGCTTGGGTTACATGTAGTGTAGTGTTTCTTGAGTGAATTTGTAGGTATAAAATACGTTCTATTTTTGACCAATAAAAATTCAGGACTGCTATGTTCAGAGTAGTATTTACGAAATCAGACAGCTTTCTGAACTCCCTTATCATTGTGACAGGTTTAAAATTTTTTCCCTTTATTTTAATGTATGCATATGGATGTTCTGCCTGCTGTATGTCTATGTACCGTGTGCATTCATTGCTTGTGTAGGATAGAAGAGGGCATCAGTTCCCCTGGGACTGGAGTTACAAGTTGGTTGCTCACTACCATGTAGGTCTTGTGAATGGAATCTGGGTCCTCAGGGAGGAGAACCAGTGTACTTAACCGCTGGTCCATTTCTCCAGTCTTACAGTGCCATCTTTTATTTTTGTGTATTTTCAAAGTCAGTTAGTTTATAAGCTTTGGTCTTGACTTATGGTTCATTGTAGAATTTTTGGACTTTATAATGGCAGGAGAGTAATCTGTATACTTCAGTTTTGCATTTTGATCTTATTTTTTTTTCCAGCTTAGTTTATGTACAATGTAAAACTTTCTAAATATCTGAATGCTAGGCAGCAGTGAGCCAAGGTTCCTATTCAACCATATCCATTTCAGGGATGAACCATGTCATTCATGTTGTCCATAGAGAACAATTGATGCTCTACAGTTCAACAGCTGTGGTGGTTGCTAGGTTATGTACACTTTTGTTCCTGGACATGTTTAACTTATTATGGGTTTATTGTGATATAACTCCCACTTTGAGTTAAGGAATTTTATTTTCATCCTCTGATGTTTATCATTCTCTCAGTATATCTTCAGTAATGTTCAGGGTAGTGAGTATGAGAGAGAAGCAATGCAAAGCTTTTCTGTATAGTTATATTAAGAATTCATACCAGAAATGCAAATAAAATAGATGCTTACCTTTTCTAATAGACTCTTTCCTTATTTTTATTATTTATCTCAATAGCGGTTTTTAAAACACTAAAAATTAATTGGTTCCAGGCATAGTTGTGCACACCCTTAATCCCAGCACTATGGCGGCACAGAAACAGACAGATCTCTGAGTTTGAGACCAGCCTAATCTACATAGCAAATTCCAGGCCAGCCAGGGTTACATAGGCAAAAGATAAACAAAAAAACCCCAAATAGTTGGCATCCTTGGTCTAGCAGAAACTCTTCTGCCTCTAGATTGGTAATAACAATGTTAGTCTTGTATAATTTTTTGAAATTGATATTTTTCAAATATTAAAGCAGTCAGGTTCATGTTTAAAGAAAAATAACTTTATAAGTTGAAGCTATGACTAAACCTGTAAAGCTTATGAGCTTCACTCTTGAAATGCAGCTTGTGCTCTGGTTACCACACCAAAACCTGTTGTGTCTTGTTTAATTGCAACTGTAAGATGGAGTTTAAAAGCATCATACATATTTAATTTTCTTTCCTTCAAAGCAAATTATATAGCAGCATTATATTTAAAATATTTGGCATTTTAAGTGGCAGTTTAAAGTGTTTGATCATAGCATTTCATATTTAAGATTCTTTGTGAAGAATCAGATATGCAAGATTCTCATATAGTACTTTTGAGACATTTCGTTCTTTATCTTAACACTCCATTTTCATTTTTTTGGTCAGAAAAATGCTACCAAATTATGAGATCATAGGAAGTTGTTTGTTTAGTGACTTTCTACAATACTTAATAACAAAAGATTTCTTACCTGTGCACCAGGGGCATTTACATTTACTAAGTTGGCACATAGTTTAAACAGGGTAAGGCATTTGTACATAAAAGATACCAGATTTCATAGACCTTTTACATGAATTGTAAAAATCAAAGAGGGAACACAAGGAACTAACAGGAGCCTTAATGCATGAACAGAAAATGTGAGCATGTGTGTCATTAACAATGCCTTGTAGATCTTGTAATCTGGCTGAGTATATGTTTGCTGATTTAAAGCAGTATAACCTGTTTGGTTCCTTTTTCAAATGATGCTGCTTATGCTACAAAGTGAGTATTGTTTTCCTATGACGCCTTTGTAAGAGGAAGTCAATTCTGTGTTCTTTATTGTAGCTCCCACTGATGAAGTATGATCTGGGCCATGATAGTTTAACCCTACAGGTTCTTAACAAGTTCAACATCTCCATGTTACCTCTAATACGTGTTATTTCCTTTTCGAATGTTGCAAGCAGGAAGGAATTAACTTCAGGCACTGGCTTTTACTTGTGTGATTGTAATTTCTTACTGCATTGCTCATATAGCCTTACTCTTAAAGGTTTTCTTTATTTATTTCAGAAGCGGAAGTGTCAGAACACTCCACAGGTATAACCCATCTTCCTCCTGAGGTAATGCTGTTCATTTTCAGTTATCTTAATCCTCAAGAATTGTGTCGATGCAGTCAAGTCAGTACTAAGTGGTCTCAGCTGGCAAAAACAGGATCTTTGTGGAAACATCTTTACCCTGTTCATTGGGCCAGAGGTAGGTAAATGGGACTTCCTATTTGTTGAAAAAATATTTCAGTCTGCTTTTTTAGGCCATTAATCTATAATGCCAGGGAAGAGAATCTTTGAGGATTTGAAAAAAAAATAGACTTTAATAGTTGATGTGGTTTTAGTATATGTTTTAGAAGAGCTAGCAATGGTGAAGAATTTATGAGTAAACTTTAGAATAATTAGGAAAATTATGTCAGAGGGATTATAAAAATCACTGGTAAAGTGTTGATAATTGTTGAACATAAAAAATGGGTACACAGAAATTCATTGTACTGTATCTTTGTATTTATGACCATGGTTAGGATTTTTCATAGTAAAAGTTTAAAATGTGATTGATTTTTTAGGCCTGTTAAATAATTGGATTATTTGAGTATTTTAAACATAGAGTCTTAAGAATTTAATAAATTGTTTGTTATTGCCTCTGTCTTCATGCACATATAATACCTGTATGATAATTGTAGTATCTATATGTTTTTGGTTTCACTTTACCTCAGTGTGCTCCTTGACTTCTGTTCCTACCTATTTGTGCATTCTGAAAAGGAGGTTGTTATTGTATCCAAAGTGAAGTTACTGTAGGGAAGAAAAGATCAGGTCATTTCCAGCAATTTTTTCCCTTTAATTGCACCTATGGATAATTATTTTCTTAGAAACTAGATTATCATCATTAAGCTTATTATTATTATTTTTTTTTTATGAAGGGTATCATTGAAAACCTTTCCAAGAGAACAGATACATGACAGGTATACAGCAAACTGTGTAAGCTTTTGGAGTTGTTTTTCTTTAGTTTTAGAGAAAGGTTACTCTGGGAAATACTGTTGGTTAGTAATTACTACTATTAATTGAACTCACACAGTCATAGTTCTTTTTGTGTGTTTTAAATGGAATCATTTGCTTATATGTGTAGTTTTTAAAAATATTTCTAGAAATATCCATTGCCTGAATTTCAGATGTGAATAGAGATTCTGTTCTGTAGTGACCTTTTAATCTAATTTGACTTTGTCCCTCTTGTTTATTCATTGTCTAGGTGACTGGTATAATGGTCCTGCCACTGAACTTGATACTGAGCCTGATGAGGAGTGGGTGAGAAGTAGGAAAGATGAAAGTCGTGCTTTTCAGGAATGGGATGAAGATGCCGATATAGATGAATCTGGTATTTCATGCTTGGAATGAAAATTATTATATGGTGTTTAAATAATTGACATTCTAGTTAATAATTGTTAGGTCTTAAAATTTTGTATTTTATGTTTTCTAAAGACTTAAAAAGTCTACTTCTGAAGAATTTGAAGGAACAATAAGGAAATTTAGAATTTGTTAAAAGTATTTTTAAAAATAGAGTGGTTTCTCTTGTGTTTTTATATTAAAATATCAAAATCAGAAAATGATGGCTGTTTTATGTAGAAATAAACAATCTCCATTATTCATTATAATGCTGTACAGCTCATATTATGTGATTGAGGAATTCAGTTAATCAATTCATCAGCATTTATTGAATCATCTGTGGTTGAGAGATGAGAAACAGGATGATGTTTTGTCTATGAAGTCATATCACTTGAATCAAGGTTATTATAGAGTTAAGAAGTAATGTGTATGAGAGACTGGGTAGGTGTAGCCTAGGGTAGAACACTTATGTAACACTGTAAAGCCCTAGGCTTAGTCTCCAACACCACAGAAAAAAATTATGCATGAAAATTGTGTTGCATAATTTGGGGGTCATTCTTTATCTACCCCCCTCCCATTAAGTACTGTATGAGGGAGAGTTTGAGAGTGGATAAAAATTTATCCCTACCATTAAATAAATAGAAGGGAGAATTTAGAATACACGAGGTACATAATGAGAATTGCTGTAATAGAGATGCATAGATGATGCTTGGGAGTATAGGGGAGGAAGGCAGAGTCTGTCTTCGATAATACTTTACATAGTAATTTCTAAAAGATCATAAATTAGTGAAAGTCTATAGATGAGAAATTTTAAGAAGTTTCTGTTTATAAAGCTAAAATAAGTAAGCTGGTCTAGTGGAAGATCCTTGTAGAAAATAAAAGCTACAGTGGTTAAACTTTGATAGCCAATGTGTTTCTGATTTTCATAAGTTGAAGAGGGTACATTTTGGTATAGTTTCAGGAATTTGAAAATTTGTTTAATAGGAAAGATCTGTTTGCATTAGTTTCAATTTATGCATATCTGTGGCAGGCAATAGGATGTGTAACTTTAGATTTTATAGTAAACGAAGTACGTCTAGGGAGGGAGGGTCATGGGGGTCAAGAGTGACAGGATAAAATTGTAGTGGAATAAATAAGGTTTGCTGAAGTGATTTTTAGTGATAGTGTCCAATTTATAAACTACTTGAAATCAGCAAAACATTCAGCAGCTACTCTTTTCACAAAGATTCCTTTTAGCCACAATATTCTATTTTAAGTAAATCTTTAACACATTAAGCTGTTTTATGTTTAGATACATTCAGGTTAGGAGTTTAGGTATTTATAGTAAAGATAGAATCCTGAAAGGTGATACAGATTTTAGGTCTATTTATACATAGTAGGTTTTTCTTTTTATAAAATTGGAGTTGTAGGAATTTTGTTTTCCTTAATATTGGGGCTTAAACTGAGGCCTTCACCCATCTTCTGAAAACAGTGTTTTGCTAAACTAAAGTTGGAGTTTTTTGGTTTGTTGTTAGAGAAGTATAACTTGTTATAACAATCAAGCTCTATAGAAAGTATTAAGTGCGGAAGGCCATGCTCATGTTTAACTTCTTATGAGCAAATGTGTCTTCTTTTGCTTTAAGAGTCATGATAATAAGGTTAATGGAGTTGTTTCACATCTCGTCTAGCTTTGTGTTCTTTTTAATTAGGTAGAATAACTGATGCTTCTGCTACTTTAATGAAAAAAAAAAAACTGTAGATCATTTATTCCTTTGTATCATTTTATTCTCCTGAAGAATTTTTACAGTTCTTTCACCATTCAGAATTCTCTTCAGAACTTTTTTTTTGTTGCCTGAAAGTGAAATTGCTTACAAAAGGGAGTTTGAGGGCAGCATGGAGTATTTCCTATTTAGTCTTTGATGCGTCCTTTGAGTGGCCTACTTATAATTGGTGTATCTAGTTCTTAGATGTTTGAATTCATTTTACAGAAGAGTCTGCAGAGGAATCGATTGCTATCAGCATTGCACAAATGGAAAAACGTTTACTCCATGGCTTAATTCATAATGTTCTGCCATATGTTGGTACCTCTGTAAAAACTTTAGTATTAGCATACAGCTCAGCAGTCTCCAGCAAAATGGTATGTACATGTGAATACTAGCTTGAGTATTAAGAAAAATAGCAATGAGACAACTTTGGTTTGCTTATTATGTTTGTTTAAGAGGGAAACAATAGCTGGGCATTGGTGGTACACACCTTTAATCCCAGCACTCTGGAGGCAGAGGCAGGTGGATCTCTGTGATTTTGAGGCCAGCCTGGTGAGTTCCAGGACAGGCTCTAAAACAATACCCTGTCTTAAAAAGAAAAAAAAAAATGTCTTCCTATGGGTAGGTTGTACACTGCTTGTTTTCCTATAATTTCATTTCTTATAGTATTCTCTGTAGCTTAGGGATCATTGCATCATTGCCTATGCTATAGCTAATAGAACTGAAACTAGGCAGGTAATCATTTATTTGGATTTGTAGATGTAAAATGATGAGACTTAGTTCTGTATGATTGATTGTAACATATAAGGCAAGATGGACAAATGAGATGAAATCAATTTTATAAAAGTTAAGACTTCTTGGGTAGTCCTTAAAAAGCTAGATTTTTTTCTGGGTCTAATTTCTAAGAATTTTTAAGGCAATTACTAGACACTTGAGTTCAGGGATTAGGGAAGTAAATGGCTCGTTTAGTAAAGTGCCTTTTGTGCAAACTCAAGGACCAGAGTTTGGATCCCCAGCACATATAGATAGGTGTATAATGGCAAGTATCTAACTACAGTGCTGGGGGCCAGGAGAAGTGTGTGCAGAGAGCAGAGACAGTAGATTCCTGGTACTCATTGGTAAATACACTAGCAGAACCCATGGCTTTAGAGTTCAGGGAGAGATGGTGTCTCATAAAATTAAATGGAGGAAGACATGGGGATTAACTTCTGGCCTCCACATACACCACACAAACCAAAAAGGAATTTGAGCACAGTATATCTATTTTAATGTGTTCCTTGAGTAAATTTTTTTTTTTTTTCCAGTATGAGTATAGACTTAGGAAAAGCCATTGGGTTATATTTAGTATATTGTCTGTTGCTTATCTAACTAAAGCTCCATATATCCTCACGGCGACTTTCTTTTCTTTCTTAGGTTAGGCAGATTTTAGAGCTTTGTCCTAACCTGGAACATCTGGATCTTACCCAGACTGATATTTCTGATTCTGCATTTGACAGGTTATTTATTTTTCAAATATCTAAATATAATAAATTCTAACTATGAAATCAGTAAAAAGTTCTCTATTTTGTTGATTACATAATCTTGGTTTATTCATTCTATATTCCTGCTAATTTCCCACAATGTATGGTTGTAACTTGATAGAACATTCCCAAGTTTTTGCCTCTTGTTCACATTTGGCAGCTGATCCAGAATATTGATACTGCCCTCTGTACGTCATGTCTAAGCCTATGAACCTTGCTTTGTAACTCCCCTGATCAACATTACCTGTTTTCAAGGTTTTGTTCCCGTTTTTAAGTGCCTGTTTTCAAAGCTCCCTTTTACTTCATGGCTTTTCTAGTTCAGTGCCAGTTTGTTCAAGCCACGCTCTTTGCAAATGCTTCTTCCTTGGAGGCTACTAGTTTTCTTATTTTAGCTTCCCCTTTCTTCCAAGTTGTGATATAGCCTATTTCAGAGGGAGAGAGAAACTCTTCTCCCCCTTTTTCGAGTTTGTTTCTTCTGTATCTTCATTATATAGTAGTTACTCTCTTTCATGTGTGTGCTGCTTTTCCTCTACTGTTTACTTTTACAACAGGACACTTATGTTTCTCCCGTCCATGTCCTTCTCCCACCCTGTCTTCTACTAAGTTAGAAATATTTGTTTTTTAATTATTTGCCTTAGTATCTTTTTGTATTCCTAGCACTAAAAGTAATCCCTGATGATAGAAATTCCAAAATGATGACTTTGTATTTAAAATAATGCTAATGCTTATTTGTATGTTAGTAGTTTAATGCTTTTGAAACTTTAATAATCTTCTTTCCTCTTGTAGTTGGTCCTGGCTTGGTTGCTGCCAGAATCTTCGGCATCTTGATTTGTCTGGATGTGAAAAAATCACAGACATGGCTCTAGAGAAGATTTCTAGAGCTCTTGGTGTTCTGACATCGCATCAGAGTGGGTTTTTAAAAAGTGCAGACAAGGCCACTTCAGCTCCATGGACAAACAAAGACATTACCATGCAATCCCCGAAGCAGTATGCCTGCTTGCACAATTTAACTGACAAAGGTGTTGGTGAAAAAATAGACAATGATCACACTTGGACTAAACCCGTGTCTTCTGAAGGTTTCACTTCTCCTTATGTGTGGATGCTAGATGCCGAAGATTTGGCTGATATCGAAGATGCTGTAGAATGGAGACATAGAAATGTTGAAAGTCTCTGTGTAATGGAAACAGCCTCCAACTTTGGTTGTTCTTCATCTGGTTGTTACAGTAGGGACTTCGTGGGATTAAGGACTAGTGTCTGTTGGCAGCAACATTGTGCTTCTCCAGCCTTTGCATATTGTGGTCATTCATTCTGCTGCACAGGGACAGCTCTAAGGACTATGTCTACACTCCCAGCGACTTCCTCAATGTGTAGGAAAGCATTAAGGACTACATTGCCTAGGGGAAAAGACTTAATTTATTTTGGGAGTGAAAAGTCTGACCAAGAGACTGGACGAGTACTTTTGTTCCTCAGTCTATCTGGATGTTATCAGATCACAGACCATGGTCTCAGGTGAGTGATCAGTTCCAGTTTTTAGGAAATGGACATATTCTTACTCATTTTAGTCATTTCAAATATATTGTGATATATAGAGGAATGCACATTTAGAATTTTAATTGCTTAGTAACTGGCCACATTTACATTTTTAATAATACATTTTGGTGGGTAGATATATAGGTTATCGCCTCAAGGGCATATACGAAGTAAATCTTATATTGATGACTTTGGAAAGCATGTCTGCTACAGTTTGGTGTGATTTTTATAGCCTTGAAGTACCTGTAATCCACAGGCACTTCTCTGTTGGTCTATATCCACTCGTTGCTAGTGTTTTTGAGACAGTTTCAGTAAGTAGCCTTGGCTGGCCTGGTGCTTGCCTTGTAGACCAGGCTGGCTTTGGACTCACATAGGTTTGCCTCCTAGGTGCTGAGATTATAGACAGCACTTGTTGCATTTTTGAGCCAAGGACTGACTCTGTCCCAGGTTGCCCTCATGCTTGCTGCTGTACTCCCAGCACCCACATGGGAGTTCATGAGAGCTTGACACCTTCTCTAACTCTAGTTCTAGGTGACCTGGTGCTCTCTTCTGTCCTCTGAAAGTACCAGGTATCAGCTTGGTGCATACATTCTTGTAGGCATATCACATCCAGTTTCAGCACCGTTGGGAGATCAAACCTGTAGGCTTTGTGTGTGCTAGGCAAGAACTCTAGAAACTTTGTGACATCCCAGCACTATAAGCACAGTCTTTAGCGTAGTATACTAATTGCCTCCAACCTCCCACCCCCCATTTTTTTAGTGGAGAGCAAAGTGGGGGTAAAGTGTTCTGTATCTGAGTGATTGACAGACAGATCTCAGCAGCCAGGTATTCCATATGTTTTAGGACCCACTTAGAACTGTTAGGTAATGAATACTCTTTTCCTTTTTAGATCTAATTTTAATTATGTATGTAGGTATATGTTTTTGCATTTGCACATATGTGGGGGTGCCTGCTAAGGCCAGAGGCAATGGATCTTCTGAAACTGGAGATATGGTTGGCTGTGAGCTGCCTCATATGGATGTTAGGAACAGAACTTAGGTCTACTGGAAGAGTAGTGGGTACCCTTAATCAGAGTCTCCAGCCCATGTTAAGTGGTGTTAGAGATAGTAAATACAGAAACATATACCTACATACATAATTAGACATAACCTGGAGTAGAGTTAAATACTTTAGAATTTCTTTTTCCTTTCTTTCTTTCTTTCTTTCTTCTCTTTCTTTCTTTCTTTCTTTCTTTCTTTCTTTCTTTCTTTCTTTCTTCCTTCCTTCCTTCCTTCCTTCCTTTCTTTCTTTCTTTCTTTCTTTCTTTCTTTCTCTGTTCCTTTTTTTTATGCTACTCTAAGTGGAATCACTTTCTTAATTTCCCTTTTAGATTATTTATTGCTAGTATATAGAAAATAATTTGAAAATAATTTTGACCCAGACTTTCCTCAAAACTCTATTTCAGCTTCCCAAGTTCTGGGATAGGCTTGTGTCCCCATGGTGGGCATATGTTTAAAACAGATATTGACTTTTGTATGTTGGTTTGTTTATTTCTCTATTTTGTTGAACCTGTTATCGTTAACTGTGTTTTGTATGTGATTTTTTTCTTCTTTTTCCCTATATTGATGAAATAACCCAGGGCCTTATGTCAGACAAGTGCTTTTCAGTAAGTCTGTATATGGATTCTTTAAGTTTTTCTATATACAGTGTCATTTATAAACAGATCATTTTCATTATACCTTTCCTGTTTGGATGCTTTTGCTTCATTTTGTTTATCCAATTGATGTGACTGAACTTAGTGTTTTAACAAAAGTATAACTGCCAGTACTATTTCAGTGATTGTAGCTTTGAAATAAGTTTAGAAATAGAAATTTGTCTTCCAACTTGTATCATTTAAGATTGTTTGGCTCTCAAGAGCCTTTCGGTACTAAACATGAATATTAAAGGTAGCTGTATCACTGAAAAGTCCCACCCATCATGAATCACAGAGCTGTGCCTAGAGCTCATTATCAGGCAGCTCTATAGAAGAGTTTTCTCATCCTCCACAATTATTTACTGCATGTGTGATGTTGGAAAAGGGCCTTGTGAATCCTGAGCTGAGTCTTGCAAGTGTGATGAACTTCCTGAGTCTAGTGAGTTTTATGGATTTATTGAGTATTCAGAGCTTCTGCCTCAATTTAGGAAAAGTAGTATACAACACCCCTTCCTAGAACTCTTTGATTTATCCTATACCTACTTCCTGATGTTCTCTGAGTTCTGGAGGGGCTGATAAAGAACTGATTATTTTTCTCCATTTATGGCTGAGCATTCATTATATCACCTACTACAGCAGTAGCTGTCACTTAATCTCAGCATCTTGACAAGTTCTGAGTCTTTAAAAACTGCTTACGTTTTCCTCCATGCCTGAGATTGACAGCCAACGTAATCTGTGCGCACAAATACAAGTGTAATAGAATGCAGTTTCCACAAACTGCTCATCACATTTATTTAAACAAAACATTACTAGTGGCCTCCCTGGCTGCCGAAGCATAGAGAGGTAGCTCATTTTGGGTACTGTGACTTTTTTTTTTTTTTTTCTTTTTTGCTTTTTTTCTGAGACAGGGCTTCTCTGTATTGCTTTGGAGTCTGCCCTGGAACTAGATCTGTAGACCAAGCTGGCCTTGAACTCAGAGATCTGCCTGCCTTTGCCTCCCGATCCTGGGATTAAAGGCCTGTGCCACCAGTGCTAGGCTTGAGTACTGTGACTTTAATGTGACTTTCTATGTGTAAGGTGCCTTCCTTCAAACTGTTTTGTCTTTTTTGTGGAGTTGGGGGTGGGGGTGATATCTTAATTAGGGTTTTATTGCTGTGAAGAGACTCTATGATCACAGGAACTCTTAAAAGAAAGTATTTAATTGGGGCTGACTTACAGTTTCAGAGGTTTAGTTCATTATTGTCATGGCAGGACATGGAGGCATGGTGCTGGAGGACTGAGAGTTCTGAATCTTGATCTTCAGCCAGCAGGTGATTATTCAACAAGTCAAGCTACACCCAATGTAGCTTGAGTCTATTGAGACCTCAGAATCCACCCCACAGTGACACACTTCCTCCAATAAGACCACACCTCCTAGTAGGGCAATGGGCCATGAGGACCATATCGATTCAAACCACCACAGGGTGTAGGGGGTCAGGGATCCCAGAAACCTCATGTGACACTTGAGTCTTGAAGAGGGGCAATCTCTGAGGCAGACTTGGGTACGGATTGGCCAAAAAACCCTGGTGTCTAGGGCTGGAGAGATGGAGATGGCTCAGTGATTAAGAGCACTTGCTGCTTCTGAGTTCAATGCCCAAACCTCAAATTCCTCAGTAACTTTAGTTCCAGAGGATATGATGCACTCTTCTGGCTTACACAGGCAAAACACTCATACAAATAAAATAAAATTAGAATAAAAACTAATCTCAGTGACTCTGAGGCACCTGTCAGCACTGTGGGCCCAAGGGCCTAGGTTTTAGTTTCCTCGGGTGACAATGTGCGATCTCAGTCTGGTAATAGTGGGATGACTGCTTAGGATGACCAAGGCACCATTTTCTCTGGAGGCAGGGGAACTACTTTGCCTGAGGTATGGAGCATAATCATGGTGACAAGGGCATTTATTCCCTGAGAATTTGGAATCATGGGCCACCAGCAGTGGTGACTCTCTGATCACAAAGCCTTAGGGATAGAAGGTTCCTTCTGGCAGTTGGTTTTGGTTCCAGAATGATATAATGCAGTTGATGCATGGGTAGGAGATGGGATACAGTATTGTCTCCCTCTGTGGCATATCATAGCTGTGTGGTCTCTAGTTTAATACTTATGAGGACTGTAAGTGTTAAGGTGGTGATAGGGTTATGGAGGTCCCTTTTTTCCCTTTTACCTACAATAAGAAAGAAGTTCCTCCTGGTTGCTGGTTGGGGATTGGGTTTTGGAGATGAAATGTTTTCTTTCATTCTGTGTGATGATACTCTGGGCTCAGGGCTCTACGGAGTGTTTGGTATATTGGTCCTTGTGTTAGTTTCATCAAAGTGTAGTTTTTATTGGTTGTCTTGCTGACTTTTGGGGAGGGACCTATTGTTAGGGGCATTTAATTGGCTATCTTGTTGACATATCTAAAAACACTTAAAGCCTTTGTTTATTAGCTCTACTATCTTTATCGTTTATTGCTGTGTTTCTATTGGTGCGTTTTTCCTCCCGGATTGTTTTAATATTTAATAGTTTTTGGTTAAGTACTAAATAATTTGAATTATATATCATTGAATTTGGGACTTTATTTATTCTTTTATAATTATTCCCTTTGAATCACTATTGTTTGAATCAGTTCTATAACTTGTATATTTTTCTGTGGCTTTTTCTTCTCTTTGCTTTATTAATTGCTTAAACGCTCCTTTCCCTGGTTGAGGGCAGAATTTATTACTCATTTGTCTTTTTGTTATTTCAGCCTGTGTTTGGTGTACTTAGGCATTTGTGACAAGACATAGAGGAGAGAGAGAGATCTTACTAGAATATATTTTCTTGCTGTTTGTTACTAATACCTCTTTAGTCTTCCATTGATTCATACTACTTTTGGTTAAAACCAGTTTTATAGCCTTTGCTTCTAACCTTTGTAATTTTGATATCTTGACTTTTTATTAATCTTATCTTTGCCCCCAACACACACACACACACACACACACACACACACACACACACCACACACAGAGAGAAGAGAGAGAGAGAGAGAGAGAGAGAGAGAGAGAGATGCATTCACATACATACCTTAAATATCTGTTTTCTCATTTTTTATGGTATTTTCTTCTTTTGTCTTTAATAATTGTATTTTCTCATTGTAACATAGTACTACAGGCTAGAAATTCTCATTATTTCTCTCATAGCATATGCTATTATGAGAAACCTTTTTTGACCTCTCAGAACCTTATGTGTATTTCCAGAAGAGTATTCGTCATGTGGTATTAATATTGCTTGTTTGTATTCATAGTTGTTTTCCCATTGAGGATCAGTTGACTCTACAGATCCCACTGAGGATCAGTTGACTCTACAGATTGTTGATTTAGGTATACATATAATAAAAACATTTTATATTTCATTCAGTTTGTTTTACATTCAGACACAATTTGAGCTCTTTTAGGTTAACTTTTGAAAGGTACATTTTTTTTGTTGTTGTTGTTGTGAACTTCTAAAGTTCTTAGACTTTATGAATTAGTGATTTTAAGTATTTTCTCTTTTAAAGGCTTTTCTCAGACAAGTTAATCCTAGCATGTAGGAGGCTTCGGCAAAAGATTCTTGAATTCCAGACCATCCTTTGCTACTTGAGTTCAAGGTCAGCTTGAACTATATAGTGAGACCCTGTCTTTAAAAAAAAAATTCCCTCATTCCTCTCAAATCACATAGATTCTGAACTACTACCATTATTAACTAGAAGTCTATAGAGATGATAAAATGGGTACTTCATAGCTGTATAAAAATTAATTGTGTGGTTATAACACATTTTGTTTATTCATTTTTTAGCTGGCATTTGGATTGTTTTTGCTTTTTGTCTGATGTGACTGATGCTGCTGTGGACATTTATATGCTAGTTTTGGTATAAACATGTTTTCAGTTCTCTTTTGTGTTTATACCCAGAGAAGAATTAGTAGGTTGTTGAGGGTACAGAGGTCCTTGTACTCACAGAGAAGCACTAAGAGACCCAGGAATGTTAATCATATAGGGATATCTCCTCAATGGTGGAGATAAAAGTCAAATAACTGCATTCCATTCAAAAAGTTGAGTGGATTTTGTTAATGACCTGGTGACCTTTTGCTATCTGTAGAGGCAGACCTCGCCCAAATTCCCCAGAACGATAATCTGAGCTCCTCCCTCCCTAGACCGTTACCCATCCTTAGGGCATATGTCATATGTGCTTTATGGTCTGCTGACTTCACTCTGTTAGCTATAGAAGCCACTCTCGTGTTCCCCTGTGCTTTGTGAAGGAGTTTCTGTGTAGTCACACTTTAAGCTTTACTGTGTGCCTGAAATTGGACCAATTGGACTGATAATTGCCTGGAAACCTTTCCCGCAGTTGTACTGTTTTAAATATGCTGACAACTCCTGAAGTGGTTATAGAAGTCAATCTGCAGGGTTATTATTATCTCTTCATGTGGTTTGTTCACTTCCCTTTCTGACACCCGTAGGGCCCTCACTAGATTATGGGAGGAATTCCAGAACTGGTAATTAGGTTTCAGACTTCTTGATAATTTTTACTCTCTCAGTATAGTGGGAGAATGAACAGTATATCTCTAGGTCTCAATGTTTCTTCATGTAAGAATTGAGTTGTCATAATGGTCTTTTAAAGCAATGTCCTATGCTTCTTTATTGGAATCTTTTGGAAAAATCTTTGAGAAAATTTCTTGAGTCATATATTTCTGCCTAAGAATGAGTTAGTTATCAGTGTTATATAAATTTTTTTAATCAAATTTGAGAGGTTATGTAAAATATTAATCGAGTGTACTATTGTAATAAAAATTTCAAAGGTTAGTATTTCCTGACGATCACATTATTTCTCTTGCAGGGTTTTGACTCTGGGAGGAGGGCTGCCTTACTTGGAGCATCTTAATCTCTCTGGCTGTCTTACTGTAACTGGTGCGGGGCTGCAGGATTTGGTCTCCGCATGTCCTTCCCTAAATGATGAATACTTTTACTACTGTGACAACATTAACGGTAATGCCTTTTAACAGTGAGCTACTTATTAAAAGAATTCATTTAAATTTTTTTGGCAGTTCTAATAATTTTTATATGCTTTCTAGATTCTCAACTGCACAAATTGTCTTACTTTCAGGCTTAGTCCTTTAAATTTAATACAGTTAAAATGATTTGGGTATCTAAGGTAGTATAATCAAAATACCATTCATATTTTACTTACTTGAAGTTAAGTTTCTTTCTTATCCATTCTAAAAGAGTTTAAATCATTTAAAAATGACAAGTTGTTACAGAAATACTGTTTATTCTGACATTTTGGGGATTCCACTGTAGTATTCTAACACTTACCATTAACAATTTAAGAGTGTCGATTTTCTAGACACACTGATTTCTTTGGGATGACAGACTCATTTTTCTCACAGTAGTGCTTTATCCAGCATGGTAGATAGACAAAAGAAGACTCTGGTAGTGTGACTCTGGAACCCCATGTCTTGTTTCATATTAATCTGCATAAGTAGATTATGCAGTATTGAGAAAAGACTGAGGTGCCTTCCTTAGGCCTGACCAAAATCCCTATACTGTTTTAGAGGTTGATTCCTGAACCAATTTAAAAATCATGAAGTAAAGGTGGGGGATGTAGCTGTTTGAAAGAGTACTTGTCCAGCATGCATGGAATTCTGGGTTTGAACCCCAGCACCACATAAAACCAAGAGTGGTGGCTCGTGTTTGTAATGAATCCCAGTACTCAGGAGGTAGTGTCAGTAATTTAAGGATAGCCATTGCTTCAAGTCCAGCTTGGGCTATGTGAGATCCCATTTTAAACCCGCCCCCCCACACCTCCCACAATATCAGTTAAACAGTCCCCCCCCCCCGAAGTCTATATATAGTTAGAGCATGATTTGCAAATTATATTTGTTGCTCTTTTTGGGCATTTGATTGTGTTTAGTAGAAACTGATCAGAAGCATAAGAAAGCTTCTCCATTATTAATGAACAAAACAAATCCTGTATTCATAACTAAAAACAAATTTAAACCACTCCATTCTGACATATGACTGTCTTACACTGTTGTTTTTGAGAGCCCAGTTATTCTAAAATGAGAGGGAAGATCAGAGTCTATCTCAGGAAGAACAATTGACAGGAGCCAGGAAGCCAGAGAGAAGAAAACCATTTTAGCATGCACAGAAGTTAGCACATTCCCTATTGCTTGGGATTTAGATTTCTCTTAAAATAAATGATACTGGCCATCTCAGCTCTTTTGTTTCTGGAAGAGCTGACATGGTCTTGACAAAAGTAACTTCGTAGAACTTGTCTTTGCTTTTCTTGCTGGCAGTATATAAGGAGTGGAAGAAAAAATGAAAAAAAAAATTTTTTTTTGGGGGGTACCTAGTTGAACAAATAAAAAAGGATGTTCATGAGTGGAATGTTTTACTATGAAAAATAAAACCATAGGGGACTGGACAGATGACTTAGTGTTTAAGTGGATGACTCATATTGTCCTTACAGAGGACCAGAGTTTAGTGCCCAGTCAGCACACTGGGCAGATTGTAACTGCCTGTAGTTCCAGCGATCCAACACCTTATCTGACTTCTGTGGCCAATGTACTCATGCACACACATACCCAAACACAGACATGCAATCTGAAAGAATAAAAATAAATACAGCTATTGAAAACAAAGCTTCCCAAGGCTTATAGGACACATTTTAAGACTAATTAATAAATAACTTTTAAAAAAGATAATTTGTTACATTTGAATTGCCTTTATACTTTCAGTATGGATTATGTTTGGAAATAAATCTCATAACCTTATTTGTTTTGCTGAGTGGCTGTAGGTATTTTAGTGAGAAATATTGAGGTTTAGTTCAATTTTATTATGTGCCTACTTACTGTGTTTTTAAACTTCTTGAAAAATATTTTGATGAAAAAGTTAAATGCGTAAAATCTTTTATACTTTCTTAATATTATTTTTATCTTAATCTGTTTTGAATATGTAATATTGGCATTCCAAAGGAGCTATTTACTCCTTTCTTGAATGTAATTTGTTCATTTCTAATTTTCAGTAGAAAATTTTAATTGAGAGATCAGATTGTTTTTTAAGTTTTGAAAAGTACTTATAGTACTTGAAATAGTACTAGATTTCTTTTCTTAAATTGATAGAGCATGATTTGGATGAAATGGGAATCCTTTAAAGTTTATAGGCTGACTAATCATATAATGTGTTTTCTAGGATTCTAGGTAGTTATTCTTAAAGCAATACTTTGAGTCAGTCTCTTTTGTAAAAGAACTTATTAAAAGGTACTAAAATTGTACCCAGTTGTAAAAGGTTACACCATTGGCATCGTATCTTTCAAAGCTCAACTTGTACAGGACATACTTGGTGAAGGTTTAGGAGCCCTCATTTCTGTTCTGGAAGTAGATAAGATCTAGTACATGGTTAAGAATAATGAGGAAGCATACATATTTGAAAATAACATTTAATTTAAAATGTATTTTGTTAAAAGAAAATCTATGTAATTACCACATTATTAACTAAAAAGTGTAATGCTGAAAACATTACTCATAGATTAAGTAGTGAATGAGGAGGCAGAATGGCAGACACTGGGGAGGGAAGGGTTAGCTATCAGTTCCATCTCTACTTTGACAAGATACTGTGCTAAGCTCTGATGCCAAGCACACCCTCTGCCTCTTCTGAATGATTCTCCATGAGTTTTAAATTGTTACTTGACAAGGTGCAAGGTGTCTGGGCTGTAATATGCACACAAATCGAGCCCTGAAGAACATTTGAACAATGTTAGTGAGTAAACTTCGTTGTGCTGCTTTGCATTTCAGTTTGCGCATAATTTAGCAGAATAGATTAGCTCATAGTTCTGGAGGTGACAGTCTCAGATGATTTGCTCTCTTATGTTTCTAATTTAAGTTAAAAAGGAATTAAAGGTAAGTGAAGGTAAGTGAAGATATATGGCGTTAGTAATATATAGTACTGAACACCAAGGAAAAACATGTCATTTAATAAACAGAATAAATTAGCTACTGTTGTAGTTCTTTTTATCTAAATATAAACAAGTAGTATTCTTTAACAATTAGGAGGATTTTACCTTTTAATTTTCTATATTCTTACTATCATATAGGCTGATATATTAACTGTTTGGCTAAGTCAAATATTTGAAGGGACGTATTTGAATATTAGTCTAGTGGGAGAATAGCATCTTTGACCACATATACTGTTGAGGTCCCTTTATACTACTATCCCTTAAAAACCAGTTGAATACTTTACTGTTTCTAGCTTTGTTGCTCCCCCACCGCCTCTTTTTAATACTGAATTTTATATGGAATTCAGTATAACATTTCTTCTTTACCTTCCTGTCACTAAAAATAAAACAGCATGTATGTACGTGTATGTGTATGTAGACAGGGTCTATGGAGCTGTGTAGTCCAGCTACTTGGGAAGCTGAGGAACAAAGATTGCTTTAACCTGGAAGTTTGCAGCCAGCATGATGACATATAAGACGCTTAAACAGAAACAAACACAAACGTGTGTGGCATGTGTGTGAGTGTGAGTTTATTGTGTGAATATAGACATGTATGGACTTTTATTTGGAAAATTAAAAATCTTCATGTCTTCCACAATTACTGAGAATAGAATTATGTATTGATAAGTGATAGGTATAGTGTGTTAGGATTCAGCAGTCTAAGCATTAGATTAAGTGTTAGGGAATGGGTGAAAAGATATCAGACGTTTGGAAAAAGCAGTACTATGTAATGGATGAAGCTAAGTTAAGCAGGAATGGTTGCAGATTGACTAGAGCTTAGGAAAGCTGAAAATGTTACAAGCAAAAACTTGGTCAAAGATTGACAACGGGGGGAATTTTAAAATTTAGGATTCTTTACCAGGGCATTTCTAACAATTACAAATACATACTAAATATTTTCAATTTTAGCTTTGTGTTTTAAAAGAAAAGTTTAAAAAAATGCGCTTTATAGGGTATTTTAAGATATATTTTAATATTTGGCATATACCTTAATTTAAAATGGAGGATTTTTAATTTGTATTAAATAAAAATGGGCCTGTAGTGCTCTAATTTTATAGGATTTTTTTTTTTCTTTAGACCTACAAACGTGTAATCAGTTTCAAGAGTCTGAAATCTGAGGCCAATCTCTTTTAATTAACCCTGTTTCCCATTTCCGTACTGTATGTCATATTTATTCTATCTGAAACTAATTCAGACATGTCAGTCTTAAGTATGTACACATAAGTGAAATTATGACTGATTGCAATTCTACACATAAGTGTAAAATTCAAGGTTTTCCTTAATTTTCCACTTACATAGTGAAATACATGAACATTATATCTCAGTGACTTTCTCCTAAGAAATTCTTTATTCTCTTTCATATGTGCTGTTTTGGGAATAAAAGGAAATGTTAAACCTCTGGCGATACATGTATTCTGTGTTTAGTTTCAGTTACCATGATTTCTGTTTTACAGGGCTGTTAGCATAGTCACCTTTTGCCCACACTGCTGCTTTTAAAAAGCAGAATAATACAAATGGACACAATTTTTAAGTTAAGCTGGGATCACAGAGGGATGTGGTATTAAGTTCATTATATACATTCTATATTGAAATTCTGTTTCATATCTTTTCATTTTGTTTTGTCCTTAAGTAATGCAAGCTTTGGTTTTTCCCAGTGAAAGCATAAAGAACTGCTCCTTAATTTAGTGTATTACCACCTACATTGAGTCCCTGAAATGCTAGAAACAACCTTGTACATTAGTTTTTCCTTATGAAAACAGTTTTATTCAGAGCACTCTCCAACTTTTGTGAAATTTACTAGTTACTTCTCTAGTTTTTAGCTGTGCTCCTGAGAAGATGTAGATCTTGCATCTAGTGTCAGGTTGCTTAGTCCAGCTGGGTTAAAATTCCAGTTATTCCACAAATGGTTTATTATTGTTTGTAAGTGAATCACCATTTTGTATTTGAAATGTTTAATTAATCATTCATTTTGCATTCAGTTTTGGGAAGTAATTTCCCCCAAATCTACCGTTTATTTTTGTTCAGAGTTCTACAAATGATCAGAGTATGGCAATACATCGAGTCTGTGTCTGTATAGTATATTGTTTTAAACTTTAATTATGACATTTACTCTAATTTCAGTGCCACATTATTGAGTTGAGACAGTTGAGGTTGGGTTTTACGTTTTGTATTAATTGGGATTCTAGGAAGGATGCTCGAAGAGCTTGTTTTTAAATTGTCTAGCAGTCTTGTTTCTGTGGATTGTCTCCTTTTCTTCTTGAATTGTGAGATTTCTTGGGAAATTTTATTATGTTCAGTCTTCTATGGAGGATATTTTTTGGATTTTGTGTCTGAATTTTTAATGCTTTCACTGTAAGATTTTACTTGTGTGATGTCAGTGAACTGCTTGTAAAACACAGTTTTAGATTAATACGCAGAACTGTTTTTGCATGATCTCCAGGAAGTTCCTCCTTTCACATGTTTTTTACTTTCATACAGGTCCTCATGCTGACACCGCCAGTGGATGCCAGAATTTGCAGTGTGGTTTTCGAGCCTGCTGCCGCTCTGGCGAATGACCCTTGACTTCTGACCTTTGTCTACTTCATTTAGCTGAGCAGGCTTCCTTTCATGCACTTTACTTATAGCACATTTCTTGTGATAACACCCCCCTTTTGGGTGTGTCTTGTTTTGGCCCTATTCTTACAGTCTCAGAAATTTAATTTAGCAGTGAACTGTACAGTATTATTTTTCCTTGCAAAATATGTCTTTTTTTGTTTTTGTTGTTGTTTTTTAAAATTAGGATGAGAACAGTCTTACTGGTTTCTTTTAAATGAAATGCTTTAAAAGGGGTATCACTAAGGCCATGGTATTTAAAGTATTTTTTAGATTATTTTGCATTTTAGTCAGTGGGGGTTATTGGTTCTCTATGTGTAAACACTGTACCAAGTTTTGCAGATCCTTTCAGATACACTTTCTGAAGTTTTATTTTCAAAGACTGGACATTTTAGAAATAAATCTCTTTCCCTAACATTTTCTTTAATAGTTCTCAGGAGCCAATTCAAACACACCTAAAAATGAGATTCTTTAAGACTGTAGAATAAATTGGCCTCTCAGTGTTTGCTCGGTGAGCTAGCAAAAGCACCTATTTGTATTTGCTTTAGACACTTGGTTCCACTACTGTCCCTAAACTGTCAAATTTGGGAGGGATTTTTAAAAATTCCACAATTGTTTAAAGAAATGTATAAATAAAATCTACTTTGAGAACTTTACCAAGCAATATCTTGTGTTGTGATTTTATTTTAAATCTGAATTCAGGTTTACTAAATGTTTTGTTTTTTGAGCCTCCATGAAATTATGACTCTGAGACATTAACAATTTTAGATACTAAATATTGAGTTCAATTTTCTTAATGTATTATTATTGTCACAAAGAAAACAGTGCCCTTCCTTTTTTCTTTCCCTTGCTTCTCCTCTTAAGTGCAAACAAAACTGTGGAAGGAAGTAATCCCGAAGTCAGCTTAGTCATGCCTGTAAGTATTTCCTGTCTGTTTGGAAAGGAGCAGAGCTGGGAAACTGTTTCAGTGTGTCTAAAAATGAAGCAAAAGTTAATTTAAACAGACACTTTGCATGTCAGCAGACATTTTAGTTAAACACTGTCATATCTATTGTCATTTTCTTTGAAATATCACCCTGTTGTCAAGAGTTTTCCTTTTGATTCATTATCATTTGAAAACAAAATAGAACCCTATAGATTTGGTATAGGGCTGAGCACATGTACACACAGGTAACCTTTTGAGTTTGTTACCCCTGTGAGGAAGTCATCGAGTCTTGTGGACACTACAATTAGCTTTCTCCTATAAGTATGTTCAAAGAAAAACAGTATCTCCTCTGTGAGAATGTGAAAAGAAATTCAATATAGAGTCAAGCCTAAAGTTGGACTATTTTGTAAGATATACTGTAGTTACTATGTTTTTATTTCTCAAAGTATTTCATAAAGCTTATTTGTAAAGTTGATAGCAGGTACCATTTGAGGGAAAAAAAAAAGCTGAAAATTTTCATGAATGAGTCTCATGCAAGTGTGTACTTCATTTTCTCAGTATTAACTTGAAATTGCCCAGAGTGAGAGAACTCAGGCTTATCATAACCTCAGGTAATTAGAAAACAGTATAGTTTGTGGGAGATTGTTTTTTGTGGTCTTATCAGGGGAAACAGCTAAGTGTTTAAGAACCTGATTTAGATACTATGTTTACTAAATTAATTTTGAACAGCTGGTTTTCTGAAATTGTAAGGAATGGAAGTTTTGTTTTAACGTACACATTGTTTCTTGCTTTTTATGTAAGAGGATAGTTTATCATGGCACTGTATTCTTGGTTTTCATTTATTTGGGATTTTATGATTGACTTCCTTCTGAGAATAAAATGTAGCAGTTGTATAAATTATTACATCATGTACCTGATAAACTTTAGATGTTAAATGTAAGGCCAGTGTTGTACTCTGGATGTGCTAACTTTTTATAAGCTTCAAACAGTGCAATGGAATGGATAATAGGATCATCCTCAGTGTAATGAAGTGAAAGGTAAAAAACTTGCCCATGATAACCCAGCAAGTAAGTAGTACAACCAGGATTTATACAAAGTACATCTTAACTATGGTGTTACTGTGACTCTTTATTATTTTGTAACTGTTATGAGCCAGTCATGCAACTGTCCCTTCAAAAGAGTTCATTAGAGCAGCAGAGTTGGAACAAAGGTAATTGCAATGTAACTTGGGAGATGAATGTGTCAGTTAAAGCAGTGGTTAAAATTCATACTGAGTCCCTCTAATGTCTCTCAATTGGAAGTCATTCTTTTACAGAGTTCTTTAGGCATTAGGAAATATTCTTGGTTGTCAAAACTTGGTTGAGGAGAACTCAACTGGAGCATCTACTTGGTGGAGGCAAGGCAGGCTGTTGCACATTTTTTTAATTAGATTTATTTTATGTATGTTTTTGCCTGCATGTATGTAATGGATGTGCATCCTGTGTTATAGTGTCTGTAGAGGTCACAAAAGGGCACTGGAGTTAAGGATGATTATATTATGAACTGCTATATGGATGCCGGTAATCAAACCTGAAGCAATCAGTGTCCTTAACTGCTGAGTAATCTGTGTAACCCCTGTCAAACATCTTACAACACATAGGACAGCTTTCTACAGAGTAATTTGAGAAGTCCTGCTTTACATATTTCTGTTTTGCATGGGACATGGATTTTTGGTCTATAGGTTTTTGTTTGTTTGTTTGTTTTTTTGGGTTTTTTTTTGTTTTTTTAATCCCTTTTGGTATTTAAATACAGTTCTTTCTCCACTCCACACACTACTATATTCTTTTAGTGGCTGTGCATGTGGTTAAGTGCTTGCCTTGCTCTTTGTAGCACATCATTAGTTTTATGAGTTGGTCCTTGTTTCTCCAGAGAAGTTATAAAGAGTTAACTTACTGGGTCTTGGAGTTATGGTTGCCTTTCTGCTGGGCAGACAGAGGTGAAGAGTACAAATACAAAGCAAATATAGAAGTCTGGAGGCTAGTGCTGGTAGACAGTCTCAGTTGTGTTTGGGATCAAAGTGCCATGATGGGAGATGTTATTCTGTAAATATGTTTCTCATACTGGTTAATGAATAAAGCATTGTTGGCCAATAGGAAAGCAAGATAGGCGGGGCTAGGAGACTAGGAGGAAAGAGGAAGGAGTAAGGAGGACTCAACATGTAGAGAACGGAGAGAACAGAGGTCTGGGCCCGCTCTCTGGTAAGATGAGCCATGTGGAAATAATTAGAGTAATAGAAATGGGGTAATCATTAAGACAGAGCTAGCCGATAAGAAACAAGTAACAGGCCAACAGCCTTATATCAAATACAGAGTCTCAGCATGTTATTTGGGGCTGGTGTGGCAGTGGGACCAGGCGACCGGCGGGGGTGGGGGAGACCTACTCGTAACAGTGCCATGATGAGACAGACTAGTGATGGGTTCCCAGCACTCAGGAGCCAGAGACACGAGGATCTCTTGAGTTTGAGGCCAGCCTGGTCTGCTGAGCAAGTTCCCAGACAGCCAAGGTTACACAGAGAAACCCTTTCTCAAACAAAACAAAACAAAACAAAAAATGTAGTAATAATAATAAATAAAGTGTGTGTATGTGGTGGGGAGGAGCTTTACACAGTTTAAAAATAGATACTTTATTCAAAAATATTTTTATGCCATTATAATTCAAAATATATATACTAATAATCTTTAGGTCATATAAAAATATTACCTGTTACGTACCAGGGAAGCAACATAGATCCAAACAGACAAAACGTTTTTGGGATAAGGGTGGATATATACAGCTAAAGCAAATTCAACATTAGGAACATCAATGTTATGTACTCCGGTGCTATATACTGCTTCAATCAAAGGCTTCACTTCAGAATAAGGCATGTGAAGGGGAAATCCAGAGAACTGAGGAGAAAACACATTTGTATTCATTAGTAAAATTTGAAGAAAAAAAATTTGTTATGTAAGTTAATGTAATTCTTAATATTGAATCTTTAGGATCATGAGGTGGTTTCTCTGTTTATTATATGTTAACAACATAAAAATTGAAGGTTTAATCTTTGTTTTAGTTACTGGCATATTAATGTCACCAGCCATTCACTGTTCCCATCTCTTGATAGTCCTTAGTTTGCACATGGCCCACGTAATTCTACAGACCCATAAAGCTAATCAATGCATTCTTCTGCAGACACAAAAATGAGTTTGCAGGTCTGGGCATGTGACTACAGTGAGTTCTGGAAACTTGCTATGAATGGTGATACACAGATGCCCTCGCTTGGTTTGGGCAGTGTGTGTAGATGTGCCTCTTGGACTTGTTCTAACATTTGTTTCTGTGAGTAAGGCCTGCCTGAGGATGTCACTTCCTGGAGGGGTCGGGGTGGTCAGATGTGCAGAGAACTGGAACAGTTCTCCACTGAAAACATTCTAATAAGTTAGTTGTTAGTTTTCATTTTACACACTGACTCATCCATTTTGGCTTTCATACTGTGTATCTTACTGCACTAATTACCAAATTGCCTTTTTATTACCCAGCTGTAGGATGTGATGTATAGGACAAACCGCCAACAGGTGGTAGACAGAATATATAGTTTATTAGTGGGAGGAGCTTTTATTGAAAAATCAATCATTATACAACCATACCCTTAAAACTTAACCAAGTGTTTATTTTAATCTTTTAAGTACAGTTGAGTTTAATGCTTTAGCTGGAGTTTTTATTTATATTTCATGGGAAGTGTTTTTCATAGGATCTGGTTGATAATTGCTAAGGTTTAAAACATTTCATCGTATTTCTCTTTTGATGTATGGTACCTCACATATGTGCTTTATGGGTCATGTGAACGTAGTTTGATGCCCCCAAATGATTACTGGGTAACTTCTAGTTTGGGGATGGAAGACCACTGGTCATTTAACCACACTTGTGCTTACCCGGTAGTCTCCCAGTTGCTTCAGCAGCTCAGCCCTGTGGTCATCTTCTATGTCTTCTCCTTGACTTCTCTCCAGCAGAGGCAGAAAGTGGCGCAAGGTGGAGGTACAGTATCTGTTCCAGCGAGTCAGATGGCGTGGCCTCCAGTCCATGATTTTTTCTTTTAGTATTTTTTCAATCCTGTTCATAAAAATAAACTTTACCTCATGATTTATTTATTTTTGTTATGTAACTTTTTCCTTGTTCAAAAACTATAATTTGTTTGCAGCACGTGGTTCAGGTGAATTCTTGAATGCATCTTTGGTGGTGGTGTTTTCCCAACTAGATTAGCGGTAGGTCTAGTACTTAAGTGATCCTTGTTCTTGAAGATTATAGTCATTGCAATGGGAAATAGACACAGATAGGATAAACAGGAATACAATGCCTCTGGTGGCACAGGCCTAGCTAAATTGAATACATTCAGCAAGACATTTTTAAATTCTAAAATATTAGCTTTGTATTCATTGGTAATGTGGTAATACCCACGCATAAGGTTTTTTATTATGTTGGGAATCTCAAATATTTATAAACACTTATGCCTTATAGTGAGTTTGGTAACCTATCAATTCACTCACAATAGATTTTATTTATTTTTTTAAGTTACCTTAAAATTTCCTTTAAAAAATGATAGCTGTCACTGCATTGGGTTCATAGGCTACCAGGCATGAGTAAAGAATGAAGGAAAACTACCATTTGTTAAGGCATTATTAGGCACAGTGCTGTCTTTTATACATTTCGATTGATTCCCAGCAATGATGCTTTGATGTAGGGATATCCCAGTTTTACAGAAGAGGGCAGTTTATAATAGGAAGACTTGACCTGAGGCAGGGACAGTGGTGTCCATGGTAAACACTGCTGATTCGAAAGCCTCTTGCCCTTGTTCAGCATAGGGTGGAGAGACCCTCACAGCTCCTCATTGCTCAGGAGCTATGGCCTGGCCCCCTTTTTAAACATGGAACATATATGTTTAGATTTTATGGTGGACTGGGTAAGAAATTATGGATAGATTGTCAAATGCTTTAAACATGAAGAAAGAAAGGAATCTGGTCAATAGTATGCTGAAACCATTAAATGAGATTCAGGATTGTAGATTGGTTTGTCTTGATAGAGATCCCAGACAAAGGCTTTATGGAGAAATTGGGAGTAAATTTATGTTTCTATCAATAATGTCTTAAAGGGCTACATTTAATGTTGTATAATTTGACAAACTGTTCTTCATACAATGTGACTTAATGGGAGTGAAACATAGGCTTTGAAATCAGAATGTCTGGTGTCAGAAGCTCACTTTCCATTTAAGAAGTGCGTGGACCACTCTGAGTCTCAGTTCTCACATCTGTGAACCAGGGAGATTTAAGTTCAGTTGTACAGCATTAGTGGAATTACAAAGACTCACACAGGCTTTAACCAGCTTTCTCTGGGTTAGGCTCATAAACTAGAGAAGTCCTACAAGACACTAACTGGACAAAAGAGGCATCTTTACATTGAGGATTATCATGTGTACTAACAAGACCTAGAATTACAGATGTTAAGCTTCCATGTGAGTTAGTCTCTGGAGAACTACATGTTACTAGTATTCACCTGTGTATGTTTACCCACAGCATGCTTATGCTGATGCCTCACTTGAGTCGTGCAGACATGAAGTCCTAACTATCCTGTCATTTCATATTGACCGAAGCTGAGAGCTTGTTATTATGCTTCTAGTGATGGATTTGTGGGCATTTTGTTACCTGTCCTGTAGCTCAGCAGCAGCTGCTTTGTCTGTTCGTTGATAAATTAGCTCTTCAGGCTATAAAAGAGAAAGTCCAGTCAGCACCTATACTTTCTTCCTTTTCTAAATTTATTTTAAATTCCCTGGAGGCCAGAAAATAGCCCTGAGAGCTGTAGTTATAGATGGTTTTGAGCTGCCGTGTGTGCTGGGGAACGGAACACAGGTTCTCTGCAAGAGCTGTAACCTATGTATTATTATATCTACCCCTATTTTTCTTTTTAAGTAATGAAATTTGAGGGTGAATAAGAAAACACAGCCAAGGAAAGTAGAACCAAGGGAAAGGGAAGTGATGGATTACCGAGCTTTGTATTCCTTTTCAGTTTCTTTCCCTTAGCCCTTGTCACACAAGTGACCATGACCATGAACTGGAGTTCTATTCAGATCTTTCATTCAACCTACGTGGAGGACTCACTGTGGCTAAGCAACTAATGGGCACAAGAATATGGCTGTAAACAAAGCCTGTGTTGTATTCACATTGTAGTAAGTGAAGATAAGTGACTTAATACATTGAGTTTATTATTTTACTATAGATCTGTGAATTCCTACAGTCTGGATTGTTGTGTTATATTTTCTAAATTTGAGATCTGTCTTATGAACATGCAACTTCCTCTTTCAGCCTTTACATTGTATTAGGGATAATTAAAACACTTTTACAGTGCTAAGTTTCATTAAGGCAATCATTTGGTACTACAAAGTATTATATCATATAGTATAATTCATCTCATATTATTTCAATTCTTAAGCTATCTCAGATTGCATTCCTGTGAAAAATATGTACCCCTTCTCACAGGTGAGAATTTCTGAAGGGCAATGTAGAGCTGGTTTGAAAGGTTTGTGCCATGGTAAAAGAGTATTTTATGTTACAAGTGTGTAGTGTTTGTCCAAACATTTTAAGTACATAATGTTCTAATGAATTAGAATCTACTTGTGAGAATCTGAAGATAATTTTATGAGCCTCCAGTGGGTTGGACATATTGTTTGATTTTATCCTTAGCAGTTAGGATCAATTTACTGACTTAACACCATCAAAAATTTAGCTGTATGTATTTTGTGATTCTATTAAGTCATGGACTTCCTATATAAAAACTTCTAAATATCTCTAAAATGTGAATACCAGTTTTTCCATATGTGTGAATGTATGTTTCTTCACATAAGTTTGTTTTAAGTTAGAAAACTTCACATAAGTTTGTTTTAAGTCTTACATATAAATTTAGTATACTAAATAAGTAGGATTGAGGGCCAAGAAATATGTAGTTTTTTTATGTGAAAATTTCTTATCACTTTATCCACATTTGGCTGCTAATAGAATTAATTATACCTGAACACTGGAAAGGCCAGGATATGGAAGACTTCGTGAAAAAAAAGATTTCCATAGTTTGGGCTTTGTGACATCAAAATTTATCCTTAGTGGTGAATCATGGTGTTGAATATTAAACCAAATCTAAAAAAATACATTAGGATATATGTTAGCAGATATGTTCATAGGCGTGCATATATATGTATATAAATGATACAGAAAGAGGCAATGAAGGATACAAAGATTCACACGGGCTACATTTTTAAAAAAAGACTTAAAAGTTTACATGAATTTTACAATAACTAAAGTTGTTCTCATTTGTCTTTTTCCTTTCACACACACACACAGAGTACTTTTTTTTTTTTTTTTTCTAATAAAACCCAGTGTTCTCCAGGACAGAGCAGGGACTAGACTTGTAAGCTCTGATGTGGAAAGCAAGCAAGGTAGAGCCAGGACAGAAACTGGATCCTCTCAGTCTAAAAACTGTCTGCATTGCTTCTTAGGGCCACGTGACTAATTAAACCAGAAGTCTAATTGAGGATTAGGTAAAGTGGCCCGTGCTTCCAATTTTGCCAACTTACTTATATTTATGTAAATGTTCATTTAGATATCCATATTTATACACTCTTTACCTACATAAAATGCATACATAAATTGGTCAACTTACAAAAATAACCATATTTAAGAGGAAATAGTAATACTCACATTATCAGGACCAATTAAGCAGCCCACACTTTTCAGGGGGCAGAATGTATCAAATTGTCCATAACAGTGTCCACTGCAGGGATTCCATATTAAATAATAATTTTTTTCCCAAGTTAGCACATAGGCAGTTGGACCCTGGAAAAAAAATAGCCAAAAAATACTTTCCAGTTAATTATAAAATGAGGTCAATAGTAGTTTGCAGTATTCTTTTTAAAAAGTTGTCTGTTTTATCTGTATTTGTGTGTATGTATGTGTACACACGTGCATGTGGCTGCCTGAGGAGTTAAAGGAAGGTGACAGATTCCCCTGGGCTAGATTTACAGGCTATGAGTTTCCTAACATGGGTGCTGAGAACTGAACTTGGGTCCTCTATGAGAATAGTAAGTACCTAACTGTTGATTCATTTCTCCTGTCCCAGAAACAGTTCTTCAACTTAGCTGGACCTGTGCTTTCTAAGTTTCACGGCTAATGGATTTAAAAATGGGAATAGATATTTTTCAGAAATCTTGTATTTGGTACTAGTAGAGTGCAGGACTCAAAGATGGTCCTTGCCTTCCCATTCAGTATATTTTAAGGCTTGCTGAAGAGTTCTTGTTAGTGGGACTTTTCGCAGGGTCAGTAAAGTTGCTACTTGAGTATCTAGAAGGCTGCTTGTGCTAAAATACTTTCTCAGTTCCTAATAAAGTAACTTACCTTTGATACACAGTCTACAGTTACATGAACATATAAATTTATAAGGATATACACAACAATGGTTAAGGTGAAGGACACTTCTTTCTTGGAATAGTCATATATTATAGATTCTTTTATTCACTTGATTATTTGTTGCTAATGCATGATTTTACCTGATGTTCACAAATAGCCTTGGAGTTGTGATATGATTTACTGAGGGCCACAGAACCTAGAGCTCAGGCCCATGGTTTGCTTGCATTGTCTTTTCCTGGTACCACATGGTAACTCATGGTCTATAATTCTCAAGGACTCCTAGAGTGTCATGGCTTCTTTAAAACATCACCTTAAATAAGCTTCTACTATCCACATAGACTTCTTACCCTTGTCCCAGAATTGCCCATTGTGTCCCAAACTTGTTAGTATTTTGCTGTGGGGGTAGGGAGTACTCTGAGAATCACAAATTCTTTAAACCGATACATGCTGACAATAACAGCAAAACAGAGCTGCCAACATTCTTACTGTGCTTAGTCTGGTGTGTTCCCCATTGCCTCCCAAGTTAGTAGCAGTAAAAGAAATAGGGTACATGGAGAGCATTCCCTTAACCCTTAGCATAGTATTACTAAGTGAACGAGAGTGTGGAGAACATTGATGGAGTAGTGTGCATATTAAAAGAACACTAAATGGGGGATGTAGGTGGTGAGATGTTAGGTTTGCCAACGTTGTTTGGAGTGAAGTGTAGGGTGGCGCTGAGTATGCTGTTAAGCCACTCCATGTGGTATACATTGTGGTTCTGTATGCTCTGGTGTGGTGTCTCTGCCACTTTGTAGCAATTCAGTGGACTCATGCAAATTAACCCTGCCCATGAAGAAGGTCTGGTTAGATAGCCACACCCTTGTTAATAGCACTCTATGTGGCCGTACCTCAGGGATTGCATTGCCCATCATCAGCCATGCCTTCTTACCCAGGGACAGAAAGTAATTGCATAGCAGTACTGCATGTTCTTCTTCGTCTCCTGCCAGAAGATCAAGAAATTGCTGACAGGAAGAAAAGAAAGTTACATTGAGTGCCTTATTCTAGACTGACTGCATGCAGGATTTTATTTGCTTTGTAGTTAGGGCTGGTCTGGCACTTCTGACCATGCATGCAGGATTTTATTTGCTTTGTAGTTAGGGCTGGACTGGCACTTGCTATGTAGCTCAGGCTGGCCCTGAACTGGCAGTCATCTAACTTTAGCCTCCTTGCCCCCAGGACTGGGATTAAAGAAAAGCATGCATATGTCCCATCACATTAGCATCTTATGCAAAATTAAACATCTTAGTTGAGATCAGTGCCTTAAAGTATGGGGCATTGTTGTTACTATGCTGGAGATTCTTTAGTGGACATCATATTTTGTTTAGAATTGATGCTGATGGAATCTAGAACAGTAGGTTTCCATGTTTCTACTTTAATGTATATTGGATAGTTCACTAGGGCTAATAAACATTTCCTAAGTACATTGCACGGATTGACTGACTTATCCCAGAGCAGCTTTTTGAGGGTTCTCTTCTCCATATGAGCCTTGCAGATGCTGAAGTACAGAGGCAGAGACCATGCAGTAAAACCTATGAGGTGCCGACCTAGTCCACCTCTGCTGCTGTGCTAGTCTCTTCGTTGTATATTTTCAATTTTCATGTATCTTCTTGGGAAAGAGACCCCTCGTGACCCTAACATCTTTCTTTCTAAAAATGCCAAGTTTATGTTGCCAAATGCATTTGGGAGGAAAAAGTTAAAGTACAACTACATTTTTTTTTCAGTTTAGGACCTCCCATCAAATAAAGTTGTGTATGTTACATTTTATGGAAACATCAGACAACCTGAAATCCAGAAGCACATTAAACACCTGTGGTAAGTAAGACAGGTTTGTACTGTTTCAATTATCATTCATGGTCCCTGACTTAGTGCAAGAAATGTGCTTGACATGGGATAGCTTAGAAGTTCACAAATTAAATACACAATTTCTTACTGTAGAATAAGATTTAGACTTTTTCTAAACAAAGCTGTGATATTATTAATAGTTTCGTACCAAGACAGGTGACATGTTATTTCCATCCTTTGTGCGAATAATTCTTTGAAACAATACTTTTTTGGTGGTTGGGTGAGGGCATTACTGAGGATCTAACCTATGACTTTGCACCTGCTGGGCAAGTGTTTACCACTGAATTATATTGCTAGCCCTTATCTTTTTCAACATCTATAGCTTGGTAACACTGGACCAGGAAGGAAAATATTTCAGAATTTAGCACAGACTGCTAACCAAAGGGCTAGGTAGATTTTTATGGTGACTAATGAATGATGCATCTAAGATTATGCAAGACATTTAGTTCAGTTAAAGCAGGAAAGTGGGAAAAGACTCACATCGGACGTGCTCCATAGGTCACAGACACCAGCAAAGGAAACAGTGTCCGGCAAAAAAGGGATTAAGGACACGTATCGAGCTACCAGTTCCTGTGTAAGAAAATTAACTTTTAAAATCACTTCCAATAAAGTAGAAGCTGCATCCCCATTTAATTTCCCAAGAGAAGCTTTACGTATGTGTACAAGATGAAACTGATGTTCACAAAGCGCTTACTAAATGCATTCATATCTTAATCCTCTTCTAAAGCCATGAAGAAGGTTATCTTTTAAAACTGGCACTAGTGTGCCTTTGAAATGTCCTTATCTTCCTCACTTCTTTTCTCGTTTGTTTGTTTGGTGTCATCTTGTACTGTACTTTTCTTAGCCTAGTCCTGAAAGCAGCCATTCATTCCCCCAAGGAACACTAGCTCATTTTAGAAGGGAACAGAATAATGGAATCAAGTCTGGTCATTGTAGTATAATTCACAATTTATTCATCTCTAAGGATGTTAATTTACTCTTAATGTTTATTGACTTTCCAGGTTTATACTTCTATGAATTTTCTTTTAAGAATTTGAACATTTTTCGGCCAATGAAATTTCTCAGCAGGTAAATACATTTGCTGTTTGAGCTTAAGGCAGTTGATTTCTGGAATCCATTAATGGTCCTTTGAATGAGGATGGCTGTCATAGGCTCACATAATTGACCGCTTGATCCATGGTTAGAAAGGATTAGGAGGTAGGTTTTGAGATTTCAGAATACTCTTGCCACTCCCAGTGTGCTCTCTCTTCCTAGTTGTGGATCAGGATGTGAGCTCTCAGATATTCATCAGGCTTTCACGCTACCATCATGGACTCAACTTGTGAAACAGTAAGCCTTAAGAGTCCTTTATAGTTGTCTTGGTCATGTTTTCTTTTATCACAGGAGATAAGAAACTGAGACAGAAGTTGGTATTAGGGATTGGGCTATTGCTGTCACTGAAGAACCATGTGAGGTTTTTTAGTTAGATGTGAGGTTTTTTAGTTAGATGTGGAAGACTTTGAAACTTTGAACTAGAAAAGTGGTTGAACACTACAAGCAGAGCATAAGGGGCCTTCCTAGGGGCTTGAAAGAAAGACAGTAGTGCTGAGAGCTAAATGAACCTTGGAGTCCCAACTCAAGAGGTTTCAGAAAAGAACAATATTAGCAACTGGATCAGATACCATATTTTGGTGATATTTTGGCAAGGAATGGCCTATTTGCTGTTTTCCATGCCTTAACTGCTTTCTCTCTAAGCCTTGTGACTCATCAAAACCCAGGTCTAGTCATCTTGAGTTACCAGATAACCTGAGCTCAAACACTATTTCAGGTTATCTTTCTAGTGTAATTGATTTCTTCTCTTTGATTTGTTTTCTCTCAATTCTGTCTTAGCCATAACTTTAAAAATACTTGAAATATTTACTGTTCTAAACAGTCTTTGCTGGGAGAAGTTTATGCACGTTTACAATGCTAGGGAGAATAGAAATTGCTCTTATGGGCACCAAGGATTCAGTTAGTTCAGTGGTAGAGCATCTGTTTTGTATGCCTGGGGCCTGAAATCAATCTCTACCAACAACTCACAAGATCTTGTTTGGCTTCCTATAGAAATAAATTCTATATATTGAGGTCTATATTTACTATAGTCATATATGTGTGGATGCATATATGTGTGCATATGCATAGATATGACTATTAAAACTTAGAAACAATTACTCCTTTTACTGTCCATATACTCAGAACAGTTATAGGTTATAGTGTTCACTTAAAAATGGCTTAACATTTATATGGCTTATAGTTCATACAATTTTAGGTGGGTAGAGAGTTTTGAAGCCCGTGAATGGTGCATGTATATTTAATGTCTCAGTGTGAGTTCATGTTAGGAGGGCTAAATATTGAAAATACACATTGTTCAAATAACTTGTCAATTTGAATTCAGTGATGCTTATACCATTAAGCAGAATACTGAGTAGTTATTTTGGTATAGCAGAAATGCATGCCTAACACTTACTGGAATATATAATTAAAATATGTTTATGAAAGACTTTGAAAGTTTCATATGTTAATTTTTCAGCACCTATAAAGACAAAGGCATAGTAAGAAATGAATTATTTATAGAAAGGATGAACAAAGGATTATTATCATCTCTGGTACTTTCAGATGTCCCTAAAGACAGTTATCCTCATGGTGATAATTCCTAATGATCTTTGTGCATATAGTGTCTTGAAATATGTATCTTAGAATCAGGAATATGGTAACCTGGCAATACATTGACATTTAGAACATTTTTTTTTAACATCACGGATTGGCTGTGCCACACTCACCGCAGTTGCCTGTGGGTTGTTTGGGTGGACACTGAGGAGCTCCTGAGGAGGGTTTAAAGGCTTGAGAAAGCGAGTGATAAACACTGTTTTCCCACTCATGTCTATTACTGTTGTAAGGCACTGACGCTGTGGGAACCTTAAGGCACATTCATCCTTAAACTTCTCTGTTGCCTGAAGTAATTTCTCATCTTCCTGGCTGTCAAACTTCAAAAAGAAATACTTCATGGGGTGTGTGTAATTACAGGAGACATCACACAAAACAATCAGATTTCGCTAGCATGGTGAAGTGAATGTATAGTCTGACAAGTATGATTAAGTGACTCTATAAAGTCATTTTTCTTGGTATCTCTGCAGTCTAGAGAGGAAGTTGGATAAGCAGCCAGACAGTTAAAGAATTCTACATCCTAAGAGGATGTAGAAGCATCTGCAGGAGATCCCAAGTCAGCACAACCATTGGCCTTTTAGGTTGACAAGTGTGGCAGAAAATGTCTCAGGTACTGGGATTTAAACACTCTGTTATGCATCTTGAAGGCAGGACCTGAGTTTGACCTTTTCCTTCCTATACCTGGCACCTAATATGCACTTGCTGGCACCTAATCATTATCAAGTCATTAATATGCATTTAGGACATTAGCATTTAAGGAGTAGTATGCTGTTTGTGATCTGAGAATGCCATGGAAAGGCCAAACATTACAATAATTTGAGTCCTTTATCTTGAAGCAAATTTAGATGGAACTAACAGATTCGGATTTATTCCAGATGCAATTTAAAAAATTCTTAAGTGGTTCAGTTCTTTAACCTGTAAGTTAATGAAATATTTCCAGGAAACAGAATGAGTTCATTCTGCCTTTGAATAGTCAGTTGAGATGACCTCAATGACTAGAAATTACTGTTAGAAATAAATATCTGCATTGCCCCTCTAACAAACAGTCATGGAAAGTGAAGCTGAGCCCGCAACATGCAGGAAATATTTAAAGTTAATGAAGTCACTTGCTGACAAATTATGGGCCAAATGGCATTCTTTTGTGTTTTTCTATACTAAGGATTGCACCCAGGGCCCCACACATGCTACACACGTCTGAACATTTTTTTCTGACACTGTAGGCATCTACAGATCATTACCAAGGGATCATACATACAATGGGACCCAACACCTGTTCCCTGGAGGCAGCGGACAAAAAGCAGCAAGTGAAAGCATAGCTGTTGCTTATAGATTATAAAACAGGACACTCAGTACCTTTTTAAGCATGTCACTCATCTACCATAGGCAACAAAAAAGAAATGACAGAAAAACAGTATTAACAACCCAGTGTAAAGACTTTTTAGCCTAAACATTGTAGAGTTAGGGTGTTAAAGTTAACTAGTTCAGGGTTGATACTGACTTATAAAACTTTTGTTCTAGTAAATACTTTTTTAAAAAGTCATTTGAAGTAAGATGGGGGCATGGAGAGACAGTTCTAATCTGCCGCCGAAAATTGTAGCAGTGGAAGACCATTTCCAGGCTGTAGTCCGGGTACTTCAGGCTGAGAACCTCTCTTTCTTGAACAGCCTATAGGGGAATCAAAGGTGGGACTTCCTACTACTGCATTTGTAGGATGTCAGGAGCCTGTCAATCAACTTGTCTGCTATTCAGAGGTCAGTGGAAAATGTACAGCCACAGAGGGGCAGTCAATGTCACCAAAGGCAGCAACAGGTTGCCAGGTTAACCTTGAAGTCACAATTCTGCCCTCAGTCTGAAAGCGTTTGTGTGTGGACATGCTTGTTTTTCTCCTGAGCTTGCACCTAGAGATAGGCATTCAGAACATTTCCCTTTCTGAAAATAATCTGATATTCTGCTTCCTTGAGTACCTCAGCTTTAGCAACGGAGCTTAGGATCTGGGATTACTTGTTCAGTACATTTGAGCTTCCATTACTCCTTCCTTTGCCAATGGGGTATAAACCTAGCATTTTTTCTCTGTGAAACAAACTGTAATACTGCAAAACCCAGAAGTGAGCTCAGTTTTCCATCCCCGTTTCAAACTTAATTACAATTGGAAACCGAGGGATCCATACATAAGTTACATAGCACAATCACATGAAAATTAAGTTTACACATGCATGTAAGCATGGTAGATGTTGTTTTTGAGATGTTGTTTTTGAGATGTTTTTGAGATGTTGTTCTCACATAGACTAGGATGGCCTCAAACTCATAGAGATCTATTTGCCTCTGTTTCTAATCTCCTGGGAAACATGATCAGCTGTTTTCTGCAGCTATTTAAGATGCATAATTTTTTTTTCATAAAGTCCCTTGTTATTTCTGAAGGTCATCTAACTTGGTGACTGTGTGAACTGATTGAATACAGCTGGGGAGCTAAAGTCAAAGATGGAAATCTTTCTTTAGCATGCTTGCCAGTAAATGTCAACTAGCAATCAGATTGTCTAATTGCCATACTTCATTTTATTCACACGGAGAACATCGTTCTAAAAGCAGAACATGTTTCTATTGGTCTTGCTTTCCTAAAACTCTGTGTTGATGATTGCCTTAACTCCTACATTGTGAAGGACAAATGCACATCTGTTCCATTGTCACCTTGGTCCTAGCTAAGAGCATAATGAATGGATGTTAAAGTAGGAGAGCTTCTGTTTATGCAGTTCAGTCAAAGCTTATAAATACTTAGCATAGCAAGCATTTCTTAGGCTTTGGCATCCTTGGTGGCTTTCCAGATTATATCCTATTACCTTTTCTCGAATTGGTTCCCCAGGAACCAGCTGAGGCTCAATGGTAATAAACAGGGTGATATAAGAGCCTTCACTCAGGCTTCGGGCAGAATCAAAGGTTCGTTCCATAATAATATTTCGCTCCTTACTATAGCCCAGAAGAACCGGAGGAATGTCTATTTTAAATGTGCCATCAATCTGCAGAGAAAATATGACTTGGTAAGTACTGTGACGATTTTGTAACAGAAGTTAAAAGGGAATGGCAATTTCTCATAATTGAATGCATCAGATAAACATTGTTTGGTTCAGGTTAGAACCTTAAAGTTCTCACCAGGAAGGGCTCTCTGCTTCCCTGACTTCTTTTCTTTGTTTGCTAGAGTATCCTGGTCATGAATGTTTCCTGGGTTCAAATCTTGTATTAAGCTCCCAGTGCTTCAACTGCCTTATTTGTAAGAACAGGAGGACCTGATTTGTAGGGAATGAGCTAAGAGATGCAAAGGACTAAGAACAATAGCTGCCATGTGGTGCATGCTCATTGGCTGGCAGCCTTCCCCTTTTCTGATTTCCTAGTTTCCTTTGCCTTTCAGAATTGTGTCTGCGTTTCAAGGCTTAGGTCTAATGTCATCTCAGGATTACTTTGGTATCTGTATATCATATTCTGCTTGACTTTACAGTGTATATGCAGTAGTCTAGATAATTGCTCTGCAAAAAGGACTGTAGTTATATGTTCTCTTGTGTTATTTTTCTCTGCTTTAGAGCTGTTATAATAAACAGGGCTCCAGCGGTATTGAGCTCCTGCAGGGTGAGCTATAAGAGCATGAGTCTGCCACCACAAAACACAGGAGGTCCACACATCAGGCCATTCAATGCAATGACTTCTAAATAACCTCCAAACCCAAGATTGGACAGCCGTCAAACATTACAGACAGCCTCACTTGTAAGATAGTATGTCTTCTATATTTTTATTTTAAAATGTATTAAAAGGGAAGAATATAATTCTCAAGGACATTACTAGACTGTCCCTTTGGCTTAGGGGAGATCGCAGTTCCAGTGTATGCTTGACCGCCAATCTGGGTTTCTTGGAATAGAGGTTTGTGTGGGGACTTTTGATGGAAAGCCCATGATCCTCTGTTTAGCTATCACAGTAGCACACAGTTGCTTATTGCCATGGATTTAATGCTTAGGTACTGAAGAGATTCGAGTCTTCAGCTACCTCAGTAGGGTTACAAAGTCATAAAAGAATTGCCAGCCTCATGAATCTATTAAGCTACACTAAGTCAAGTCTACAAAAGGGTGTATTTGTCAAGCATGCCTGTGCTAATGCTTTTTTATGTTTTAAATAGTGCAGGCTTTCAGAAATCTTGATAGATTGCACTTGACAAAATGGACTATCAACTGCCCTGACTGTTTTCAAGTTACTTTCAGGCAGCCATCCACTCTACTTTTGTCATTTTGACAAATTTCACTTTGTCCATATTCTTTGCTTCTGTTTAAATGTTTTAAAGTTCTTAGACTCAAATAGTCATACATTTGCTATTACTCAAAAGAATCATGAAAGGATAATGGAAGATCAATGACTTGATGTAGTGATTTTTATTTTTCCAGTGCTGTGCAATACATTTTCACAGTTTTGAGAGTTTAACAGGAAGAATGGATAGAGATGTTTCCTAGTCACATGTAATTCTGACTTTTGTTACTTACCCTTGCTTGGAAATAGATAGTACTAAATGGGATTTTCACACATCCTAACCAGTGTCTCTCAATACGGGTATGGATTCCACTTCCTCTTTCACGGTCATCCTAAAGGAAGCATGAGAAGTAATAATTTACGGACTTCAGGCATTTATGTCTGTCTCTGTCTGAACCTCTCTCTTTCTCTCTCTCTCTCTCTCTCTCTCCTCTCTCTCTCTCTCTCTCTCTCTCTCTCTCTCTCTCTCTCTGTGTGTGTGTGTGTGTGTGTGTGTGTACATGAACAGGTGTGTGTAGCAGGCTTCTTTTGGACTACCAACCAGCTCTCAGATCATGACACAGACATCAATTATGAATGCTTGGCCTTATCTTATGCTTGTCCTACTAGCTCTTGTAACTTAATTTAACCTACTTCTGCTCATCTTTGTTTTGTCTCAGGGCTTTTTACATTTCTTTCATTCTGTATGTCCTACTCCATGCCTGACTGGCTCCAGGCATCTTCCTCTTTTTCTTCCTTGTTCTCTCTTCTCTCTTTTAAGCCTAGATTTCTCCTCCTATTTATTCTCTTTGTCCGCAAGCCCTCTACTGCCTAGCTATTGGCCATTCAGCTTTTTTTTTTTTTTTTTTGACCAGTCAGGTGCCTTAGGCAGTCAAAGCTTTGCATTATTAAACAAATGTAATAGATCTTTGCCTAGTTAATATTCCACAGCAGGTATGTATGGGAGTTCTTGACTGTACTGTGTATATGGATACCAGAAATCAATGCCAGTATATTTTCCATACTTGCTTTTCTACCTTACAACAAACCCCAGGGATCCTCTACCCTCAAGCAGGTATAATCATCCCACTCAGCATCCCATGTGTGCTAGGATTCCAAGCTAACATCCTCATGCTTGCACAGTGGGCGTTTTACATACCAAACTTTTTTCCGAGGCCCCCTGTGTAATTGTGTGATTAATTTGCTGGTAGGAAAGCAGGAAGATTTTGGCTGAAACATGTGGGTTAGGTTCAGACGTTTACGTTAGCCACCCTAGGAAAGCCGCTTCTCTGAATTTCAGCGTTTTCATTGTCAGCTGGAGATATAATAGCTTGCTTCATAGAGTTACTTTGGAACGGAGTAAGACAGCACATCTGTAGCAGCTAACACGACCCTGAGCAGGAAATACTCGGCTGCAAGTAGAATTACCATTCCCTTTCCTTGTTGTCCTTTCCCCACTCTCCCCTGTGCTTGGGACATGGACAGCAATACATAGAGGACAGGCAAGTGGGTGCAGAATTCAGGTGACTCCCGCAAGAATGGAAACTTACCTCTAGGATATCATACAGCACTTCATCAAAAATGTTAATGTACACGTCATCCTTCACTGACTGTAAGCTGGCTGTGCTGTAGTCCCCATTTGGGGCCCTGTGAGACAACGCATGAACAGAGACCATGAAAGCAGGCAAAACAGCAGTGAATGCTCACGGTCAGTGCTTGAAAAGTACCAAGCAGGAGCACCTGCACTTCTTTCATACAAAGGATCTCTTAACAAGGGCACAGAATACACATTTTCCTTTTTATTTATTTAATTCTCTTATGTGCATTAGTGTTTTGCCAGCATGTATGTCTGTGTGAGGGTGTCAGATCCCTTGAAACTGGACTTACAGACAGTTGTGAGTTGTCATGTGGGTACCAGGGTCCTGGAAGAGCAGCCAATATTCTTAACCTCTGAGCCATCTCTTTAGCATGTAGAATACTTGGGGCTGTACAGATTCAAATGCTCCACTGACTTGTAGTGGTAAATACTGTATTTCCCAAACTCCATTGCAAGAAAGTCTTGCAAGAAACTGCTATGCCAGGGCCTGGGGTAGCTTTGTGGATGGCTATAAGATCTGCAGCCAACACTGGAGTTATTGCCTAAGCACCTGGGCTCCAAAGGTGCTCCATAGAGGGACCACCTCCAGTTATGAACTTGCTAGAATATGGCTGGGAGAATGACACCTGCTACTCCTCACTTTCTCACATGGAAGTCAAACAACACAAGGGTGAGAACCCTTTCCTGGACTAGGTCCATGGCCATTACCATGCCTGTGTAACTATGTCCCTCTACAGCAGGGCTAGAGACTGGGGTACCACATGGATTGAAAATCTTTGCTTGCTTTTCAGTTCATAATCTTTTGCTTGTTTTATGTATAATAGTGGTAACTGTGCTCTCTTTTGACTTAATTACTGCTAATTTCTACCCCAATTGGCATCATCCCAAGGATCCCTTTTACAAGGACAGAGAATACATAGAACACCTACCACCTAAGCCTTTAAGCCTTCTTCCCTCTAAGGGTTTCAACTTCTTCATGAAAGTAGAGGGTTAATTTAGGTCATTTCAGGTACTAAACCAATAACAGCCTTTGGCCTATAAGAAGTCAGAAATTGGAGGAAAATAGACTTCCAATAGTGACCATGATTTTATTCTTTTTGTTTTATTTTTCTTGAGACAGAACCTTACTGTGTAGCTCTGCCTTGCTTAGAACTTGCTATGTAGACCAGGCTGTCCTTGAACTCACAGAGATTCATCTGCCTCTGCCTCTCAAGTGTTAGGGTTAAAAGCATGTGCTACCACCACCCAGCAACCTCACTCACAGAGCAGAGGCAGCTGTGATTGTGGAGAAGAATGTTCTAGCTCCATTCCTCCAGACAGGATGCTTTCTTTCACTACTTTAACAGCTCCTTACAGAGGAGTGCTCCATTTACCTGAATGGAAGTTCAAGTTCTTCGTTCCAGCTGGGATTTGGTCCTTCGGCTGTAGTTGTGTGGCAGATTGTTCTTTGAAAAGACACTTCTACAAAAGGACGGACCAAGACCTAAAAGTCAAGAGCAAACCCAAGTGTGTTAAGATTACTTATTTGTTCTTGACAGAAGGAGCTGTGCTTACCAAAATATGTGACTTCTGTCTTGGGCAAAGGAGAACATGCTGATTAAATAGTAGTTTTCAGAAGAAAATGAAACAGGAAGTCTGTTCAGGAGTTTATAGGTTACTGATTCCTCCTTGCTTGCTAATTTGCTTACTTACTTGGTTTCTTCTTTCCTCCCTCTTTCTCTCTCTCTGTTTTTCTTTTTGGTAAAAAGCAGAAAAGGGAGATTCAATGTCACATGGGGAAGAGGGACAGAGAGATCCAGTGACTAGCTCCCAGTCCATCTTCGGGATCGTGGGGTGATGGTAGGTTTAAATAAAAAACAAGATACACAACCAAACTGCATTGGCCAAGGCCTGGTCTGCCTCCCACTGCTGGCTGAGCTCTGAGCCCCAGAGCTCTTCTGGAAGATATCTGCAAGTTATAAATCTCCAGGGACAAGTTTCTACTCCTATGTCCCTAGTGCTCCAGTTATTTCTTGGCAGAGGCTGGGGTCTCATTCAGACCAAGCTGGTCTTAAACTCACTATGGAGCTGAGGATGACCCATCTTTAATCCCCCCACCACCTGGTGTAACCTGTGTTTGTGGAAAGTCACCCCCTCCTCTGCATTCTTGGAATTTGGTGGCCTAGGGCTGGACCCCTTCTGCTTCCCTTCATTTCCACTGTGATTAAAACTAGCCAATCTTGAAAGACTGAGTGGGGAGAAGACATAGTCATGGCCTGTGTTAGGATGAAAACCAGACGAGCTTCCAGCCTCATGTGCCTCCTGGCTACTTTGGTTCTGGTGCACTCATGTTACAAAAGAAATCACCTTGCTGGACTATTTTCAATTTGTGTATTTGTGCTCCACCAAGATTATTCTTTGTGGAGGGTCTCACTGTGTAACTCTGGCTTGCCTTGAACTCCTTATGTAGACCAGGGTGGCGCCTTGAAACAAAATTACCTGTCTCTGCCTCCTGATTGTAGAATTTAAAACATATGCTTGTGTACACACACACACACACACACACACACACACACACACACACACACACACACACATTATGTGCATGACTGTTTGACTGTAACACATGTATGCCTGGTGCCCCCAGATACCAGCCAGAAGAGGGCATCACATCTCCTGAAACTGGAGTTGTAAGTTGTCAGGAGGGGAATAGAACCTAGGGACTCTGTAGGAACAGCCAAGTGTGCTTAACTAGCGTGCTATTTCTCAAGCCCCTGACCTTGAACTTCTGATCCTTTTGTTTCCACCTCCCAAGTGCAAAGACGCTATAGACAGTACTACCACACCAGTTTATTCAATGTCAAGGATCCAACCCAGGGCCTTATAACACTAGACAAGCACTACACCAACTGAACCATAACCAAGGCCCTTAATAGCAACTCTTAAAGTTATGGAGCAGAATTCCAAGCAGAAAACCAGCCTTGTCCTCTCACCTGGCCAAGGGGGTAGTCAGTGCTGTGTCCTGGACTGTGTGTGTTGGGGGAAGCAGTTTGCTTTTCACTGAAAGTCCTTGAAGATCTCGATGGCTGCTGGAACTTGCTAGGAGGGAAAAGGTATGAAAGGAGTAAATGACAAGGAAAGTCTGTTTACTGAGAAGATTTCTCTGAAGATGTGTAGATCTCAGAGTGGCCATTGTCTCTGTACTTGTTGATATCTAGAAGGCTTTAAGTATGTGCAAGTCCATCCTGGGGGACTTTATGATTACCAGAGCATTCATTCCTCAGCGTCCCTTCCCAGGCCTGTGTGTCTCTTTGAGAGCAGAGGCAAGGATAGTTTCCCTCCTCCACTATCAAACGTGTCTGAATCTTGTGAACCCTCGTCCCTCTCTGCAACAGAGTTCTGGGTCTGTCTTATTATGGTTCCCTTTCACTATATCAACAGATGTTTTGTAGCAGTCTGAACTAATGTCAGTGGGTAAGAGCTCTTTCTACACAAGCTTAGGAATTGGAGTTTGGATCTTAGCACCCACATAAAAAGCTGCGCATGACTGTGCATGTACTTGTAACTCTAGTACTGTGGGGGCGGGGACAGAAGGCAGCTAGGGGGCTAACTAGCCTCACTCTATATTTAGTGGATGATCCTATCTCAGGGAACTAAGATAGAGAGTAATGGGGCAGGACACCTGACATCCTCCTCTGGTCTCTGCACACAAGCATAAAGGTGTATGCACCCATATACACATGTGTTCATAGGCCTTGCATTCATATATACACATACAAAATAGAAGAAACATAGGGCAAAATATTGGTGAGAGGACAGAGGGATGGAGAAAGGAAAAACCTAGAGCACTACAAATGGCATCTACGAATGTGCCTACCATGGTTCTGTACATGGAGAAGGGACAAGTCCTACTTCCTTCCATTGCGGAACAAGGGCACCCACAAAAAGAATTTCCATTCCTTATCCTCCTGTCACTGTAAGAAATTCTGGCTGGATCCCACTATAGGAATGTTCTCTCCACTTCCCTCAATGTCCTGAGCCACCATAGTCATAATTCATTTTTCTGAACAGGTAGGAGAGGCAAACCATGGACAGACACTTCTTATGTTACTGCCTAGCTCATGCCCATTTCTTGGACTCCGCCTCTTTGCTACAGTTTCCAGACCATGGGTTATCAGTGTCTGGCCCCAGTGAGTATCCGCCCCCTCTTCTGAGAAGCTGAGGTGTAGTTGGAGGGACCACTTCTATCTATCACATGACAAAAATGGAGCAAGTGGAAGAGACAATGAGGACTCGAGAAAGCCATCTGGATTTATCACAGTTTGTCATGTAGCTCAGCTGTGCCAATTGTCCTTGGGTTCTACAGGATATTCCCAGATACCACCCCCATCTTTGAGTGTAAGATGACTCCATCATTTACAAACAATAGGGATGGGGCTTCGGTGAGAATATTCAGGTCCCACTGTATTAAAACTTACAGGAGCATCGGGTTGCCCTGTGTTCCCCTATGAGGCTGGTCCTAGGGCACTCACCTCACTATGGGCTTCCTCACAGGAATGTCGTAAGCCCGGATAATGTTCACCAGCAGCTTTATGTCTCCATCACACAGGTTTTGGGCTGTCACCTTCTTCCGACCTTTTCTCCGCGGCCTCAGTGGTCGCTTCTGTTCTGCCAGCTTGAAGAGGCTTAGGCCCAAAATGCTAATGATTATAGAACAGGATTAGGACTCAGTGGAAAGGAAACATCTAGAAAGTTACTATGTGGCCTCCTAAACTCTGCCTCAATGTCTCTCAGAGACCCCTGGGCTCTCTTCTTTGAGGATGGAAAGATTCTAAAAGATTTCTATGAAGTCAGGTGGGGCTGGAGGAGATTCCCACTGCATGCTTAATTAAATAGTTTTCAGCTGCCACTCATTGTGGACGCAAACTCAGGCCTGCCCACCCCCACTCCCTATCTGCATCTACTGCCTTTCTCTCCACCTTGTTTACCAGCCCCCTCCAGCATGCTTTGTGCTCTCCACCCTTCACCTGCCAAGCAGTTGTGGCTTCACCCTCCACCAGGTTAGTCTTGCCGTCCTCTCTAGCTGCACCTGCTGGAAGGAGCCCTGCCTCTGAGCCCTGGGAGCACTGTTAGCCAGCCCTGTTCACCTGGCAATGCACACGGCCTCTTGGGAAGTTTCTGGGTAGTGCTTCTTGCTTTCTGAGGCTATACAGACTTGAGTGTGAATTCTGGCTCTGCTCTTTGTCTTGTGACAAATTATTCGCCTCCGTGACTATGTTTTCTCACGTGTAAAATGAAGGTACTAGCATCTTGAAGTGGTCAAGAGGGTTAGTGAGGAAGGGTGTGTAGCACCCTGGCATTTCTCCTGCATTTACTAAGTGCCCTAAAATGAATTCATGTTGGGATGGCAGTGACCGGGACAGAAAGATTATGCTGGAGGTGGAGGAAATGATGTCTCACTGCCTTTCACTGAGGCTATGCGATACACACTGCCTGCAGACAGAAGCAGCAAGGACAGTGAATCACAGAAGGAACTAAATGGGAAAACGGACCTAACCATGTGCCTAGAGGCTGATTCATAGCAATGTGCTTAGCCACAGGACACAGCCACCTACCGGCTGCAGTGTTGGTATTCTTTGCCTGTCTGCTAATTAATGACCTGGCCCAGTGGATTCTTGACTGAGCCTTCTTTGCAAGTGGCATGCACTGACTGAGGATGAAGACCCTGAGCACTACTGGTGACTCTCGTAAGGAATCCCAAGGGGATTGTGGGAGCGGCTCACATTGGTCTTTAGTGTCTTAGACAAACAACAGGTACCATTTATAAAAGTCTTCCGTAGTAGCCTGAGGAGTGCTAGAAACCTTACATTAGAAAGTTCTAGTCTTTACAACTGCAACATTTACCATACTTTCAGATACAGAAACCAAAGACTCTGATAGGTGCCTTGATTGATGGAGGCCGCTTAGTGTAGGAAGAGAATTAAGGTTTAAACTCCAGCCATGTTCTAGTCACTCTGCTGGGACACCTTCCTAGCGAAGCTGGGGCCTGAGAGCTTTGTCATGCATCCTGACATGGAACATCTCCTCCTTTGACAATGCTTTCTCCCCACAACATGACTGCTCTTATGAGACTGCTTTTATGGTGCCTCCTTAGTAACCAGCCTAGGAGCATATCATCAACTGAGACTATTAGAAACGGAAACATTTTTAATTTAAATTTAATTTAAATTAAATTTTTAATTTAAAGGCAAGAACAAACTAAAATTAAAAAAAAAAGAAGGAACATACCCCGAGCCTTCAGAACTTAATGCAGAAAGTAAAGCAGAAAAAAAAGAAAGAAAGGAAAGAAAAAAAAAACAGCATGAACATCGTCATCTGTTCTAACTGCAACTTTTATGCCTGAAAATATTCAACAAATGTCTAGACTAAAGAGAGAGGCCCGGCAGGTATTCATGTGGTCACTGTTTCCTTTTGTTCATTGATAGCGTTGCAAGGGGCCACCATGGATAGTACCATGTCTTCTTTCTTGGCTTGATTTACATGCATAGGAAATAAGTTTTGTGGGTTTATTTTATTTTTAATTGTATGTAATGTGTGTGTCCGAGTGAGGGATACTAGGAAAGATATCCTGCAACTGGCCTTGTAGAAGGTTATGAAGAGCCCAATGTGGATGCAGAGAACCTAATTAGGTCCCCTGAAAGAGCAGGAAGTGCTCTAAACCTCAGAGCCATCTCTTCAGTCCCCAGGAATAGCCTTTACACAAGGCCAGACACTTATAACCACTGAGAAGGTCATGAAATGAAGGCCCCTCTTCAGAGCACCCTTACAGGAAATTATCTTTTTATCTCCATGTACACACTCCTGACTGAGACTATCTGAAGATTAGTCCAACAGGGGATCAAGCAAACAAGCCAGCACCCAACTTCCATGTGCATATCCATCTTTCTATGTGGCCCTCACCAAGCACACATCCCAGCTCTGTGGTGCAACCAGGCTGCCTCCCCTGTGATCATGGAACCTCAGAAGGTGTGGTCTCAGCCATGTCCAGTGTGGGACATGGACAGGGAAGCCCAGCATCAGGACACTAGAAAAGCAGGGAGGATGTGCTGGAGGGGATGCCGTCACAGTGAGCTTAACTGCAATGGGAAATGGCAAGGGCTACTGAGTGGGCTTGGCAGTAGAGAAAGATGGGGTGGGCTTCTGGACAATGATGTAGTGGCCCTGACACAAATCCATTAACTGACATTATCATGAGGCCAGATTTCCAACGCATACTGTGTAATGACAAAATCTTACATATGCCCTCCATGTAACGGAATACGGTAAAACATAGGCAGCTATAGTAGGAGCTTTGTTTGATTATTTTTACCTGATGTTGGGGACTTCTTCTTCCACTACCAAATCAGTAAGAAGGAAATGGTGTTTTGCAGTTAGGAAGCGATTTACTACTGATTCTCTAACCTGGGGAAAGAAATCGGCATTACTTAAGACAGTCATGCTATTTAAACACCATCGACTATTTCTTTCAGTGATTCGATATCACATAGTCCTCCCTCTAACATCCCATCACCAGTTTTCTATTGTTGTATACTCTCTAGTTCCCCTCACTATACTGTAAACTCTGTAACGACAGAGTGCGAGAAATTGGATTTTTTTTTGTTTTTATTTTGTTCACTATTATATTTTTAGGAGATTGAAAAGTTCTTAAAACATAAGATAGCAATATTTTGTTGAATGAATACAGCAACAATAAATTCAAAAATAGGACCAGTCTTGAACAGTTGAGAATAGGTTCTTTTGGGTCTCCCCTACTCAGAATGGTTCACCTGGAGTTCCAGTGGTGCAACTGGTCATCACATGTTACTTACACAGAATAATTCACTTTTTAATTTAAAGAAGGGCCTCTTAATTGCCATCAGTCATTTTTTTTTGTAAATAAGTCATAGAGTAGATTATCTAGATAGGAAGAATGCATTATAGTTATGATAGCATTTCTTAAAAATGTTAAAAGGTGATTAAAAGGAAAAAAAGGAAAGGCTGAACAAAGGGTGCTTCAAGTAGATTTTAGTTTCCTAGTGTGTAAACGCAGTTCAGATGTGAATGAAGAACTCTTGCTTTTCTTACAGTGCTTATTGTAAAGTTGCACAACATAGACACAATCAGGAAAGACAGGACTCAGAAACAGAGTCTCTTGTAACCTGGCCCCACTTATCACAGTTAGTAGTACAAACCATGGCATAGCTTAGTGCTTTCATATATTTAAGAGGTAAACATAGTTGTCAAAAGTTATTTATATATGTGTGGAAACAAGCCTGGGGAGACTACATGGCTTACATAAGATGCCGCAGGCATTTGTAAAGGCAGAAACATCCCAGTCCTAAAATCCTGTCTCTCCCCCTGTGAAGATGGCTTTAAGTGATTTTTCTTTCTTACTTGCTGAAGGTACTTGGCTACTGTAGCCCTGTGAGCATCCAGGTGATCCTTGGTTTCAATTACATTTCTGTCTCGTAATCGTTTCTCGTAGTCCTAAAGTAAAAGGACAACATAGTGTCATGATTTTTAAAGTGTTCTCTGATGTGTTCTTGGGGTTGGGGAATTATTTATGACATGTGGCTTAAGTCGACAATCATTGTTCCTTCCACCTCCCTCCTGACCTTTGGTGCAGATGCAGTGGGCAGGATTCTGAGCCAGTTGGTTGGAATGCCTGTGTGTTCACACAGGAAGAAATAGACACAATGGGAGAAGAGAAGAAGTTGGTATAATGCAGAGTGCTAATAAGCTTGCCACATAACTTGGTCAAACTCAGTCATATCAGCTCATATCATGATATCATATGTTACCATATGATATCAGTCATATCAGCTCAGAAGATATTTTCCACCTTACAACTGTAATTGTGCTAAAGTAGAGAACCCAGCATTGCTGAGAACACCGACAGTGCACATGTCCAGCAGCATGGTCAATACCACAGCAGGCAGTTTGTTAACCTCTCTGGGCAGTTTCTTACCTGGAATACCTTTTCCATAATTTCTCGGTCATACACTGGGATTTGTTTATAATTCCGGAATTCTGGCACCTCTTGGCTTCTAAGACAGAGAAGCCGGAACCGTTTGGATCTATTTAATTCCTCCTCCGAGACAAAGTTGAATTCTTGCTGTAGCTGTTCCAGCCGGAAGAAGTCGGGGACATAGGATTCTCCACTGGTAGCCACCTACAAGAGCAAGAAAACACAGTTTTCCAGCTAGTGGGCAGATGCTTTCCAAAGAAGCCAAAACTGAGCTCCAGGAATGCCAGACAGTTTGTGATCAACAGAGTCGAAAGGAAAGTTACATTAAGACAATGGCAGCAAGCAGATGCTACTACTTTCACTCTTGGTGTCTGTGCTTGCCTGTCATGAATACATGCAGAGTGGCAGAGTGAAAAGGGCGAGTTTCACGTCAGGGTGAAGTGCCTTGATCAGGTGCCTGCTGGGACTAAGGTTACTTAGAGTGCACACAATGTATGTGACTTTTAAGTTCCTGTGTGCAGACATGTAGATCAAGGCTCCTGGTCAGCTGGCTTTATTCAGTTCCCAAGGTGACTTTGGTCTCCAGCCAGAACACCATCTCATAGCCTTGGTTATTGAGAGTGAATCAGAGATGGGCTTGGGCCCAACTAGTCAGCTTCTAGGGCCTAGGAAGGACAACTCCCGGACACCACAGAGAAGCTGGCAGAGTGGCCACATTCCCTTTGGGCACTGCTAACCTCCAGGCTTGGTGCTGTTACAGCTGTGACCTCCTGCTAGGAAGAACAGAACAGGGAAATGTGCAGGGACATTCTGGAGCCATAGGATGGCAAAGGGGACTCTTGGCCCACAAAGAGAGGCCAATTGGAAGGAAACACCTGGGCTTTGTTTTTCCATGGAAAAACTAATGGGTAAAAAATAAATAAAAGAATGTGATAGATAAGTCCGTCTATTGGTGATTTTAAGATAGTGATTAAGACATGATGTGAAAATGTTCTATAAACTATGTTGGGGTGGCATGGGCTCTTCCCTCTGATATGACTCTTCTCTATACTAAGCATCATGTCAGAAAGAATGTTTGTAAGGAGCAAAGGCTGAGTAAAATGGTTTGTCTTGAAACTTGGGTGAAAATGAAAGTTTCACAGCACTTATAATTACTCCATCTGGTAAGCCATGATGGTGAGCATGTGTTGTGTGGTCACCCTGGGAGACACCCACTTGTTCACAGTAGTTTTGAGACAGTTCATCCCACTGTATTTGATTTCAAGGAAAATAAATTGTCACATAGCTGTAGACAAATTTCATAAACTACCCATCAGAACTGAAAGCATAAGAAGAGGACTTGGGATCTGGTTATTATCAGTGTGGTTGTGAACAAGCGGCTCTGAGTCAAAGTTTTCTCTCTGTGTAGTGGAGAAATAGAACCTTTCTTTGGGGGCTTCTCAGAGGCTGCAGAAATAGTAACAAAACAAGGTAATTAATTATATTTATTGTATGTGGATTGTGTGCCCATCTAAGAGTTTATGCACATTGGCTCATATCCTCCTCATCCACTGTGAGGGCAGCACAGGGCTTAGAGCACTGATACTCAACTATGTCTCACATCCAGGGAGGTGGCAGAGCTGAGATTTTTAATCTGTTTTTAACAGCTTTTGTATTCTTAAACAGCTGTACAGAAAACTGCAAAAAGAAAATGCATGAAAAGGACAGTGTATTTTATCTCCGAATTTAGAAATTGTCTATGCATCTCTGGCCATGTTACCGAGATCAGCTGCATCAAAGGGGTGTTGTTGGGGTCATTGGGGTCAAGCTTGGACTCTGCTGCCCATTTGGCTAGCTTCTTCATGTCTGTCAGTCCTGATGTGCCAATTGACGAGATGGCATCTGCCCTCTTCAAAGCACTGGAAAAACAAACAAACAAACAAAAAACCCAACAACACAAACAGGAGAAGCATTCATCAACTTGACTTCAGCAGAGTCAACATTGCTTACAGATACCTTCTACAAGAGGAAGCTTGCTACGGAAACTCTGGTCGCTTTCTTTTCTTGATTATTAAATATGTTGTAAGGCAATAAAGAAGTAAGAATAGAAGGAGTGCCAATGTGACCCAATGCCACAACTCTGCCCAAAGCAGTGAAGTGCTCCTCATATCACATCCTGGCCACTGTGGTCTAGGGAACCTTGAATGCCTCAGCTTCCAGGTTACTTGGACAGCACACAGAACTCAAAGGAGATTCATGCTCAGCATGGCTGAGGTGGGATTTATCACACTTCACTTGCTCATTCCCTACTTTATTTCTTGAGGGGCAAATGCTTTAGCTTAGGGCATGTCCTCAGCACTAAATTCCAGTTTCAAGATCAGAAAATGCCTAGTAGCAGGGCACAGTTATGTCTCTATCAGAAGCGATTCTTCACTTGGTACACAGCTTCATTTACTTGTGGCAGGTTGGTTTGGGGATATGTAGGACATGAAGGAGACAAAGAAAAATCTCATTTTGATTTTCCATATGTTGAAGTCATTTGGAAAGATGTCTTGTATGCCTTGTATATGATGGAGATATATCATTTTACTATTTTACTCATATTCGTGTGTGTGTGCATGAGTGTGTGCACATATGGGTATGGGCATGCATACCCTGTGTGTGAAGGATGGAGAACAAGCTTCAAGAGTCCATTCTCTTCTTCTGCCATGTGGGTTCCAGGGATTAAACTGGTTGTCAGGCTTGGCAGCAAACACCTTTACCCACTGAATCATCTTTCTGGTTCTAAATAGCCTTTTATTTCATAGATGGGGCAACCATGGCCCAAATTGTGAGGTGGCTGACTGGTCATGTATCTATAGGGAGATGGCAGAGGGAGCTTCTGATAGAGGGTTTCCAGGCTGCAGACTGCCTGGACCAACAGCACATCACAGAGGCCACCTGAGCTAGACTGGGAGGCCAGGGATCCTCCTTCTGCTCTGAGGGAGAACCTAAGATCTGCTAGCAATTGGGAAGGGAGCTGGAGAGCAGGAAGTTTCCCACATCCAGCAAGCTCTGCCAATCACTATCAAATAACCTTTAGAAAAAGAAATATATCACCATATGCTGTGCACCTCCCTGTTCATGAGATAAAAAAAAAAAAAAAAAAAGACTACAGAGAGTTTCTGAGATGATTACATGATTTTTTTTTGGGGGGGGGTTGTGTATCTGCCGCCAATGCCCATCCTATATATGTCAGGTGAATAGTATTCTAAATTTTCTCTCAAGAAAAATTGTAAAGTACCATAAAATACAGACTGCTAGAAATAAAAGGAAAGAATATGACATCTCAAGCTCCCTGTCCCCCACTCTGTGTTACAATAACAATGCTGACACTGGTCACCAGTGTTACCTTCGAAATCCAACGTTCTGCTGTGACAGTGGAGGAATTAATGGAATCCCGTTTTCTCCAACAGCCCATGCCACACTGTGGGACACCTTCCCTGAGGTCATCAGAGTCAGCTGATTGCTGCCATCAGCTTCAAAGGAGAAGGGCACGCCTAAGGGACATCGAGGTCAATAGGATGGTGTTTAGGAGGGAGATAACAGTGCAGGCCTGCCAAGAATGCTGATAGTAGAGAGATGGAACTTGGGGTTGGGGTGGTGGGATGGAGTACATGATCCAAGCCCAAACGACTGCAGGTGAAGCTACACAGTCAGGTTCTCTGTAACAGCTGAGAGTAGAGTTTCCATGAGTGCTCCCTTAAGACCATCGGTGTGCAGTGTCCCGGTTCTGCCATTACTCCACTGTGAGAAAAACTGAACATCTCTGACCCTTAGCTCTTTTACATATAAGGGAAATAATAGCATTCTTCTAGGAAGTATTTCAAGAGCAGGTGTTTGTTCATTTATTTAAGACATTTACACATTCCTATTTAGTTTTAGACTGAACTTAGCAGTGATTTATTTAAAGCCATTGCAGACCAAAATAGCAAAGCAGCCATACTAGTTAGCCATAGAATCCAGGCAGTGGTGGTACACAATTTTAATCCCAGGACTCAGGAGACAAAGGCAGATGTCTCTCTCTGAGCTCAAGGCCACCCAGGCCTACACAAGATTGAATCAGTTGGAAAGAGTAACAGAACTCATGCCTTTAATCCCAGCACTAGAGGGCTATAAAGGACAGGAATAGGGTCTTCAGTGATCAGTATCAGGCACTGTTTCTCCAGCCACGTTGAGGAGAGGCAGCAGTCTGTCTGACTTGGTGGAGAGCTCATGGGGACAGGATCAGCCCTTTCAGCCTGAGGTATAAAGCAAGACCTAGGGGCTTGGCTACTTTGCTTTTCTGATCTTCAGCTTGAAACTTGAGCCCCAATATCAGATCTCTGGGTTTTTATTATTCATATTACACAAAAAAATGAATTTAAATGGATCAAAAGAAATGAGATGCTGTGAGCTTTTTAAAAGAATGAGCCCTGCTCTTATGATGCTTATGTTTGAGTGTACAATGGAGCTGGTAAATGAGCTGTAAGCTTGGCACACTGGTAAGCAGTGAACATCAAGGAAGAAGACAACAGGAAGCTGTAAAGCAGGTGCTGAGGGGGCAAGGCTGTGGACTTTGCAAGTTGTGGTCAAGGAAGCCTGATTAGAGACACTTTCTGGGGGCTGGAGAGATGGCTCAGTGGTTAAGAGCACTGGCTAGTTTTCCAGAGGTCCTGAGATCAGTTCCCAGCAACCACGTGGTAGCTCACAACCATCCAAAATAGGATCTGATGCCCTCTTCTGGCCTGCAGGTATATATGTAAGAACACTCATACATTAAAAAATAATTAAATTAAATGAAAAAAAAGAAACACTTTCTGGCCAGGCACACAGGGCATGTGGGGTCACTCAGTTCCAGGCCAAACTGATCTACACAGCAAGTTTCAGGATAGGCGTGGCTATGTGGGGACCCTGTCTCAAACAAACAAACCAGACACACTTTCTATTTAATGCCTTGAAAGGAAGTGAGGCCTTAGAGACTTCTGGAGGCTTGACAAGCAACAGGCAAACTAAGAGTTAAACTATTGTGGCTACCACAAGGCTTCACTGTGTTGACTTCCACAAGTTGGAAATAAATGATAAAATCTGTCTATACAGTTATGTTTAATGAAATAAAGGAAATAAAAGTATTTTGGGCATCTCCACCATCTGGAATTCCAATTATAATTGTTAACATAAGCCAATAGCGCTGTCCCCCCTGTAGTGCCACCCTTATCGTTACACATTAAAGGGGAGGTATCACTGGGCACATTTTATGAATGAGGAAGATAGCATTCAGACAGGATACATGGCTTCCAAAGTCATGTAGCCTGTCACCATCCCACCTGTAACTAAGCTGGAATCTCCAGACTTTTAGAATCAGAGCCTCATGGAAGTCTCAAGTTGAAGTTTCAGATATGAAGTAAAGATTAAAAGGTTACCAGACAAATGTAGGAATGAGAAGTAGTAGAATATGGAGACTGGTATGAGAATGATTAGAGAGAATGTTTGGGGGGAAAACTGGATGGAGGAACAGGGTCTCCATATGTAGCCCTGGCTGTCCTGAAATTTGCTCTATAGACCAGGCTGATGTAGAACTCAAGAGATGTGTCTGCCTCTGCCCCCAGAGCAGTGGGATTAAAGGTGGATCCTAAAATGCTAAACATATTAAGAACTTTTAATATGTTTACATAAAGTAAATGTAAATGAAGAAATGAATAAAAAAGAAATGATTGTGAGCCTAGTGGAAGTAAAAAAGCATTCAAAACTGATTGGAAAATAAGCAATATCTAGGGCTGAAAAATACAAGTGGAAGGTGAAAACAGTGATGAATTTCAGTGATTAGATGTGGCTGAAGAGAGAACTGATGACTCAGGAGGACTCTAGTGGTGAAAGAAAAAGGTAATCACATAGGTTAGAAAGGAGTTAAGAAGGGTCTGGAGAGATGGCTCAGTGGTTAAGAGCATTTACACCCACATGGCAGCTCACAACTGTCTGTAACTCTAGTTTCAGGGGATCTGACACCCTCACAACAGTGTACATAAAATTCAATAAATATAAAAAGAATGTAGGCACTCTGAAAAAGTTCCGAAACATGTTGGGGGGAGCCAGAAGGTCCATCATTGATCTTATTAGAATTTAGAATTGAGGATGTCAATGAACAGTCTTCATATAATGATTGAAGTTACTATCTTTTAGCCTTATACTCCTCTGTAACTGTGGTACATCTCTTTATGCACAATGCTTCATTTTCATTTCAAATTATTTCTTCACAAAAGGGTTATTACATCTGGAATTAAGGTGTCAAAGATCACATTGAAGCTCTTTAGTCCATACTACACAGCACTTCACAGTTGTGGAGTCACGCATGTGTTTATAAGGAAATGACTTTGCAAACACTCCCGCACCTTATGAATACAGGTGAAGGACTGAAAAGAGCTGCCGTGAGGGTCCTGGAGATGACTCAGGCCCTCAGGCTTGGCACAAAGTGCCTTTACCTGTTGAGCCATCTTGTTAGCCACTCCTCCTCCTCTTTTCAAACAGGGTCTTAGTCTATACTTGAAACTTTGGCAATCTTCCTGCCTTAGTCTCCCAAGTGCTAGGGTCACAGGCATGAGCCACTGTCCCTTGCTTCTTTTGAATTCTTGATACCAATTTTATGATTATTTGGTGATAATTTATAATTCTCTACGAAGTGACAAAAGGTCTATTCACGCTTGACAGTGAAAACTATGAGCTACTGAAAACAGTTAGCTTTGCTTACCACTTCCAACTCCTTCATGGTCTAGTGCCACATGCTGGTTACTGCTGAACTCCACCTCCTCAATGGGGGCCCTTCCTGTGACAAGGGTAGTCTCAGGGATAGGCAGGAAGACTTCAGCTAGCAAGATGGCACCACTGTGACCAATAGTTTCATAGACCTGAAACTCAGAGACGAGACTCAGTCAGTAGAGGTAGCAATAGAATGTGCTCTCAGGGATAGGTCTACATTATTAGTGTTTGTGCTAGTCTGGCCCAGCCTTGAGTTGTGTCATTATGGTGCCAGGGGGACCATCTTATAGTCTTTTTATGACCAAGCTGTTGACAGCCTGATTCTGAGTTACTCTAGTTTCTTGGGACAGGATAATTAATTAATTATTAATTATCATGATGCCATCAACATGATGGGATCTAAGCATTATCTAGGAGACAATAAGAGAGCATGCCTGGATCCTGGCAGGTGGTCATATGGAAATAGTTCTTTGAAAAATCAACTATGGAGCTCTCTGGTCCCAGTAGTTACCCTACTAGCCATTTTAGACAGTGAGTATGGTGACCCGTTTTCAATGACCTTACGAAGAGACATTTGACCAATAAGGGGCCTGTAGATGATTTAAAACTATCTTATAACTTCTTGGGACAGGGATTACAGTTAATAGACATACCTGAAGCATTAAGCTCTCTGGCCAATTGAATATTTGTAGATTGAAAATCTGTCCAAAGTGAACTCGGAAATCTGCCCCTAGTGGTCGGCTAACAGTCCTGGATACCTCCTTGCTATTGAAGACCACCTTTAAGAACACAGAGCGTCTTCTGACGTCTTCCCTTCTCAAGACTTCCACCCTGCAATGTGAGACCATGCACAGCTGTAGTTAGTGTTAATTTACTAAGAATCACCATGCATTTGTTAAGTGGATACTGAACATGACAAGGGACACAGCAACTCATTTGACCTGCACAGAGACAAGGCTTGAGGAGCTTGCTGTAGTCAAATGTTGAGACATAGAACTAATAGGAAAGCCCTTGACAGGAATTGAGGAAAGGGTATGGGAGAATAAGCAAGAGTCCAATCACTGTTGTACTTCAGACTCCTTGATTTCTTAAATGTGACTTATGTTTGCATGTAAAACAATATCTTAAGTAAACACACTCCTTGTTCAATGGAGTTAATTCGGGACTGGAGAGATGGTTCAGTGGGTAAGAGTGTTTCCTGTTTTTCTAGAGGACCTAAGTTTGGTTGCCAGTACCCACCAAGGTCAGGCAGCTCAAAGTGACTTGTGCTAGCAGGAGGGGGCATGGGTATAGACAGCCATTGTGGAGTGCAGCATTGACTTGCATTGGGGTTCTTCTTCCATGAGTGCTTCTGACTGGGGTGCCTAGCTGGGAGAACCCTAGAGAACCACCAAAGCAAGCATACATCAGCCATTTCACATGTTCACCCTCATGCCTATGTATGGGGCATGAGTTCTCTGTTCATGCAGTGGAGTGTGGTAAGATATATACCTCACTGTGTGCTGATATGTGTGTGTGGGTACATATGAGTATGCCCCAGTGTCATCAACGGTCAGAACATGTATTTACCTGGTACATTACAATATCACGTATGGTTAGAACATGTGCTTACCTGGGACACTGGTCATTGGGGGTTACATTCCCTGCCAGACTCAATTCTGGAACCAGTGTGGGCTCCCCTGGCCTCTTCCTGCTGTGGGCCACGCGCTCACGAACCTGCTGTTCTATGACAGCTGGGTCAGTAAGCTCTGGGGGGATAGGCTTCTTGATCTCCTCCTCAGGAAAGGGCTCCTCCACCTCCTCCTCCTCCTCCTCAGGGTGCTCTTCTGCTGTTTGCTTCCTTTTCTTCTTTTTGGCCCTCTGTTGAGTAAGAGGTAACCTGGCTTCCAAATGATCTCCAGGATGGTCCTTCAGTATTAACCAGTCAGTTCTTTTTGCCACCCCCACTCCCCCACCCCCAGAGAGAGAGAAGAGCCAGCAGCAGACCCTGCCCCATGTGGCATGCTGGTCTAGCAGCCCTCTTCTTGTCTTGGGGTTTACCATCTCAGGTTGTCCCTAGGCAACCATCTGAAGGATGTTTCACAAACCTGGGCCTTCCTCCAGGCCTTCCACTGCTGATGCGATGCTCTGTACTCGTCCATCTTCCTCATGTATTCTTCTGTGTGCTCTTCCAGCAGCTCATGGATCTCAGCTTGAATCTCTGCTTCATATTCATCCTCATCTACTTTGTGGTCAACTTTTTCCCTTTAAGTGAATTTGCAAATTACATATAGGCCAAAGAGTACATAAATAAATCATTTAAGGCCATTGAAAAATTGACCAAATCTCAAAAATCTCACAAAAGGTATAAATATGGCTAATTCATAAATGGTTCACCCTTATGAGTAGTCAGGGAAACAGATATTATATCCCCAACCTGGTGACAGGGACACTGGGGAATGCATTCAACAGCATCACCATCCTGGAGTGTATTTGGAGTAAGAATGTCAAGTGGAGGTAGGACTCAACAATTTACTTCCAGGGACATTTCTGGAAACCTAGGTAAATGCACACTAAAAGGCAACTCAGAAAGTGTATATAGTGAATGTGTGTGTGTGTGTGTGTGTGTGCGCGTGTGTGCGCGCGCACGCGTGCACGCGCATGCACATGCGTGCACTGACTTAAGTGACATGGTTACACATCTACAAGCCAGAGATAGATGTTGTCTTCCACTATTGTTTTCTTCTTATCTTTTGAGACAGCCTCTCTTCCCGAACTTGGTTCTTATCAGTTGGCTAGACTGGTTGGCCAGAGACTTCTGGAATCCATCTGTTTCCCCTTCTCCACTCCCAAGCTTAGAATTCCTGACTTGTGCAAGTAAGCCTAGCTTCTGTCATGGGTGCTAGGGATCTGATCTCAGCTCTTAATGCTCATGCTGCAAGCATTCTCTCAACTGAGCCATCTCCTCAGCTCCTGTAGCAGGGTTTTATAAACAGAACTACAGCTACACACTGTCAATCATGAAAATACACAAAGCACAAAGAAGTGACTGTGTATTATACCCAGGTTCTATGAAAGTGAAAGACAAACAATATTAAAGTGTGTGTTCTTAGAGGTTATGCACAGAGCCAAGAAAATAACAACTGCAGAAGTTCAGACAGCTATTACTGCTGCTGGAGAGAGGTGTGGGGACTGCCAGATGCCTGCAATGCTCTTTCTCAGTGCCGGAAGCAGTTGCAAGGCTGCTGCTGTTCGCTGGTAGTTTTAAAACTGTGTCTATGCACTACATATCTTTCTTGATGTATGACACAGTCCAATAAATCAGTATGTGAGAAGTCTTACTTTCTCAAGACCAGCTTCAGGGGTGTGTTGGTAAACCTCTGGAACTCTCGCAGTGATTTCATCTCTTTCCAAACCTTTATGATGGTCTTAAGCAGTGTTCGATCTTTCTCTTGCTCAGCATCACGCAGTTTTCGAGTTTGCCTAGGAGATATTATAATTGATGTGTTTGTAGCTGTTGTGTTAGTTAATAAAAGACCATTAATAATGCTTCATGGTTTCATATTGAAGTAGACAGCTGCAAGACCCCACCCTCCCTTCTGCCCAGGGCTTCAAAACTGCAGCCCAGCTCTCTGCTTAGCATCAACTTTCCCTTCTTTCACAGGTCTCTAAATTCAGGATTCTTCACTTCTCTAATTCACTCATGTGGCAATTTTTCTTTTCTTGCCAAGAGTTTTCAGTATCTCTGAGAAACTTTTGTTGGGAGCTGTGAAAACGAGTAGAAAAGAGAAGGTCATAGGATGAGATCTGTATTTTGGAAGTTTGCTTTTTTATTCTCTCTAGCTGAATCTGAAACTAAATTATCTTTTAAAATTCGTTTTCAAATGAGGCTCCCTCCATCTGACAACTGCCTTTGTAGTTATGAAAGGAAGGAACTGGCAGGAGTAGTTGTCATCGACTAAGAATGCTGGCGTACCAGTTGTCAGCCAAGCACTGAGGTCCCTCTGTGTCTACATAAATCACGAGTTCTGCACAGAGATGATGCAACGCTATTGCCCGCTTTGGAGAATTTCAATGCTAATGAGATGAGAAGTATTTTTGGTTTCAACTGAGGAGGTGGCATTTGAAAACGCCTTCCTCTTCATGTCAGTTATTAAACCTGTTTTGGAATCATCCAATATTTAAGCTCTCTTCACGAACAGCAGCCAAATTCAGACCCCAAATCCAGTCTAGTATGCCATAAATCAGCTAGTGGATTAATTTAGAATAGCTGCCATGTGCCAGTCCTGGGGATACAGACACATCTAGAAAAGGTGGTATCTCAGGTAGTTTGCAGTTTAGCTTAGAGATGAACATACATGTTAGTGATGACACTTTGGCATGACATGGGTCTACCCATGAGAACATTCCAAGGAAGCCAAGGGGGCAAGCATTGCAGAAATTAGCATCTCCTGGCTGTGGGCAGGCCAGGGAATGATGGTTCTGCTTGGAAAGACTTGGGCTATAGAGACAGTATAGAGAAGTTGTTGAGCGGGCAGTGGTGGAAAGGGAGTAACAAAGCATGACAGCTACTGTCAGAGAGCCAAGACTCAAGAGTTCTCCCTGATGTCCTATGAAAGCAGAACAATGACAACCTACTGTGCATTCTGGCTCTGGCATCTACTAGCTGGCCTTGGACAAGCTATGTTACTCCTCCATGCTTACCTGTAAAATAGGTGTGCTAACAGAGCTCACTTTGCAGGCTTGCTGGGATGATATGTTAATACATATGGCGTGTGTGGACCCTAGCCTAGCCACTGTTCCACAGAGAACTGTCATTGTTAAAGGTCTGATCTTCCTTTATCCCATTATCTGCTACTTCCCTTGCCTTGTTTTGTTTTTAAACTGAAATATCAACTTAGTTTACTGAGTTATGTAACACCTTCAGATTTTTTTTTCCTACTTCCTTTTGCAGTTCCCAACAAAACAATTTCTCAGAGACACTGAAAACTTCTTTCAACAACAAAAAATAATTGCCATATGAGCTAAATAAGCAAAGGATCCCAGAAGAACATTTAGTTAGAAATGATGATAGAGTGGTAGAAGAAGAGAGAAGGATGATTGCTGAGTTGGGCACTGGGTAGTATATCTGCAGTCTGGCATAGGTGAGCAGGTCTGCAGTGTGGATGGGGTACCCAGCTCTCAGAAGACTTTCAGAGCCACTGGCCTCTATGTGAGAGGATGCCTTTTAGGAAAGGATGCAGGTTTTAAAGGACTAAGACAATAACACCTGAGACACTTTGCAGTTTCATCAACTAGGCAGAGGAGGTAGAATGGACCAAGGACAATAAGAAGGACAACTATATCATCATGGCAGAGATTTCTAAATAGGCAATGCATGTGGAGCTCAGTGTCAACGTCCATGAGCTGAGAGAGTTGCAGAGGTCTCAGTGGCTGTCTGCAGCAAAATCTGCCTCAGAGGCAAGGTGAGTGAGTGAGGGTCAGGGTAATGGATAGAGGCGGTATGGATGTTTGGTCATAGATGTAATTGCGATGCAGAGGTTTAGCTGGATGGTACCTGTAGTCCTTGAATTCTTATTCACCCAAGAGGGAACACATCTAGTGTGAAGTCCTGATAGAGAGTTAGAAATCTCTCCCTGAAACACATGGCATCCATGATCCCTGTCTTAGCAACACATGGAATCCATGGCATTCCTGCCTTAGCAACACATGGCATCATCCATGATCCCCACCTTAGCAACACATGGCATCCATGGCATCCATGATCCCTGCATTTGCAACACATGGCATCCATGATCCCTGCCTTTGCAACACATGGCATCCATGATCCCTGCCTTATACTGTTTGGCTCTTGTTTAGGCGGTCAGCAACAGAGTTACAACATTGCTTTTAAAAGTCAAGAAGTGGGAAAAATGCTTCAGCTGGTGCCATTCCAGGTCAAGTGTACCAACTCAGGGCTCAGCAGATGTCAGGCTAGGAAGTCACAGGGGAGTTTGGAGATGACTGGCTGGCTTCAGGGGATTACTCAATAAGCAATTCTAGAATAGGCCATCTATACAAGGTTAGTTCCTCTTAGTGAAAACTCAAGGAGGGCCTGAACCCCCTTCTTTTACTGCACCACGTATGCTGATACTCGGAAATTTTCATCTCTCATTAGAGATGGGTAACTGCTGGGTAACTGTAGTGCCTCAGTGTGTGTGAGTCTGCATCACACACAAGTCAGCTGTTTTTGAGAGCGATTGTCAGTATAGTTCTCGGCAAATGATGATTGTTCTGAAGACAACTTTATTGTGTCTGTCCTAAACAACCCCCGCCCCCCGGCCTCTCTATATGCCTGTCTCCTTCCTCTTCAATCTTTCCCTCCTCTTTTTCCATCTCTGTCTCTCAAGCCCATCACTGTTTTCATACTCATTCTTCACTAAAACTGAAATTATCCCCATGTAGAAGCTACAACGTTTTAAATATCATAAATAATTTTAGAAGACCCTATATGTCTGTACCTCCAGCATTTGAGAGCTAAGGCAGGAGGACTGCCAAAACTTTGAGGCCAGGCTTGTGTATATGATAAGTAAGGCTTTGCCAAACACCCAACATAGCTATAACAATAATAATAATACTTCCATTTTAAGCATACTTTTCATTCTTTTCCAGTATATAAACTGCACTAATTCCCACTTTGCGAGAAGAATTTCCAATTCATGCCTAGATCGGAGAAAGAAAAACATACATTTAAACTATAAGATTTGTTATGTTCTATTCTAAGAATTTGTTCTGTAGAAATACAGATTTAGGGATTTTTATTATGCACAGTTTAAGTATTATCTGAGTAATGCCTGCTGTACTGGAGACTTCACACTGTATAATAAATCTATTATAATAAATGGTGGCCTTTGAAGAATAGAGACTTAGATGTGCAGTGAGAGGAAAAGGGCAGAGATGCAGGGCACATGGAAAAAGTGAGTGGGAGGATAAAATATTCAAGGCTTCTCCAAAACAATAAAACACGTGCACACAGACACCCATGTGTAAACACCCACAGTATATGGAACCATCAAGAAACTGTTAGCTAGGCCTTTCTCTGAGGGGGTAGGAATTTCATATTCTATATTTCCTTACTTAGGAGCAGTGATCAGGGCTTTAGGTTTTGAATTATAAAATTATGAATAACTCAAAAGAACAGAAAAGTATAGATACTGAACATGATGCTGCCCACTGACTTTGCACCTCAGTTATTCATAATTCATTTTTGAATGAAATGTAATGATTACAACTGAAGATACCCTCCTCAACTTTACAACTTCCCACCCTCCGAACAAAGGACAGGGTCTGTAGTTCAGATGTGTTACCCATGGCAAATGCGTATTCATGTGTTCTTACTGCTTCGTGGGCCACACCATCTAGAAAACAGCTGGTGGGGTTTAGCATCCCATGCTGCTTTGTAGATTCACCCGTGGGGAAGCATGCTATCAGGCTCAGCCATCTTAAACTGTGCGGCAGGTGTCTATGTCTGCACAGATGTGACCCTGGTATCACTGATTATTTCTGAATCTCACTTTTGTGGATGATGCTTCATACATCCTGGCATGTGTCTGGCTGTGACATAGGCATGTGGATCCCTAGAGTAGACACCCCTGAAACTCTGGGTTCCAGCTGGTGGGCACCTTTTTGTGCCAGACTGATTTTTTTAATTATTATTTTTTTAAATTTCACATATGCACACTTTTTATTCTTACTCCTTTTGCCTCCCCATGTCTACTCTATACCCTTCCCACAAATCATGTTTATGACCATCTGAGATCAACCAGGGCCATCTGTATGACTGTGGGGTTGGAGCTATCTGTTGGAGCCTGGTGGCTTCATCTGTGGGTACATGACTAGAGATAGTGATTTCCTCCTCTCCCAGAGTCTATATATAGCCAATAGTTCAGAGGTAAAGGGAGTTAGGGCTTGCGAGCCCCTCCCTCTCCCTTGATTGATTGCTAATCTTCACATCCTCATTCCCTCGAATTCTGCATTCATATGTTAGATTATTACTATCATTGTTTCATTTGGCAGAAATCACATGAATTACATATATTTTTAAAAAAGTCTATAAATATGAACTCTAAATACACTTCTAATAGGGAACAAGGGGAATCCTTGAAACCTTTACTCACCGAATTTCAGATTTATATTCATTGATGGTTTTTTGGGTTGTGTCGAGAGACTGATGTGGTTTCTCTGGGTTAAGTCCAGTCTGAACGGCTTTTCTTAGTGCTTGGAGCTTAATGAGATAGGGGCAGAAGTTTTGTGTTAGGAACTCTATAATCCTGAGTGGGATGGTGAGAGCACTTCTGTGGATTCTCAAAGCTCTGGCCATCTCCAGACTTTCACCGAAACACCAAAAGCAACACTGACAAAGAATCGCTGCATCTGTTTTTATGAATCTGGAATTCTATGGAACAGTGTTTATCCATCTTTTTTCTGGTCCTAGACAATTCAGATATTCACTAGAAATATAAATTTTCCTGAGTGTCTCAGAAACAATTTTACTTTCAAAGATAACATTGGGCTATTTTGGGTTCTTAATGCACCATAGTATCCTTTTGATATGAAGAAATCACAATGCTAGAGGAGGTATTATAGGGTAGCCTCTTACGCAGACTTAAGGTCAGGGCAGGAGTCTAAAATTGTGTGAAGCCACAATTGCCAGTAGAAGTCCCCTGGGATCGTCTCACACTAAAAAAAAAAAACCAAAGAGTAGCCATTCCTCTGTACCAGCTGAAGCAGCTGGCCTGTGCTTGAGTGCTACACTGTGGGCACACTTACATACAAATGAGAATGCTTCTAAGGACAGACATAGTCACCAACAGTCTCAGGATCCAAGGTCACTTCATCAGGTAAAAACTCCTCATCAGTAGGATCACCGGTAACACACGCAAACCTTCCTCTTTAAGGCAAATGTGTGCTGCCAAATTTGGGCTCCTTGACTGTATACCATCCATACCCTCCTGTACACACTTAATCCCGATTTTGGTAAGATCTAGAATCATGCGTTGGCATCTGGGCACATGTGTGAAGGATTCTTTTGACTGAGTGACTTGGGATGGGAAGGCCCATCTACTGTGGGCAGCACCATTCCTTGGGCAGAGATCCCGAACCACATAAAATGGAGAAGTAGCTGAGCACTAGCCAGTACGCATTTGTTACTCTCTGTTCTGGATAACAGATGTGATGAGTTGCTTCAAGCTTCTGCCCCCTTAACTTCCTCACTGTGATGAACTGTATCTTGAACTGAGTCAAAATTAGATCTTTCTTCTTCAAGTTGCTTTTGTCTGGGCCTTTTATCACAGCAACAGGAAGAAGTAAGACACCTTCCTTTTTTGTCTCTAGGTAGGAAGGACACTGTCATACATCCTGGACAGGGAGAACATGTGAAATAGGGACAGAAACATTTGATTTTAGAAGCATCCTCACTAGATTAGTCAGAATCAGCTGCCCCATCGACAAGCATAGAAAACACAAGTACCTTATCTGTGAGAAATTTTGTCTTGTTTCTTTGCTGTCTTGCAAGGTACTGGTCATACAACTGCGCCAGCTTGGATGCCAAAACATGCTCTCGGCTAAAACAGGGATGATGAGAGAAGATTAACCCGGAAATATCGATGTCTAGTTGGAAATTTCCCGGAGGGTCTCCAGATCCAATCATATGCTGTCTACTGTTGACATACTTCTCCGCCTGTCAAAGAGAGCACACTGTGAGTTCGAAACACAGTGCACTCTTGTCCTGAAAGGAAAGGCTATCAGATACAAACTATGGATCTTTTTCCTGTGGACTTCCCTGTTTCTTGAAGTCTTGGGTTCCACAGCTGATAACCTTGAAAATATTTTCTAATGTGAGAAGTGTAGGGTCCATTGCAAAAAATAATCATTATTGGATTATTGGAGCACAGATGCCCCCACCCCCTCTTGTAACTAAGACTAATCATGTTCCTCACAGGCAATAATGAATAGGGGCATCAGTTCTGTCTTGAAGTTTTACAATATTCATTTAGCTTCATAACTTGCAAATAAAGCATTTATGCCACAACAATCTTGGAATTTTCCAGTTAACATAAATATCTCTTAAATCTCCTTCCTGCAAAAAACAATCGAGCCACTGGTCTTAGAACAGCACCTCCTGATCAGTCAGCATCTGCTGCACTAACAGTCTACTACCCTGGAAAAATGCACAGAACTGAGAAGTGGCAATTAAATTCACAGTCTTATGACCACTCAGGAAACCTGCATTAATTAAAGACATTCCACTGTAGTAAGACATGCACAACTAAGTGTCAATCACAAATGTGATGGGAGTTCCCTCTCTGGTGCTAGCTCTGTCTTACTGTTCCTTCTCTATGGAAGTTTCCAGCGTTACATCCACTCAGGGTGTGGCTCTCAGGTTCCAGCCTGTACTCAGGGATGAGTAGGGGCCTGTGGTAGAATGTTGTTATGGACTTGCAATGTTGCTCAGGGCACCTTTACCACTCATTCCTTTCCCAACTTGGGATGAGCTCATTTTCCAGTAACCCGTGCTGCTCTCTACCTTAAGTTCAGCCATTCAGAATCCCCAACTCTCACTGTATTAGGAAGGAAGGATTCTGGATCTTGTCTTCTTCCATCTGCCTTTATTTTTTATAGACTGAGAACTATCATGAAAGAAATAGCTACAATTTCCACTAAGGAGAGAGTATTTTTCAGAATGTATTTCAAGTTGTAAAGAAGACAGGATCCTTCATTTTTAAACTAAAGAGCAAGGCTCTCAGAGGAGATGTTAGTGGGTGATCTTCTGGTATTCTCAGCAGAAGCTAAAAAAATTTATATGTATATATATGTACATATGTATATGTATATGTATATACTTATATGTATATATATATATATGTACATATATATATATATATATGTATATATGTATATACATGTGTGTGTGTGTGTGTGTGTGTGTATAATACATTGACAGGATTAAAAAATAACTTTGTATATGGTCCTGGTCCTGAGAAAATAATAACAAATCTCGAGTGCACGCCTCACGCAGATCCCACATCTTCTCTTTCAGGTCTTCCTGGAGACCGTCCTCATTTCCCTTTCCAAGGACCATGCCATGCTGCCTGGACTATGAGCTGGGTGAGTGTATGATTCCTTTACAGCAGACTGGCGTTTGTCCTTAGTATTGGTAGAGTGAGATGTGGAGAAAGTATCACCCCTTTTCTCTGGATCTGTCAAGCTTTGTGATGAAGGGTCATTTCCCCCACCCTACCTCAACACATGGAGAATGTTGTCCTGTCTTACAAAAGACAAAAAAACCAGAGAAAGAGGAAGGGAGAGACCCTCCCATACCTAGCCCAAGTCCCAGCCTTTGGCTCTGCTTCCTAAACTACCTCCATCAGTTTTATAATTTAGCAGCTACCTTGATTATGCAAATAAATATAATGACAGAGCCCTTCCTAGCCAGGACACTCATGCCTGTGTGAGTTAGGATCAGGTGGGCAGACTTCAACTCATTCATACAATTGCTACTTGGGCTCACTGTGTGAGGTGATGACTTATTTAGAAAAATCTAAGGAGAATGTTATGAAGCTATTCAGTAAGCAGGACAACTTCAGTTTCACACACCAACAAGGGATTAGACCAAAGAGGGCATGTGTACCTTCTTGTACAATGTCTCCAGTTCGGCCTTGGTGCTTTGCTCCTGTGTGGACAGGGATGGCCTTGAGGGAAAGGGCTTGATGGGGCTGGGCAGTGCTAAGATTCTTCCGTCATCTCCAAACCACTTTCTCCCCTGTGGGTCAAGCAGAGAGAAAGACCATATTCTTTTATATCTGGGCAGAAAACATCTTGTGAAACATTTGCATACAATTTTTGTTTCAGCTATGTATCTCATGTGTCATCTTGGACCCTAAAAGAACTTTAAAAAGTTTCTGTATCTATTAAATTGATTCTTTATTAACACCCCCCCACATTTAAGTTACATTTAAGACAAATAAATTGGCCAGACATAGTGTTACATGTCTTTAATTCCAGCACTCAGGAAGCAGAGTCAGGCCAAGGATTTTGAGGCCATCCTGGTCTGCAGAGGGAGTTTCAGAACACACAAGGCTGCACAGAGAATCCTTGTCTCAAACAAACAAACAAACAAAAAATCAAGGGGTCAAAAACAAGTAACTGAATGCTTAACAAGAACCTTATGTTTTCTTTGTTCAAGATTTAAGGGGAAAAGCCCAGAATTGAGATAATTTTCTATGTTGATGATTAAAAACTTTTGGGACCCAGGAGAATGTCGGCACCTAGTTGGCAGGAGACATGTTCTGAGCAGTCGAGAGGTGGTCTTGTTTGGGGAGGATGGGGTGGTCTCAGAGGGTACTGAGAGACAAAGGTAAGAAACAAAATCAGAAAGAACCAGTTTCTCTTGACAAACTACAGAGGAAAAGAGCCCAGCAGACAGTGCCAGGTGCCAGGCCCCTCTGGGGATGCCCACTCACAGGCTCCTGTATCAGCAGTCTATTCTCCATGATGTTCTCATTGACACGTGCCACCTCCGGTCTTGCCCCGATGTAGAGACCTTCATCTTCCAGGAATCTGGGCTGCACATTCTCAGGAAGCTTCTTATAGGTTGGCACTAGGTAGTTTACAAATAAACACAACAGACATGAGCACCAGCCTCACCCTACCGCCATTTGGGGAATTCTAGTAAGCATCAGAAATTTAACTTATGGGGAAAAAAAAATAAAAACCACACATTTTCAAATTAATTTCCAGAAGCAGAACCAAGGAAAAGATGAATGCATTAATTTGCAATATCATATAGACTTGTGTACTTAAGACACAGCACCTAAATAGTTCAGGACCAGGCTTGGTGGTGGGGTGTTTTGAGAACACATGTTCAGAGCCAAGGGCTGGGGTATAGGAGTTTGAACTATTGCTTTTTAGCCTGTTGAATTCAGGGCAGGCACTTGGAGCTCTTTTCTTCTGTACGAGAACTAACAGTTTTTCCTTCACTGGGTTCCTGGGAGGGTTAGATGATGCCAAGTTCAAGGAAATGCTTTGCAAACTGAAAAGCTCATGGCCTCGTGGCCTGGGAATGCAGTCAGCGTAGAGATTGAGGCCCCATTGTGCAAGGACCTGGGGATGAAGGCCAGCACTGAAAACGAGAAGCCTCTTTGGATGAAGTGATAGTGGCCTGGATTGTCATTGCACTCGTCTGGCAACCTCCTAATGAAAGATGCTGGTGTGACTCAGGGCTCCAGGCCAGGCTGATGCTGTGTGGAGTCACTTAGTTGGCAACAGGCAGCAACAAGAGGCGAGGTCTATAGGATGCCACTGGAGAGTGACAGCTCATGAAGAGACACAGGGCTGATACACAAGGAGGGGAGGGATGAACTCGAGATACAATGTGCTCTACAGGATGGTGCACCCTGCAAGGGAGGGACGTGTGTTGCCATTCACATGAGCTGCACTGTGGTTCTGTCAGGGATGTTTTGCACCACAATTGTATGAGATGAGTGTGGAGCTCAAAGCTTTTCATTCCAGATGTCCTTGTACTTAGCCTCGAGTCTCTACAATATCAGCATGGTGCCCATGCTGTGCAGGTCTTCTCTTAGGAGCCATGGGCCATACAACACAACCCAGATGTACATGAGGCTGTACCACCTGGGTTTGCATAGGTGCATATGGCATGATGTTCACACACCATAAATTCACCTAATGACCTTTCTCAGAATCCATCCCCACCCTTCAGCCAGGTTATCACTGTACTCAAGACTGCATATTAGGAAACAAACAGAATGCTGTGGTGTAGGGAGACGGGGCACAGGGTAGGAGGGAAGAGCAAGGAGCTATTCAGATCATAGGAAGAGCTTGGGGCTCTGTGTTTGGGAGGGACTCTGGCAGAGTTGAGATTCTGTCAAGGCTGTGGAGCTCGCTGCTGCAGAATGGACCAGTGAAAACAGAAGAAAAGGAAGGTTAGAATGGCTTTGTGGCCAGGATGAACCCCAAGAGTTATATTTACAGAGCTCATAGTTATCTCACTCTGAATGATAGTAAGTACCTGACTATGCTGTCTTGTCTGTGTGAGAAATACTCACTTCTAGAAAACTCATCTCTGGTCCCTGAAAACACAGGACAAGCTTATTTATCATTTTTTATTCATCTAAAACATTTATCCATTCAATAAAACATTCATTCATACTAAAACACCTGGTTGGCACTAATCTGGTAGCATCTCAAAGTTTTGTTAAAGTAGTTTTGACTGTTCATCCAATATATGTATCCTTGTTTATCATCGATATACTGTTGTGCCAGCAAAAGTAAATTAGGAAAGGTGTCTTTCCTGCACCCCTGGGGTAAGCACATGTTTGTTTAAAATCTAGTGTTGTCTACAACAGCAACTACAATGGGATAGAGCTATGGGATTTGGTCATCACACTGGGCCATTCACCCATATTAACTCCTCAGTGATATACCAAGTCTCGTTTTCTGCAATTTTTATTTCTTCCTTTCTTCAGCCAAGGCACCTGGGAAGAAGGGAGTCTGCTCCTTGTTGAAGTATATTCTCCCACTCTTTCTTGGCCATAGAGCGGGTGTATATGTGTGCTCAGGTGAGTGTAAATGTGTGTGCATTACGTTTTGGAGATGGGATGGAATTGTTCATGGAACCCAGAGCTCACCTGGCCAGCCAGCTCCTGGGACCGTTTTCACTTCCCAGCACTGGGATTATGGGCAGGTGCGACTGTACCTGGCTTTTTACAAGGATGCCAAAGATCCAAACCCAGGTTGCTAAACCCACTGAGACATTCCCCCAGCCCCCAAAGATGGCTCTTATTAATCATATTCCAACCTAGAATGGGCTCTGGGAAGGGTGGTCTTTATATGCCAGGTGAATTTTATCTGAGGTCGAATGAAAGAGTCCAAGCTGAGCATGGAAATGAGTACCTGTTACCCGACTAGGTGTGAAGAGGATTTCCTTTTCCTTCTGCAGCAGAATGGGGGCACTTTCATACTCTGCGGCTCTGACTGACACAAAGTCATGGGCTGTAGGATCTAAGTCCAACAGGAAGTCTTCGGTATCCTTACCATTAAGCAACTCTTCCTCTTCCTATGCAACATTGAAGATTAACAAGAAAAAGTTACACCAAGATTCTTAGCAGGCTTGGGAAAAGAATTAGTAATACTGAGCCCATGAATATTAACACATTTTATGACAAAATTGTATTTTCCAGGCTGAGGGAGATAGGTAAGTGGGAAAAGGTGCTTCCTGTAAAAGCATGAGTACTGAGTTCAAGTCCCTAGAGCCCACATGAAAGCTAGCTGTGTAATGAGAGCATCTGTAATTGCATTACTCCCAATGGAGATGGGAAGCAGGGATAGAAACCCCAAAGGTTCATGGGCCAGCTCTCCTGCCACACACTGGACAGACAGTATGGATCCTGTCTCAAGCAAGGTGGAAGGTGGTGGGAGGTACCTGAAGACCTCTGGCCTACACACAAGAACTGTGGCACATGAACACACACACACACACACACACACACACACACACACACACACACTATTTCCCTTTAGCTTCTCAATTGAAGGCAACCTTTCCTAAATTTCACAGATGGGTTTTCATTGGTTACTTTTTGCTACCCCACCTACCTGGAAAACTGAGAGGAAGCCAACTCAGAAGTGGTAACCCAAACAACAGTAATCCTAAAACTCAAGCGGCTCACAGCCTTTGAAGATGCTTATTCGGATAACATTTACTTAAAGGACCCAGGCTCAGAGTTACGTAGCAGAATTTATAGTTGGGGGTGACGCTTGGCACAAAAACTTAACTCTCTTGTAAGGCTGTGGCAAAGAGGCAGGTCTGTAACGTTTGCCTTCTGGAGCCAAGTACTCTGAGTGTGAAATGCAGAGCAAACATGGTGCAAAGTCTGGCAAGAAAACCCTCAAACCCTGTTACTTCATTTCCTCCCTCCCAAGAAAAGACAGGTGGAGTCAATCAAGGCCTTGGCTACCCAGTCTGTGTCAAGGGCTACAGAAAGTCAATCAAGATCAGTTCTCAGTGCATAGTTGTCCTCCTGTTTCCACCAAAACACAGGCGAGCTGTCCTGTGGGGTGGTGTAGTCTCCTTCTCAGACCCTTTCCTCTCTCCTTTATCTTCCCAGCCTCCCCCCATCACCACCATCACTGTATCAGATACCGTCTTCTTTGTTCTCTCTTGTACACGTGTTCCTTCTTCTCCTTGGTCCTCTTGTGGAGCTCTGCCTCTGCCCTTTACTTGTGTTTTCCCCTCTGACTCCTCTGGGTCAGGATCAAAGTTGAAAGTAAAGAAATTGTAGGCCTCTTCTGCAGAGGGGAAGCCAGGAGGGGGCTGCAGAGAAATTGGACAGCAAGCAGCTTAGATGGGGAAACTGAATAAACCCCACACAATTAACTGACAGCTGGCTTGATGCTGAAGGTTAACTGGATTGCAGGTCACAAATGTTAACTAGTGCAGCAGGCAGCTGTTGAGTATTTGAAATAAGTAACTATAATTACTTTTTAAAATACTGTTTTATGTGTATGAGTGTTTTGGCTGCATAGATCTGCACCATGGGCATGCAGTGCCCACAGAGGCCAGAAGAGGGCATCAGATTCCCTAGAGCTGGAGTTACATGACTGAGTGGCCAGGTGGGTACTGGAAACTGGATCTGGGGCTTCTAGAAGAGCCACCAATGTTCTTAGTAGCTGAGCCAGCTTTCCCCAGCTCCACTCAAACAAACAAACAAACAACAACAACAACAAAACCAATTACATCCCAGTAAGCATAAAAATAGAGTATTTACAAAAATAAGAGCTTCAGGTGTCAAACAGTATGTTCATTGTTCTGTGAACCAATACAGAGATAATTTTGTTTAATAATGAGAAGTATAGGATCTCTTCATCCTTTTAACAAGTGACAGTTATTGTTTTAGCTTTTGAGTTGGTACCCTCATTCCTTCCTCATCACGAAAGCTGGGGAACAACCTCTCAGCATTACCATTCCCAGTCCTCCTTCCTCCTCCCTCCCCACAATGGGGCAGAATTCTAATCTCACCCCTAGAACTTTAAGAGTAGAAATCCCTCTCCTCTCTGTCTCTGGTATGCAGCATGGCAAGAGGGGTCGGCTGTACAGATAGGCATCTGTGATTAGATACTTTTGAAAAACAGAAACAAACATCATTTTTAAAGACAGAGTTTCTAACCTGGGGCTTTGACTTGATCTTTCGTGCAGAATCCCGGAGCTTAAATCTTGAATGACTCTGGGAGTCATCTTCTTGTTGAGTCCCTCCTACCTCTTCACTTGGCTTTGTAAAGGGGAAAAAAATGACAGAAATGAAAGTTATTCTAAGTTTTCTAAGGTGAGGGTTAGCCTTTGTGCTGGCTTAGCTGTTTGTCACCTTGACAGAACCTGCAGTCAGACACCTGGGAAAGAGTCTTAATGATTTACAGAGTCTAGATCAGATAACAGATTGGCATCTGGATATCTCTCTCTCTCTCTCTCTCTCTCTCTCTCTCTCTCTCTCTCTCTCTCTCTCTCTCTCTGTGTGTGTGTGTGTGTGTGTGTGTGTGTGTGTGTGTGTGATGGGGTGTCGTGATTGTTGATTATGTAGTAAGACAAAGCCCATTGTGGACAGCACAATGCTCTAGGCAGGGAGTCTTGAACTATATAAGAGTGATGAGAGCTAGCTGAGTATAAACAACAAACAGGAAAGCAAGAAACTTTGCATTTTTTATTCTGTATTTTTCATTGTGGATGTGATGTTCTAAGCTCCTGCTTTTACTTTTCCACAATGATGGATTAGGACTTAGAATTATAAGTTAAATAAGCCCTTTCCCCCAGAAGTTGCTTTTTGTCAGAGATTTTATCAAAGCTTCAGAAAGGAAACAAGAGTGGACCTCTAACAGCTTATCTTCTGGTCTTTGAACATCTTAAACATCTTGTCATTCCACAGGGTGCTGTGTTTATAGACTTCAGATAAAGATGAATGTGGGGAGGCTGGATGTTTTCTCACTTACCCCTGCTCTGTTAAGACTAAACAAATTAAAAAAAACAAAACAAAACAAAAAAACTTTAATAGGCTCTAATGAAAAGGCTTGTTTTATTCTGTAGATCTACAAATCATTTATTTCACAGAAGATCATTTCCTGTCTCTAAAGAAAAGCATCAATTTTGGGTCCAGCATAGGACCCAGGGCTCAAGGGCTGTCTTTCTTACTGAGACTCAGATCTGACTATTTGGTGAGCTGAGCCCTCTGCTTGTATAGGTTGAATGTTCTTTATCATCCTGGGACCAGAGTTGATTCAGATTTTGGATATTTTTTAGATTTTGAAATATTTGTATTTTTCTGGCCAAGACCTATAAGGATAGGTCATATTTAGAGAATGTATATTAAGGGAGGCTAAGGATCTAAGCTGTTGGTAGAGTACTTGACTCATTTGCACAAGGCCCTGGATCCAGTTCAGAAAAAAACCAAGAAACTTCCTACCCAAGAGGACCTACTGAATGTCTGTTACTGATAAAAACACTGTTAACACATGCTTACTCAGTCCATAACCAATACCCAGAATTCAGTTATAGTTTTGTTCTGCTTTGAAGAATTTGAGAGTAGAGGAATTTTATGTCAAAGTAGAGACAATCCACGTCTCACCTCTGTGCCAAATTCAGTCTCTGTTTCCCTCTCACTGGTACTGCGCAGACGCCGGGGCCTAGGGGTAGGGGCATCCCGCAGCAATGCACTTTCTGCCTTGGACTGAAAAACCAAACAATAAATATATAACGAATTACCAGAGGACCTCCACTGCTGTCTCAATAAAGAAGAGTCAGTAAAACAAGTACACGCTGTCCCTCTGTAGGGACCAGAGCAAGGGAATGGTTTGAAAGAAAGGCCACCATTTTCCAGTGTAATTTTCATCTGTACCAATGTGAAGTGTAATAACATTGAAGGACAGATTGAATGGCACACAGTTTGGAGCATACAAAACAAGGCAGACAAACCCCCAAAAACTGCCCCGAAGGGAACATTCAGTCTTACTTACCCTTGCAGCCTGAAGCTTCTCCCTCATGCGTTCCCTCATGGAAAATTCTGCAAATCCTGTTCTGGATGCTGAAGGGATGGGAGGTAAGCCTTGAAGACAAACAAACAAACAAAATTACTTTTAAACTTTTTTTCCCCTTTCAGGGGTGAATTAAATATAAAAAGGGATGTAATTTTGCTGGTTCAGAGCTGCACATAAGCAAACAGGCCTCAGAGCTGAAGCTGCTTTGACAGGGGACATATACGGTTCAGCTTCTTGAAGACTGCTGCGGAGAACTGGGCCCTGCTAGGGCCTGTCACTTTGGTTTAACCAAGATTAGAAGGGGTGGCTCCTGACTGTTAAAGGCACACAGACACTTTTGCCAATTCAGGCGGCCTGAACTCCAGCATGTTGCTTCTTGGGTGAACGGGTGGTTGATGTGAGGTGGTCACAGGAGTTAATCCTTACTTCAACTAGAGCAACCTTTCCTAAAGTCCTAGCCATAGCCCTTGGCTGCATCACTGAGACAGTGTACATATCACACACATTACTGAATACAGAAGGGAACCGCTTGAACAAGTATGCAGCTACCATGTGTTAGGTATAGTACTGTATGTGGAATGAATTATCATATGAATCTCCACATCATTCTCTCTGGAATTATCAACAGATGATAACTCCAGGCTCAGGTGTTATCATCATTGGGCATCGTTGTTGATGAAGACATGAGGTCACACATGACAGATGACTGGCTCCCCTGATCACATACCCAGAATACAGAATGTTTGGGATTTGGTCTCAGTTCTGTTCTTTGATACCCAACATCATCTCAAGAGAAAGACAGGAAATATGATAGTGTTTGATGGGTAGAAGCCTAGGCTCATTGGAATGGAAACCTGGAGCAGGTAAGTTTGTAGGATTTAGAGGTGAAGTGATGGGGGACCTGTAATGTCCTGCTAAGAAGTCTTGACCCTGCTTTCTGTAGAAGTCTGGAAGCAGGTAGAAAGATCAGAGGCCATGCCAGTAGTGTTTTCAGAAGCAGGTAGAAAGATCAGAGGCCATGCCAGTAGTGTTTTCAGAAGGTGCACCTGGAGCTTCACTTGGCAGCACCAGCTAGGACGTCCTGGTGATATCATAAGGGGAGAGGTTCAGTGGTGGTGGGGGAGTGGAAAGAGAGAGAGGAGACAGAGGAGAGAGAGGGAGAGGTGACAGAGGTGAGAGAGAGAGCAAGAGAGGTCTAGAAACTTCTAGATTCAGTAAGTCACAGCCAACACCACTGAGTCAGAACCAGGGCAAGGCCAAGCAGTACAGTGCTTCAACTCCAGAGACTAAAGAGAAGGAAAGGGTGGTAAGAGTTGACTGAGGCATCAAGATGGTGATGCTGCTGAGAGAGAAATGGGTGAGGAGGGGAGAAAGGCTGGCGGTTTCCAGGGGGAAGCTTGGGGTGCAGTGGGCATATATATATATATATATATATATATATATATATACACACACACACATATATATATATATACATATATATATATATATATATCTGAGCCACTTATTCAGAGAAAGAGAAATATAGGAAGTGTGTTCCCTCTCACTATGGATGTATAAAGGAAGTAATGGGGGTACAGGGAGTGCAGATGATAGGAAAGGGTACAGAGGTCTGGAAGCCACCTGTGAACACGAGGCTGATGTCGCTCCAGGCTATGGGATTTATAAGGAAGCAATGCTTCCGGCCACGCTGGTGCAGAGACAGTGACTATATTTTAATGGGCTGTCTAGGTTCCTCTCATTATCTGCAAGTTCATCCATGCCATCTAAACAACTTTCACTGACTTGATGCATTATTTTCCTCTCCCTCACTCTGTGTTTGAGGATTTGGAAACTTTGTTCTGGCCAGCTTTTCTTTGCTGCAACAGTTAGCCATCTTCGGAAGGTCATCTTCCTATAAACGGATTCACATCCTCCCCTCAAGCTGGCAAGTCCATTCTCTTCCCAGGGCAGGACAAGCCTGGCCAGTGTGAGATTGCATAGCTGGTTATTAATGGAATAGAGTAACTCACAACCAGTTTAGGAGATCTAGTTTAGTAGTCACAGCAGTTTAAAGTAACTTTTCCATATTGTATCATAACAAAACTTAAAGTGCTTAACTACTATGACAAAGAGAGAGAATTAGCACTATGGCTTCCCTTGGGTACCGTGGTAGTAATGGTCACAAAGCATATCTCAAAGAAACAGTCATGGCTTCCATCAGCTTTCACTCAAATAACGGTGACATTTATTTTGCTTAAAGAACCTTTTTTAAAAATTAATTTATTTTACATCCCTACCTCAGCCTCCCCTCCCTCTTCCCCTCCACCTCCCTCAATCCACCCCTCTTCCATATTCACTCAGAAAGGGGCAGGCCTCCCGTGGGCTTCAGCAAAGCATGGCATATCAAGCTGCTGTAAGACAGAGCACCTCCTTTTGTATTCAGGATCCACAAGGCAATCCAGCATGAGGAATAGGTTCTCCAGAGCCAGCCATAGCACCAGGGACAGCTCTAGCTCCCATTGCCAGAAACCCACAATTAGACCGAGCTACACAACTGTCACATACATGCAGAGGGCCTAGGATGGTCTGATGCAGGGTCCCTGATTTTTTGGTTCAGACTCTGAGTTCCAATGAGTCAAGCTAGCTTTCTGTGAATTTTCCTCTGATGTCCCTAACCCCCAGCTCCTATAATACCTCCTCCATCTTCTCGTCTTCTCAGCTCAGTAGGACTCCCAGAACTCAGCCCACTATTTGGCCCATGAGTCTCTGAATCTGCCTCCATCAGTCACTGGATGAAGTCTCCATGGACAACCTGGGTAGTCACCAATACAATCCCGGGGGATGGCCTACTCAGGCTATGCATCCACGCTGCCAGGAGTCTTAGCCGTGGCCTTTCTTGTAGAATCATGGACATTTCCCTTGCCTCAGGCTTTTACCCATAAGGCCCTCCTTTCCACTCATCTTTCCCAGCACCCTTCTGTCCGCTTACCCACCCCACAACTTGATTCCTCAAGTGCTCATGTCCACCCTCCCCCAGTCCAACCAGAGATCTCTATTTTCCCTGTCTTGGGAGATCCATGTGCCCCCACCACCACCCTGGCCTTCCTTATTACCCCAAAATTGGAATGCTTAATGAATTGAAGTACCTTTTAAAGTGTAATGTCCCACATACCCTCCCTCATGGCTGCTATGTGTATATATACTCTCTCTTGACCATTGACTAGATGCAAAAGCATCCACCAAGAGTTTTCCCATCACATGCCTACATTCTAGCTGGGAAGGTGGAGGGCAGAAAGGACTGCTCTAGATGGAAGGTTGAGGAAGCCTTCTCCTGTCCCAGCCCCACCCTTCAACCACCAGACTCCATGTCCTCCTGGGTACCCAAGAAGCATCTCACACTGCATCTTTATTCTTGGTTAACAGCCCTCACACATGTCCTTTCTGATACCCCTTTTCTTTGAAGATGGCAGCCCCACTTGCTCAGTTGCTAAGTCAAAGTCATGGAGCCCCTACCATCCTTGTGCAACTCTTTATCAGCTAATAAAGGAGACCCCGTGTTGCATTCAGTGAGCAAAATATACTTCTGAATTCTCAGCCACACAAACTATAATATTTACATAGGGCAGCTCAAGCTGACAAAGACATGTAGAAAAAAAAAGAACAGCTATTTGGGAGACAATCTTAATCTGTTTTTCTGGGATTCCTGGCAGCTCTAATTGCATGCTGCTTCCAAAGACCTCTAATGCCTAACAGTTAATTACTCTACCCCTAGCTCTTCCACAGTACAAGAGTGTAAGGACTGTGTGATTGGAAGGACTGAGCACATTTCTTGTCTAATCTGCTTTGCCTGAAAGGTCGTAGGTGACAGACAACAGTTTTCCCCATAGTAGGCTCACAATGAGTGATACTCACTGTATGGACAAGAGCAAATGCCGTGAAGTTCAAGGACTGTACAAAGACCCTTTTTTTTAAAGTCATATTTACATATGCATGTGCACATCTATGTGTCTAAGTGCAGACATGCACCCCCCCCCAACCCATCACAAACCACAGATGTCCATCCTCACCTTTGACCTTGTCTGAAACAGAGTCTCTGTTTGTGCAATGTATGTGCCAGGTCAGCTGGGCAGTGAGCTTTGAGGGGTTCTCCTGTCTCCACCTCCCATAGGAGGTATTAACACAGGAGTGTTGGGAATACAGATACGTGCTACCATGTGTGGCTTTTACATGGCTCTGGGGATTTGAACTCAAGAAGTCTTCACATCTGCACCACCAAGTGTTTTTCCCACTAAGCCACCTCCCCAGCCCCCTTGCCACGGTTCCCGGAAGTAGAGGGTTCATGTGCAAGGGATGAGTGTAAGTGGTGTGAAGGGTCTTCGGTCTGATTCTTGTTTTCCTTCGCTCACACGTGCATCTACTCTACGCCACCCTCCTTCCAATTCTGCCGTATTTGATTATCTGTGTTATTTCTACTTCAGTTACTGCTGTCTACCTTTCCTGGTTATAGCAGAGCCCCCAACAGTGTGTCTTGCCTGTTAGTCTGATGCTATCCTAGAAACTGAGCCATAGAATTGGCAAATGAGTGAAGCTCCCTTAAAGAGTGGCTTCCAAATCTCTACCCCTGAGAATTACTGCATCCCTTCTTGCTTTGTCCTATTCAGGCAGGCTTACCCCTGGCCATACGTAAAAACAATATCCCTAATCAACCCCCACATTGCTCAATGCTGAGTTTGTGGTTGGCAGTTAATAACTACCAGCTGAATACAAGAAAGATACTCACTTCGGGGCCCTCGCCGGGCTGTGAAGCTCAGGAGGTTGGTCTCGGGCTCTTCTTCTACCATCTCTGGCTGGCCGCCATCTTGGAATTTGTCTGACACCATTTCTTCAGGTGGAGTGGCTGGTGGCTGTGAATAGATGAGAGGTTTCTGAGATGCCTGTACTTTGTTGGCTCAGTCCCTTTCTTAAGATGAGGCCAGGTCACTGAAGGACTGGGCCTTAGTACTTTCCATGCTGAGCATAGTGGCCCCATTGTTCAGGTCACTGAGGCCAGCCTGTGTAGCCTTCCCATCATAGTGTTGAAGCATCCCAAAATAAGACAACGATTTTCACATTTGCTAGGGAAAAAGCTTAAAGCTATGCAGGGAATCGCAGAAAACACTTCATCTCCAACCCCAAATAGACAGGAAAGGACTGTCCAAGTGTTTCTGGCTAACCTGGGCTGATACTGTTTCCACATTGGGCGCCCCTGAGAATAAATAGCCTGTGGTGTCTTCCTCAAAGTCTCAAGGATGCCGGCTGTGTGCCAGGCAGACTAAAGCTCATAGCCAACTCAGCCTGGCTGTGAGCCCTGGGCGAGCTCATACCTACTTTCTCTGTGAAAGCATCGTTATACACTGGGAATTGCAGTACTGCCGGGTCTTTGTAAACTCATTGCTATGCATGGGGAATCACAGCACAGAGAAATTACTCAAAAGGATGGGGGCATCTGAATAACACCATGGTGGGGATCAGGGCTCTAGCGCAGGTTAAAGGAACACAAGGATGCCTGTAAAGTTAAACTTCCAAAACTCAAGCACTCAGCATTACTACTTTCTTTGTGGCTTTCTCCTGTTTGGTCCAAAGATGCCAGGCAGCTTTATCTTCCCTCCGTCTCAAGCTCCCTGTGATTCTAAATCTAATCTGACACCACAGGGTCCCCCACCCAGGGCTGCAGAGCAACAAACAGGCAGGACTGCTGAAAGCTTCAGGGTGCTTTGTAGCTGTGGGTGTCCCCAGTCTCCTAGAGTGGGTGGAGTGTGGCCCCTGTGCTCTGGCAGCTTCTCTCAGACCCCTGTGCCTTCCCCCATGGCTGGAGTCAGCGTGTAGGGAAAGCAGAAGGCGCTCATCTTCCCCACTTTCCCTAGTGGAAACATGCAGAGTCCCGAGGAGCTGGCAGGAAGGTTTGTCCCTGACTCTCCCAGTCCCCTCTCCACTTCACAGATCGGCTCTCCTGGCAGTCTCGTCATGTGACTGCTAGCTCAAAATGGCGCTCCCTTCCCCTCCCTCTCAGGCTGGCATAATGATCAATCCAGGCAAGTCCTGTCTATAACAGCCCCTTTCTTGTCTTTCCTCTCAGGGACAGCAGCTCCTTATTAAGGGGAACTGAATTACCTTGCGGGGATGCTTCCAGTAGAGGAGGGAAACTCCTGCGGAGAGTGGGGAAGAGCTGGCTGCAGGCTGGGAGGACAGGAGTTAACTGTGAATTTGGGACTTAGGGTAGGAGAAAGAGGGAGTCTTTTAAGATTTGTGATCCTGCACTGCCATCTACCGCTCACCATAGTCTATTGCTATCCGTGGCCACACTCAAAAAAACAGCTGCCTTCCTCCTTCCTAGACAGATACAAAAACTAAACAAAGAAACAACAACAACAAAGAGACAAAAACTCTTAACATGGGCCATAACCTTACTTGGAGCGCCATCTCTCTAAGCCCTATACCAGCATCTCATGCATTAGACCATCCATCTGCATCCCTAAGACCTACTGCCCACGGGAGGGAAGCTTGCTGGGGTGGCATCCTAGTTAAGTTTCTATTGCTGTGACTAAGAACAACTGGAAGGCGAAAACTTATTTCACATTCCACTTCCAGGTAACAGATCATCACGGAGGGAAGCCGGGGCAGGAAGTTAACACAGGAACCTGAAGGTGACAACCGAAGCGGTGGCCATGGAGGGAAGTTGCTTACTGCATTGCTGCCACAGTCAAGCTTACCTAGCTTTCATACAGCCCAGGCCTACCTGCCTAGGGATGACACTGCCCACAGTGGGCTGGGCTGCTCTGTTTCAACTGTTAATCAGGAAAATGCCCTATAGGCCAATTCCTTGGTTGAGGTTCCCTCTTCCCACGAGTTCAAGCTGACAATGAAGATTACCATCACAGGGCATCTATGTGGCTTCACAGAGGTGCGGGCAGGGTGCCCACCAGTGACATATGCCAGTAATATTCTCCATGAACAGAAATGATTTCTCATCATTTCTTACCTTTTTCTTTTTCTGTTGTCTTTGGGCCTTTGAGTTCTTCTTCCGTCTTCTTACCTCCACATCCACATCATCTCCAGTGAACTCCTTTGTCAAAATACAGAGAAGAAGATACTCTTCAGGTGCATTTCCCCGGAACTCAGCTATCTTATAGCACCCACTACCACAGGTTAAAAAAATCTAAGGGACCACCTACCGGCCACTCTTCTCAAAGAAGGCAGGCTCTGGAGAACTTTCACTCTAACTGGAACATTGCCAGTGAGATGGTGTTAAAGTGCCCTTTGTTATTGTTACAAGAGCTCATTCATGCTTTCAGCATTTATTGAGCACTTATTATAAACTTGAGGATATCGTGTACATACAATGTGGTCTTCACTCTCATTCTAAGAAAGGTGATTATCAAGAGAAAATTTCCAAGACAGAAGGAGAAGAGGGGACAGACAGCAGACTCATGTTTATTTTACTTGATGGTTCCCAGGCTGATAAGGGGGAAATGATACTATGAGTTCAATTAGCAGGAGTTTCAACTTGAAGGGAATTTTGGCAGAGATCTTTTTTTTTTTGGAAGTGGGAAAGTGTAAACATCACTTGCTTTTTTTCATATTTTGCACTGTACATTTTATACCTAATAGTTTAGAGCTGAAATCTCTGAGGTGCTCAAACTTTATCATTTCCTACTTAATTCGGTCTTATAAATGTTGGCGTCAGCACTTCTGAGGGAACAAGAAACCACAAGGTGGCTGGATGTGTAGTGACCACCTGTGATCCCTGCAAGCGGAAGCTGAGGTGGGAAGATTGGGACAGCCTGGGCTGTACAGAAAGTCGAAGGCAGCTAGAATTGCAGTGAGGCAATCTCAACAACAAATGAATAGACAAACAGAAATATCAAGACTCTTCCTGCCTTGCCAAATCCACAGAAGGAGAATTGGAAAGCAGATCTCGGATATTAGTGGTGTAAAACTTCATAGAAACCTGACACAGATGGGTGAGCCACATCCCCATTATTTCCTTTTCTCCTTGACTATTGGGGTCAGGGAAGACACAGAGGTCAGTACCAGTGGAGGAGGGTAAGCTTCCAGGCAGAGAAAGGGCTTGCCTTGGGCTTTTGGTTTTGTGATGAACCCTGTCTACCTGGAGTTTGGAGTAGAAGTCTCATCCTTACTCCTCTCCCCAGACTTGCTGGAAGGACCACTCTTAGCTCGTAGACTCCCTGAGATGATGATAAGATCCAGGTAGGCAGGCATGGCTCAAAGTCTAATTATTAGTTTTCTTTGGCTCTGAACAAACCACTGAAAATCTAGCTCTCTTTTGTTCTCTAGTAGTGTCCTAAACCCCAGTCAGTGGGCAAGCATCCGGTAGGAGTTATGGGAGGATGGAATGTAAGCTCAAAGCCACAGGGCTTTCTTCACGGCTAGATCAACATACACTGTTAAAAGAAAGAACAACAGACAGAGGTGTGTGGATCATAAGCATGCGTCAACTTGCTTAAAGTTAATCTGTGTGATTTTATTAAGAGTACCCTCAGGGGGCTGGAGAGATGGCTCAGTGGTGAAGAATACTGGCTGCTCTTATAGAAGACACAGGTTCAATTCCCAGCACCCACATTGTGCTCACACCTATCTGTAACGCCAGTTCCAGGGGATCTGACACCCTCACAAAGACATGCATGCAGGCAAAACACCAAATGCACAGAAAACAAAAATAAATTAAAACAAAAAGTGCCTGCAGGTTTTGTTTTCTGTGTTCTCAACCCCACAAGCCTTAATCCAGGGGGAGTAAGGGTTTGGGGGAAATCTGGCTTCTGCTAAGTGAGCTGCTGTCTCCATTGTAGGTGGTTTCCCTTGTCTGGTCTGAGTTGTTCTTTTTACAACAGCAGTCACAAGTGGCAGATCTCTAGGGACAGGGTTTCATTCACAACCTACAATTGTCAGAAATAGATTTATTAGAACTGTTGTTCTCTGAGCCAGGCCCAGTAGCAGACACTGAGAGCTGCTGTGTGCTGGATTCACAAAGTGATGACAAAAGTTCCAGAACACTCAGGTAGAGGTGAGGCCCCAGGTTATGCATGGTTGCATAGCAGTCACCATTTCTCTCCTTCCCCAGCAAAGGCAGAAAAGGAATATCTGAGGTTCCTGTTCTAGCATACATTAAATTAAACTAAGTTTGGCCCAAGGAAGCCTCTGTACTTTGGCAGATGTAACAAATGATAATATAGTATGCAAATGAGCCAAAATATAGCTGGAGAGGGGGCGTATGTTTCTAACAAATAGTTCTGTCTTGGAGAATCCTAGCAGCTTTTCCTAGTCAATCATAGACCAGCAAAATGATTAGACATGTTCAAACAAGGCAAGCCAGAGTTGCAGTCAAGCCTCACTTCTGATGAAGGCTGTGCATCCCTGCAGGCACCCTGAGGTCTCACCTCTGCTTGAATGTTCTAGAACTTTGGTTACCATTTCACGAATCCAGCAACCGTACAGAGCACAGCTCACCACAGCCCTTCTGGTTCTCAGAACTGTCTGAAGCATCACTTTCAACACATGCAATAGATGCTTGTTGCCAGACTCAACTGCCTTACCCACAAAGGGTCCCAAGGGGAAGGAAGCCAAGCAGTAACTGACCTCTGAAATTATTTTTACTTCTTCTTCCTTGGGATTCATCTTGGCTATGATGGTTTCCAGACTGAGAAAGAAATGAGGATGAGGTCAGGCAGCGTTAAGTCATCAGTGTCTCTTGTTGATGCAGACTGAAGATTATGTACATGGTTGAGCTGTTCGCCACAAGCATTGCAAACCCCAGGAATGGGGGAAGTAAGTACTCCGTGGTGGGCAGACGGACCTTGCCTGGAAGTTGGCTACAAAGGACCATCCGTCTCTGGCTTTGCTCTCTTGCTGCCTTCTAAGTCTCAGTTTTCAATAGCCTTCTCATTTCTATGCGCAGAGAGGTGAGAACCACAGAGAGGGCACCATGGCGCCTCACCTCCTGCAATTAATTCCATTGGGTTATAGCACGCCTCACTTCCACTCGCTGCTGTGGTCCCTGCCCAGCTCTTGGTGGTCCATCACTTCCCTCCCAGGACTGTGATCTTATAATCTCCCACCCCAACCCTGCTGCCCGGGAAGTCATTTCTTCCTGCTCTCAAGGCTCATTCCTACCAGAGTTAAAAAACAAAAACAAAAAACAAAAAATCCCTGCCTTTTCCGTACATAAAAATGGCTTCCCTCCATTTCATTTCTCTTTGTAGCTGTTTCTCTGTGTGTCAGCCTTTCTAGGAACACCCAGGATACACTCCCGCTTTTCTTAATCTTTATTATTTTGGGCATGTTTGGGTGTCTAATACGCCCCTGTCTTGCTGGGGTCTGTTAATGTCTCCTGCATTGCTGTATCTGATGATCAGTTTTCTCCCTCACATACTGAACCTCAGATGTGTAATAAAAACACTTTCTTTACCTGGCCTCTGGAACAGGGTCCTTCCTGGTGATCATGACACTTACCAACTGCCCCTCCTCAGGCACCATAGCTGGTTTCTCGTCTCCCTGACACTAAATGTCTTAATGCTCTGAGGTCTGGCTTTGCCTGTTCTCATTCCATGGCTGTCTCATCCTATCTCTTGGCCTGACATACCATATGTACATGGATCTTTCCCATAAGGAAAGTATAGATGCTTCCTTAGAATGCTAGAATACACTCTGTGGTTGTATCATGGATACCTCCCTTGGCCCTAAATGAAGCTGTTGGCCTTTGCCTTTGTTTATGAGCCTGTGCTGCAGTCTTCCCGTTGTACAAAATATTCCATTCTATCTGGAGCAGAACCCCTGCAGCCATCCACAACTGTTTTCAATCCCCTATAGTATAGCGGTATAGCATACTTGTCATAATTTATATGCCAACTTGACTAGATCAAGAAATACTTAAAAATCTGGGAAATTACTATTCTGTATAGGTTTTTTTTTTTTTTTTTTAAACTCTTTGGTGGCCTGCCACCCAGCTCCCAAATAAATATATGGAGACTTATTCTTATGTATGAATTCCAGGCCTTAGCTTGACTTGTTTCTAGCCAGCTTTTCTAACTTAAATTATCCCATTTCTCTTCAACTATATTTTGCTTCTGGTCTTTTTACCTTTTTATATTCTATATATTGTTCTTTCCTTCTTACTCCATGGCTGGCTGTGTGGCTGTGTGGCTGGCCTCTGGAATCCTCCTCCTTTTCTCGATCCTTGTTTTTTGAACCTAGATTTCTCCTTTTATTTATTCTCTGCCTGGCAGCCCCACCTATCCCTCTACAGTCTCACTATTGGTGGGTGAGCTTTTTATTAGCTCAATCATGTATTTTAGGCAGGCTAAGTAACACAGCTTTACAGAGTTAAACAAATGCACCATAAAAGAATGCAACAGGTTTTTGCATCATAAAACAAATATTCCACAGCATAAATTAATGTAACACATTTTAAACTCATATCCCACACCACTTCTGTGTGTCTGGGAGTATATTTCCAAAGTTACATTGGTGTTTGAGTCTGAATGAACCAGGTGAGATGATTACTTTCAAAATGAGGGCACCATCTAATTATCCAAGACCCAAAAAGGAGAATTAGCCTATCCCCCAACCGCTAAGAGCCAGGAGTCTTCCATCTTCTGACACCCAGGCCCTCTGGTTTAGGACACCAGGATTCTCCCAACCCCCATACCCTCTTCTCAGGTTTTGGCCTCAAACTTGAAGTGACACCATTGGCTTGCCTGGGTCAGGGGCCATCAGACTGGGACTTTCCTACACTATCAACATGCAAGGTTCCCAGCCTGAAGACTGCTCAGTGTGGGACTTCACAGTCTCCAGAGTTGGGGGAGGCAATTCCCCAATAGATCTCTGCTCCTGGGGGACCCTGGCTAATTCATCATCCCATCTCCCAGAAATCTGCTAACTTTCTATTCATTTCCAGAGTTACACTGCAATGACCTCTGCTACTAACACTATGGTCAAGTCAAGCCTGTTATCTCTGCCCTGTCTGTCGCCCCTTCCATCTGCTGTCTGTTCCCCATATTGCTCATCTACAGTGGTCTCTGCATGGAAGCCAGGCTGAATGGTTGGAAGTTAAGTAGGATCATGTCATTCCACCACCCACAGTCCTCCAGTGAGTTTTCTTTGCCTAGTGAGTGAAATTCAAAATCCTATCAAAGCCTCAAATTCCCTTGGTTGCTCATACCCTCTTACCTTCCACATGCTTTTTCCTCTACCTAGAACTTCTTAGGGAAGTTCTTAGACTCTTCCCCTCCCTCCCTCCTACTTCCCTCCCTCTCCCCCCCTCTCTTACACACACACACACACACACACACACACACACACACACACACACACACACACACACCACAGTTCCTTTGGGTCTCTGGTAACAGTTCACTTGGTGGGGTCCTCTCCTAAGAGTTCTTTATACAATTACTTTCTCATGGTGTTATGAATCTGCGGAAACATTTGTGAGTACCTTACAATGACTCCTTTTTCTATAAGACTTACCACCGATCTGCTTTTGTACTTGTATGTCAGTCAGTGTCTGCTCATCACTGTTACAAGGGAGTTCCCAGAGCGCAGGAACTGTACTTTATGTGATGTTTAGCCCCAGAGCGTCTGCGCATGCCACTTAGACAGTGCATGTGTAAAGGAGTGACTCAGTTGCTATTTGGGTCCATTTTTACGGGCACATTCTGGAGTCCTTCAGAGCTTTGCTAGTATGCTGTGAAGATTGAGAGAAGAGGAGAAATATTAGGCACAGGGCTGACAAAATCCTAAGCCTTTCTTGATCCTGTGGAGGCCAAATCTTAGCTGCCCTGGCCAGTTAAGCAGCTCACCACAGGTTTCCAAGGAGTTACTGACCCTCCTAGGGAATTAGCATGTTAATGAAAAACAAATGATCTGCAAGTCAATTGTCTTTCATACAGGCCCTCCTCCTCCCCCCTCCTCCCCGCCCCCCCAAAGGTCAAGCAACAGGAAAAGATAAAAAAAAAAGCAGATTCAGTGTTAAATGGAGGGGGCCCGGAAACATACAAGGGACAGTGATGGCTCTGACAGACACCTCTGGTCCTTAGAAACTGGAAATAAAGAATATGAAGTGTTCTAGTAAGCAGAAATGGACTCTCCATAAATTAAGAAAAAAAAATCATATACGGAAGAAGAAAGTAGAAGTGGAAAATGACAAATATAATGGACTTGTTTCCTCTCTCCCCATTCTTTCCCCATCATTACCTTCGAATGAGTTTTGAAGGAAATCAAATGACACCAGAATTTATCTTCCTTATGAAGACTGCAGCTCGGAAAAGATGAATAAACACTACTCAGCTTTAATAAAGCCCTGTCATCAACATTTGCCTTGGTCACTTGTTTAGACACTCTGTAGCATTATCAAAATAAGAGCCCTGGGTTGTGGACCTAGAGCTTTGCAGTCTCTACACATATTCTCTGCTCATTCCCACATACCAGCTTTCAGCCAGACTCAAGGAAACTAATATTTGAGAAGTTATGTGACGTGCTCAAGTCAGTTTTCAATTCTCACATTCAGTGTCTGACCTTGGCACTTGGAGGTTCCTGGTTCTCTTGGTTTCCAGTGACCAACCCTACTCTTTGACTTAAGTCTTGCTAAACAAGGTAACTATTGTATATTAGTTCCTTATTGTGAAAATACAGTGCAAAGCCACAAATACTATAGCAGAGAGGAAGGATATAGGCATCACTAGGACAGTGATTGATTTTACACAGTACAGAAAACCAATGCATTTTTAAAGGAGAGTTCTCACACTGAATCTGACCACATGGACTCTCTAAACTTAGTTAATCAGAGTCATCTTGAGGATCTTCATGATGATCTTACAGGGTGCAGAGAAGGACTGAGGGAAAGCGACATCTCTCAATCATAACTGCTCCTAAAGGATGGTGTACCATTTTAGAGAAATTATGGTTTAAAGAGTGAGGGCTTTGTGAAGAAAAAAAAAATAATCCTGGGTTCAGATTTTCCTCTTCTCATGAGCTGTGTGATCTTGTACAGGCACAATCATACTTCCTAGTTCAAGGGGTGAAGGGTTATTACAGGATTACTAAAAAAATCATAATAAAATGCCTGTCGCCTGGTAGGCTTTATGGTTTTATTATTAAGCATTTGCCAGAGTTAGGGACAGAACCTGAGCCTTGGCAACCCTCATAACATAGGTTTGGCCACTAGTCCCCCAGCAGGCCAACTAAAGAGACAAATAATGAAAAAAAATCAGAGAAAGGGGATTTATTCAATATAGTGACGTTAGGAAGTGGGACAAAGTTCAGTGATCCCAAAATCTGCCTTCCCGGGACCTAACATGAAATTTAGGCTGGAATCGAAGGTACCAGTCTTGGTCAAGGTGTGGTCCTGTCCATCACTGACCCATCCTTGTCTCTGCCCCAGTATCTTCTGCAAGGTGACTGACAAGCTGTCAGACTGCCGTTCTCCCTCCAGCTGGTACCAGAACCCAGACCTTTTCCTTCTCCCAGCATGAGACACCTAGGCTATTCAATTCTTAGAGTGCATTGCTTTAATAGTCTAATAGCTGAAGAGAGGCACAAACATTTCTTTCAAGCAGTGCTTCTTTCTCAACCTTCCTAATGGTGCAACCGTTTAATACAGTTCCTCATGTTGTGGCGACTCGCAACCATAAATTATTTTTGTTGCTACTTCATAGCTATAATTTAGTTAGTAACGAATCAGGATGTAAATATTTGTGTTTTTCAGTGGGTTTTGGTGACCCACTTGACCCTCAAAGTGGGTGTGACTCACAGGTTGAGAACCGATACTTTCAAGTGTCTTGTTTAACTAGGGTGGTCACAAGAAGAGGTCTTGGTTGGGAGGGAAAGTGGGAGAAAGGGAAGGAGAAGGAAAAAGAGCTTGTGGATAGAGGAGCACCATAAGAAAAGCCTTGGCCTATTTAAGTTCTGCTACCCTTATTCTCTTTCATCTTCAAACAGTGGTGGCAGCCACAACCAAGTCTCCTTGCTCCTTCCTCCAGCCAGGCCCAGGCAACCTGCTTTTCTCTGTCTATTTTAAGTGTTTCTGGAACCTCCAGCCTTCCTACCCACGTCAGAAACAAGAGACTTTCCCCACCCCTCCTGTTCAAGCTGAGAAATCTCAGGAGCTGCCATAGGCCTTCTTTGATGATTGATTATGTAACGACAAATTATTCTAGACACAGCTTCTTGAGTACAGGTCAGTGTCATAGCTGTGTGCAGCCATTTGATCAAATGGTTATGACACTGTTTGCTGCTGTGTGCAGTTCAGTACACAGGATGTCTCCGCTGGATTGGTCCAAGCAGTGCAATGGGAGTGCTGGAAGTTCCTCCCTGGGCTCAGTCCTGCTGTTTGTCAAGGTCTAGACCTTCTTACACATCTCTTTCGGCACTAGCTCATGGTGTTCTCATTACCTGTTCGTGCACCTGCTTCCCCAGCAAACTCCTAGCATTGGACCTGGTCTAAGTCACTTTTGTGTAATGCAAAGGTGAATTCATCATCCGCTGCATTATTGATGCCCAATACAAACTCAAATGAATGACTCTGAGAATGAATTGTAGGTCAAATATCTATATCTAGATCGATTTATGTACATCTGTCTATATGTATGTATACATCACCCCCCACACACCACACACACACCTCTATCCATATACAGTCCTCCCTTCTCTCTATATATCATACTGCCATTACACTTATTTGCAGAAACATTTATAGAAAATGCAATAGCAGATACATATTTCCCATTAGACTTTATTAGATTTTCATAGCACCTCTTTGCAAAAAAGAAAGCAATCAGTTTAACTGACAGCCCGTAGATTTTTTTTTCTTGGAGCTTGCCAGCCCTCAGCCCTGTGATTCAGAGCTCTTTGTTCAATACCAAGGAAAGAGAAGTTTGAAGCACTGAGTACTCCCTACCCACTCCCGCCCCTGGAACAGTCTAAAAAACTAAGGCCTGGAAGCAGCAAGCAGCCAAAGTTTAGCAGCACACTGACCAGAGGACGGCGCTAGGGTTCTCGGTGACCTGGCTGGCATTTTCCCCTGCGAGCCGTGCCACACCGCAGCTGAAATCAAAGTTGTCGCTGCAGCACCCCTACTTTCCATCCAGGGAGCAAAACTATAAGGGAAGCAACAGGAGTCCCTAAAGTTACAAAGCATTCGGTCCACTCTCATGGCTCCCAGGGAGGGGCAGACCTCCACGCCTTCCGGAACTGAAAGGAGATGAAAGGACACGAGGGCTGCAGCCCCGGTTCCATTAAAAACTAATTTACCTTAATCCACTCTACAAAACGCAGCTTGCAGATTCCACTTTCTGGGACTGGAGGCATGTGATGAGAGACCAGATGGGTCAAGCCGGGGAATCTTTTAGAAATGAGTGAAAGGGTGTGTGTGCAGCCAAGTCTCAGGACAAAAACACCAGCTTAGCAACCGGTTCACAAGGAGGGTCACTAGGCAGCTGCTGCTGCTGCTTCTTCTTCTTCTTCTTTTTTTTTTTTTTAAAGTGACAGTTTACTTTTAAGTATTGAAATATGCTCTTGTTCGGCAAGCAGGGGAAAAATAACCTGCTGAACAGAGATAAAAGAAAAACCACTGGGAAGCTGGGCAGAGAGAATGCAGGCTCTCAGCGTGGTGCTCTGTCTGGTGCCACTGGGTTGCATGGCATTCAGCTAAAGGACAGAAGGTGTTCACAAGCAGGATGACTTAGAGCCATGGCAGTCCATGCTGCATGGAGAAGGAGATGTCTAAGCCAGCAAATAGCAGTGATGTCTCTGTGGAGGGGCGTCAGGGGTCTGTCCAGTGTGTGTTGCACCAGGGTGTTTGCAGGCTGTGCACAGAACCCTGAATGCTGGAGATTAACCTCTGCCTGTTCTCTAAATCCTCACTACACATAGCCCAGTAGGGACACAAATGCAATGGCTCAAAAAAAGCAAAGGAAATAGGAGAAAAGGCAACATAGGCAGGCGAGTAATGAGCAGACAGAGGGCCTCCAGGGAGCAAAGAAGGCACAGACCAAGGCCTCCTAACCTCAGGTGTGGTTCCTCAGAAATCTCCCATTTTGGTTCTTAAACCAGGCCTCTCACTGGAAGCTGGTATTTGGTGATTAGGCTAGGCTGTCTGGCCAGCAAGCTCCGGACACCTGCTTGTCTTAGCTTCCCTGTCACCGACAGAACGAACTTGGGCTACCATACAGAGCTTCAAAGTCAGGTCCTTGTGCTTGCATGGTAAGCCCTTTTATCAATGGAGCTATCCTCCAGCCTCAGTTTTCTGTGATCCCGAAGCTGTCCCATTCACCACTAGGACTTTAGATAGACAGATCTCTGAAGCTAGCTGATTCCTAGAGACAGCAAAAGGTTCCTCGGAAATGTATACATTCTCCTTTGATACAAACCAACTGGCCCCAAGCTGGCACCTCCTACCACGTCTTTATTAAAGTCATCCACCAAGTGATGTCCCCGGCTCCAAGCCACTCTGGAGCCACGTGGTTGGGAGCACAGCTGTGATCCAGAACACAATGAAATAATTCCAGTTATCTGATTCTAAACCCACTTGCAAACTCAGCCTGCCTCAGCCCTACTTCCAGGGGAAAATCTCAGTAAAGGGGCTCTGCTCTCCTCGAACCTTGAGCCCACTGATTGGTTAGACTGCTGGCCAATGAGCTTCTGCCAACAGCCTGTCTTTGCCTCCCCAATACTGATATTATAGAGGCCTAAAGCCACTTGGCTTTGAGGGGTCTGTGTGAACAACCTTTATATATGTATGACAGCTATGTCTATGTCTGCATGACTCACAATACCAGTGGAGGAATAATGTCAGAGCAATATGAAATGTCAGAAAAATAAAATGAGACCAATGTGACAGGGTCTTCAGGATGAAGAGACTATTGAGCATGCTTGGGACAACATAGGTACTTGGGTATACCAGTTTGTGTTCTGCACGTGGTGGGAAAAATACCCCCTGAGAAATACAGAGTCATTGACTTACACCATGTATTTTTTTTAACTGTCTATCCTTGCCACCTACTTCTTTTAGAAATATCCCAAATGACACATGGTCTCAGGCTTCTGTGCCTCCTGGGAGCCAACAACAACTTTTTTTTGGGTGTGTGTGTGTGGGGGGGGGGAGGCAAAGCTTCAAATCATAGCTTAACATGATGGGAGACAATCTCTGTTTACAAATCCAAAATTAGACAACACACCCAGAAATTCCCCAGTCAGCAGGAAAGGAAAAAAAATGTCAGAGAACCTCAGACACCAAGAATTTCTGATAATACAAGGGTTAGATAGAGAAGGCAGAGAACTAAATAACCAGGTGTTTAAGAACAAGAGGAAGATCTGGAACTATGAAAGGGGAATAAGTTAATATAAAAATATAAGGCAGATTTAAAAAGAACAATATAGAAATTTGAAAATGAATAGTAAAAATCATATATTTTAAGAAGCAAAAAATTTGTTCAGTTAGAGATGATGGAGAGAGGATTAATGATATGAAGAAAGTCTCCAAAAAATTAAAACCTGGCACAGAACAATAGAGAACAGGGAGGCCTGGATAAAGGACTGAGAAGCAGAAGTGGTCCACCACATCCGGAATGTTCCCAGAGAAGAGGAGCTAGAAGGAAGTAGGATATTTTATGGCTGGGGAATCATCATCAGCTTCCTCAACATTTCTGCATCCCAATTTGCTTATCTGTAAAACTGGTTAACAATAGTCTGAGCCAGGTATGGTGGCTCTGACCTATACGATAGCATGTAGGAGGCTGAGGCAGGAGGATTGCTGTATTCTTGAAGTCAACCAGGGCCTCAACTACAGTGATTTTTCTGGTCAGTCTGGACTACAGAGTGAGGCTGACTAAAAAACAAAACAAAAAACAAACTAACAAACAAAAAAGCAAGCAAGCAAAAAGCAATGAGCTGGTTTAGTTTAAATCCCAAGGATCAGAGTGTTGAATGCAACTCTGCCCTCGTTGTGTGTTAGTCTTTTGTGTCGTCTTTGGAGAATGTTGTATGTGAGCTTGCTGGACACTGGTGGTAGGTCGGTGGCTGTAACTGAGACAGACAGCACAGGGAATATATTAGCAACCCAGGACTCCTCTTAGTTTGAGCTTCACATGTACCCCTCTCTAAACAATGCACCTAGTGACATATTATCAACCTAGGACCCCTCCCTAGCTGCACTGAGCTGCACCTAGCCCTGCTTTAAGCAACGGAAATAAGGTACTCACTCCCCTTATCAGTCCCTTAGTAGCACTCTACTGCTACTCAAGTATCTCCTGGAACATAAGCTAGGAATTATGGGCAATGGGCCCATCTGGCTTTGGGATGCATGTATACTAAAGCAGGCACTGTCCCCCAAGTGAGCTTCTAGAGAAAATCCTCCATTTACCATCTCATGCCTATGCACATTTGGGTGTGCATATGATTAAAATAAGACATATATGAGAAGGGACACACACAGTGAGCAAACAAAAACCTAAATAACCCAAACCTGTCCATCAAAATAGAGAATCATCCAAACTAAGCCCCTGGTAACCAAGCTTCTCCTTCTTTCTCTCGAATCCCATGAAAAGAAGCCCTAAACAGTCAATGGGGCCCTTGAATATATTTACCCCTGTGGTCTGCTATCAATCTTGACAGTGTATTCCTCTTTAACCTGTATTACTGCTTTGCTTCAAATAATGTTCTATGCTACCTTGCAATCCATGTGCACATTTATTTTATGCTTGAATAAGACACCAGGAAATTGGAAACATTTGACCCAGACCCTGAAGACCAGTAAGGAATTTATGACCGCAGATTCAATTGTTTTAACGCTTACACAATTATTGACATGTTACAGTGCTTCAAACTTCAGTTTTAGTGTATTATATATGTTAAGAAAATCTCCTTTTACTTGTTTTTTTAATCGTCACGAGCCTGTTTTTTTTTTAACCTTAAAATTTATTTTAAAGCTGATAAATTTGTAATTAGATTCTTTATTTTTCTTGTTTGCAAACCTCTCCTGCCCCATCTTGGTAAGGCCCCTACCATGGCTCTACAAACAAAAGTCTCCAGACTCGTTGGCATTACTCTCACCAAGAAATGATATCTGTTTCCTTTCTCCTTGTGTGGGAGGGGCATGGAGCTGTGCTCAACAATCAAGGATGGCTGAAGTGATGCTGGCTGGCTGAATTCTGTTATTTGTTAGGAGCCTTGAGCTCGGAGTCTCGCTGTGTAAGAAGTCCCACTACTCTGAGGTCAGTGTTCTGACATGGAGCCACACTGCATGGGAAAACTAGGAGCCCAAGTTCTTTCGGCAGCTCCATTCTGAGTCACCCCAGCCACACAGGAGACACTAGTGAACATATATCTACATGCCTCCAGCCCTCAGAAGTTCAGTTCTGTCTTAGTATTCATATTTTCCCCGCTGAGTCTCAGACACTGTTGATCAGAGGTCTGCCAGTCATCAGACTCAGAGTTCATGTGCTGCCCAGGACAACTTTTATTTTGGCAGCATGGGCATTGGATCTAGTGCATATGAGGCAAGCAGTCTACCAGGGAGCCATATCTCCATCTAAAATAATTGCTTTAAGTTGTAACATCTGAGATCACTCATTTGCAGTAATAACCATGGTAGTAACATCTTGAAGTACATGAGTAAATAGATAAATGAATGAACAAAATATATGCTCAAAATATTATGTTCAGCGCTCATGACTTCATCTAGCCCCAGTTAACACCTAAACACTCACCTCTGAATACAATCACATTGGAGGACAGGGTTCAACACATGAACTGCAGGGAAATACATACATTTCAATCCAAGACACATGTATACTTGAATGAAAGAGAAAATACATCTGATTCTTTCAAAGATAATGCCACGTGAAGCCCAGGGCTTCTGAAGACTCTTTAGGTTAGTAGTTCTCAACCCATGGGTCAAGACCCCTTTTGGGTTCAAGTGATCCTCTCTCAGAGGTTGCATATCAGACATCCTGCATATCAGATATTTACATTACAAATCCTAACAGAAGCAAAATTACAGTTATAAAATAGCAAGGAAATAATCTTATGGTTGGAGGTTACCATAACTTAAGAAACTGTATTAAAGTGTCACAGCCTTAGGGAGGTCGAGAACCACTGCTTTAGGAGATTAGAACTGTTTGGTGAAATAAACAGTAAGAAACCTTAGGGCTTCAGATGTGGCTCAGTTGGTAGAATGTCTGCTGATCATGTGCAAAATCCATTTCCAACCATCAGCACTACATGTGCCCTTTTGTTTCTAGATAGGGGAGAATATATTCTCATAACTCCAGGGTACCATTCATCATTTCTGGGAAGCCAAGGTCTCAGGAACTTGAAACAGCGAGTCATATCACATCTATAGCCAAAGGCAGGGAGACATGAATGCATGTATGTTGCATGCATGCTCACTTTGCTTGCTTGTGCTCAGCTTGATTGATTTTTCCCTCTTAAACACTTAAGAAAGACATGCCTAGGGAATGGTACTGCCCACAGTGGACCACGTCCTCCCACATCAGTGAATTCAATTGAGGTAATCCCCCACAAACATGCCCATAGACCAACAAGCTAGACAATTCCCATCTCGCTTCTCAAGTGATTCTAGGTTGTGTCAAGTTGACAATTAAAGCCAACCATCACAGTATGAAAGCGGGCATGGTGGCACTCAGGATGTTTGAGTCCAGCCTGGTCTACAGGAGACACTGAGGCTTTTCTGCTTTCTTCTCTTTGCTTTTCCAGCTGCAATGTGGCCTTATTTAGTTCAACATAGGCTCAGATATCTTTTCTCACTTGGGCATGGACAACACAATTTCCTCATCAGATGGTGATGTCGTTTGCATGTAGGCCTTGGAACTTTACTGATGTTTGTAGCTCATTCATTCTCCATGAGCAATAAATGCATCACGATGGAAAACATCTTACTAAGATGAGGCGCAAGTTGAAAGCAGAAGAATCACCTTTGGGTCATAAATTTTTTTTGTTAAACTGTGTTCTTCAACTTTTGAGTTTATGTTTTCCAATTTACTGAGTTTTATAGTTCTTCCCTTGAAATATGTCTCAAATGCCAGCAAATTGGAACCTCTTGTTTCTATAGTCAATGGAGAGAAACACTTCCTGACGCAGATCTATTGGCTGTGTGGCCTGTTTTTATTGTGTAGATATCAAAGCATTTAATTTTCTTTCCACAGCGCTGTGATTCTCAACCTGTTTTGAATTACAAGGCTTTCCAGTCATTTGCTTCATTTCACAACATTCTTTCTTCCCCAGAGAACTGTCAGAACTACTGAGAATAAAAACCCCTTAGATTTGTTCCTTTTAGAGACTCAGGCTTTGACTTGAAATAAGGGGAGAGACTGCTGCTCAAGTGTGAGTGCTGAATTTAATGTTTTTATTTCTGAAAAGATTAATTTCCAACAAATTTAAAACATTCTCACCGGCTATTTCCTTTATGCATCTCTCATTGGCACCAGCTCAGTGCATGGAAACGACCACAACTTTCATCCCCCACCAGTATCTTCAGGACATGCTTGCCCTTTCTGCAGGACAGTGTCTTCTTGAAGGTTCTTTGCACCTTGAGTTGTTTGTGCATCTTGAGGGGCTTATTTGATTCAAAGGCTATCACTTTGTTAAAGGCCAGTGAAGAAAGCGAAGCCTGGCTGGCCACTGCTGAGAATCGCTGTAGGCATCTCACAATGTCTAGGCATTTTACCCTTAATTCACCAATGGGCCTGACAACTCAGATGTTGCCAATTTGAAATTCTATAGTCGTGCTCTTTGCTTTTGAGTTGCCTCTTTCTTGTGACATGCATGTGTGTATGAGCATTTTTGCATGCGTATAAGTACATATGTGTGTGGGTGTGGATGCATGTGTTTGCATATGTGGAGGTCTGAGGTTGATGTCTGGAGTCATCTTCCATTGTTCATCCTCTTTATTCACTGAGGCAGTCTCTTAGTTCAACCCATAACTCACTGATATGGCTTATCCCACCAGCCAGCTTGTTCTGAGTATCCCTTGTTTCTGCCTTCTGAGGCTAGACTCACAGACGGGCCTGGCATCTACATGAATTTATAGGATTCTGGATGCACTGCTGAGCCATGTCCCCATCACCCATAGCTTGTATTAGTGCCTGTCAGCAATGGGGATACCCCACTCCCAGGGCATTTGACAAATTCTGGGGACATTTTTGGTTGTAATAGGCTGGAGGTAGGCATGCAAATGGCATCCCGTGAATAGAAATAGGTTGCTCCTAAACATCCTACAGTGAATAGGACAGTCCCTTGCTTGCAGTCCCAACACTGAAAGCAATGATCTGGCCTGATATGTCAGTAGCACTGGCTGAGAACTTTCTCCAGTGTGGCTTACTCTAGCCTGACCACTTCTGCTTCCAGCATTGGGAGTGGCTAGTCCTCAGTCCCAGGCTGCTGTGCTCGCATCACCTGATGTCTCACAAGTCCCTGGGTCCCAGCATCGTTTTTCTCATATCACAATGCTTTTCCATGGTGTCAAGGATCTGTTTGGCTGATTTGTCTCAGCTTGGTCCTTCCAAGGTAGTCATGGAGGTCCTGATGATGGCCATCAGCACAGAGGCCAGTCTGTGCCCTTAGGAGGTTCCTGATGTCCTTTTCATACTTAGTGTATGTCAAGGACTACAAGCGATACTTGGAAATTTGGGGAGCATTAGTTATGCCACAGACAATTCTGTGATGTCTCAATTTCCCCAAGTTCCTGGGCATCCAACAAAGTCCAGACAGTCACTTGAAGGAATCCTTATTGAAACAAGATCATATCCAAAGACACTTGCTGGGATTGCTGTGCAGAGGAATAGCTGAGAAGCCTTCTTGATTTAAAAAACGTGTTCCACTTTTTTGAACATTCTGACCCATTTATTGTTTTCTCGTGTCCCGTGATGCCACCAACTGTATTGCATCCCCCCAGGGTGCCAAGTGCTAGAATGTTCAGCAATCAGGCAGCTTACGAGAGCTGGTTTAAGAAGGACCTCTTAATGATTATAGAACTTTGCTGTTGTAACCACAGCTCCTTGTGAGGCAAAGTACTAACACACTTCCATACTTTGGACCCCAAACCAACACAGGATATGTTGTAAGGATATAGTGTAAGTACACAGAGATGTCTACAATTCCTGATTTCCATTAAGCTGGAAAGGTGGAGAAGCATGAGGTTCATGTGAGATGCACACATGCCTCTGACCTCAGTTTCTGATGATACTTTTGGAAATCATGGCATATTTTGAGGAACTGGTTAGCAGACAGGTACCTGGGCTAAATGGCATCTTCTTGTGTTTCTGTTATTTGAGAGATAGACATTTGGATGGAGGTTAAGTATTATCTAACTATCTCTAAGTACCAACTAGTATCCTTTAGGCTTAGATTCCAAGGGTGATATACTTGAGAGACTTTGTCTTGGGAGGAGAAAAATATAGGCACAGTCATACACTATCCATCCAGGAGTAGACAGGTATGGGGCCTTAGCGAGCTTCTGCCAATCTCATGTGGGTAGACGAGGCTAGTGGACTTCTAGATTCATAATGCCTAGCTGTAAGCTAGTGATTCTGTGATATAATTCCTCTCTTTCATTTCCGAGACTTCAGCAAAATCTTGCCAACGTAGGCTCATCTGTGAGGTGAGAGAATTACAAAAAGAGTTTGAACCACGGCAGAAGGAAGGACAATTTCAGGTATCAGAGTGATGGTATATGTGAAGATTGCTGAGAGCGTCATGGGCAAGTTGATTCTTGAAATAATATGTGTGGTGTTATGGCAGGAGATTTTGCCCTTGTTTATAGTTTATAGAGTCTCTCTTCACCGATAACCTTGGTTATAATCTTCACACATTCTGTAGGATATAGCCATACCATCCGAGTGCTGTCCTAATTCAAGTCTTCCCTAACACTGGGAATGGGTTACATCCTAGCCCAGGCTTCCTTCTTTAACCCTTTTGTCTTTACCACTTACATTGCAGTCACCACACCATTTGTCTTCCCGCTGGGCTCTCACTACTTAGGGAATTTCCTGGCATAGAGTCAGACTCTCTATGAAAATGCTGAATAGTGGAGAAACAAATCAATTCACGATTAAACAAATCTTCATTAGGTTCTTATTTGAGAATAAAAACCTGTGACTGAAAGTTTGAAAAAATAATGTGCGCTTAGGTCAGATTTGTTGATCCAGAGAGATATGAAGGTTATCTCTAGCAGGGGGAGGGTCCCTGGGACAAATGGGTCTTTAACAGATGGTAGCATTTGAGATAAGACTAACTTCAAGACTAAGATCTCCCATTTGCTAACTGAATGAGAAAGCAAAAAGTTTTTTTTGGGGGGGGGGTTAATTCATGTCTGTTTTAAAATCAAAGTTTATCTGTACACCTGTTACTCCTCTCATCTGACATTTATTTGGTACTGGGCATGTGGCAGATAGGGTGGACCATATTAGGGATTTAAGGGAGACACAAATAAAACCTGTCCCCAGCACTTGTTTACCATCTATTAGATGCTGAAGCCTTTCTCCATCTTCATCTGATAATATTTTGTGGTTTGTGGTAAGCCACTCTGAAAATAGTTAAATGTTTTCACTTTTAATTATTTCTTAATTATAGTGTTTCAGAAAACAAAACAAAACAAAAACCAAAGGTTTTTGATGTGTGCCAGGCAGTGGGAGGGAAGAACCCAACGTAAGCCAGAAGACCTTGACTCCAGTCCAGTGTGAAAGAGTGTCATTTAGCAACCTTCCTAAGGTATGGAGACGGTCTAGAACGATGAGCTCCTGAGCTCTGAATTCTGAATCATTCCATGTCTGGAGTTTATAGAATCTAAGAAAGTGCTTTTGGCAGTCATGTCATTATCCTTACTGGCCACTAGAGGTCAGCATGTCAAAATGTAAAGTGGCCACATGGCATTCTATTCCCTTCTAAGTTCGCCTTGAAGTGAAAGCAAAACAACCATTTTTAAAAATCCCCATTTAGATTGGAGAGAAATATTCCAAAAGAAACAGGGTAATCTTTTCTTAAAAATTTATTGAGTGCTATGCCTGAATGCTAGAAGAGAACATTAAGTCCTAATTATAGATGGTTGTGAGCCACCACGCAGTTGCTGAGAATTGAACTCAGGACCTCCGGAAGATCAGCCATCTCTCCAGCATGAAACAAGGTTACCTCTGTCACGTTGGAGTCTTAGACATGGCATCCTTCTACTCCTTTCGCTGGTCAAGTGCTCTTGTACAGTGTTCGTTGTAGTTTTCCACCAGCCTCCATGTGAGAGCTGAACAGAAGTCCTTGCTGCTTGGGGACTTAGGCTTTCTTTAAAGACCTAGATGCATTTGCATCTGAGTGGAGAGGAATTGGAAATGACTCCCATAGGGTCAATTTCTAACATGTGCTTCCCTAGCCCATCACAGAGTCAAAGGATACTGGTGTTCGGATGAACTCTTTTCTCACAGATGCAGTTCAAACCCTCTACTCCCTCCACCCCTTCACCTGAGATTTTACCAGTTAAAAGAGTAAGAAATCCATGGGGCTTGCGAGACGGCTCCGTGGTTGAGAGTGCCCGATGCTCTTCCAGAGGACCAGATTTTGGTTCCCAACATCCACATTGGGATACTCACAATTGTTTGTAACTCCAGATCCAAGGGAGGAACTCCAGAAGCAACTTCTGTGGGCCCCTTTACACACTTGGAACACACACACACACACACACACACACACACACACACACACACACACACACCAATAGTAAAAATAAACATTCCACTCCAAGTCCTGACTCCAGGTTGCCAGAGACTTCTCTACCTCAATGGCTCCTTCCAGGGAGAGAGTAGGAGTCTTTCTGCCATTGGCAAGAGGGCAAGAGTCCAGTGTCACTGGGCTTCAGGTCACTGTTTGGAATGAGCTATGTGTGAAGAGTCACCTGGAGGTGTGGTGTGTATTGCGTGTATGAGTGTGACCTGGGGTGAAGTAGACCTGGAGTCATCTGCTAAAAGTTTCTTTTAGCAATCAGTAAGTCTTTCACACCAGTTTCATATAACATATGTATGTGCAGAGCCCCAGTCTGCACAGGAACATTTCAGCCAGGAGTTTTTAAGAACTGCAGCCTGTACTGTTTGGGATGAGTTATTGCTGTGTGTGTGTGTGTGTGTGTGTGTGTGTGTGCATTTCCATGTGTGTATTCTGTGTTTGTGTGTGTGTGTTGTGCTGTGTTTGTGGGTGTGCATGCACTGTGCTGTGCTGTGTGTATTTGTGTGTTCATTCTGTGTGTGTGTGCATTTTTTATGTGTGCATTCTGTGTGTATGTGTGTGTGCATTTGCATGTGTGTGTTCTGTGTTTGTGCGTGTGTGTGCGCACTGTGCTGTGCTGTGTGTGTGTTTGTATGTGTGTTTGTGCTGAGTGTGTATGTGCACATGTGTGTGTATGTTTGTGCTGTGTGTGTATTTGTATGTGTGTTCTATGTTTGTGTGTGTGCTGTGCTGTATTTGTGTGTAAGTATGCATGCTGAGTGTGTTTGTATGTGTGTCAGTGTGTGTGCACACTCATGCTGTGTGTATTTGTGTGTGTGTGTGTGTGTGTGTGTGTGTGTGTGTGTGTGTGTGTGTGTGTGTATGCTAGCCCATTCTCATTGGCTGCTCTTTGGGATAAGCATCAGCTACCATGGGCATTCCTAACACTTGTGCCATTTCCTGGACCTCCCAAATAAACTGCTTATACTTTGATCCTTACCTCAGGCTCTTGGTTTAGGAGAAACTAATAAAAGTGGTCATTTTAACATACATCAACACATTTGGTCCTTGGAAGGATTAATCGTGAAGTTTTGAACTCACCACTGTGATGTCAACCCAGTGAGTTCACACACAGAGTCACATCCTGTTTGTTCCTAGTTAAAGAATTTGAGTACTTTGTCCCAAAGTCACACTATGATGGCTGGAATTTCATCTCTGTTTCTATCCAGTTTCTCTTATATCTTTCTGATCCAGCTAATGTTGACAGCTTGAGAATTCTATTGGGGCTGGGGCCATAGCTCAGTGGGTAAACTACTTGCAGCACAGTCTCAAGAACCAGAGCCTAATCCCTAGAACCCGTGTAAAAGCCAGGTGTGACAGTGCATGCCTCTAAGCCCAGTGCTAAGGAAGGGAGCATCAGGGACAGGTACGTCCCAGAGACTCGATGGCCAGCCAGCCTAGCTGAAAAGGAGAGGTCTAGGTCCAGTGAGAACTTTTATCTCAAAAAGTAAAGTAGAAAGTGAGGAAGAAACCCAGTGTCAACTCACAGGCCACCACACGGCTGCATGGACAGGTTTACCTGCCTGCATGATGAAATCAACATTCATCACACATAGTTTCTCCTACTTAAGTTATGTCTTCTTATTAAATATTATATGCATGGAATTCCTGCAGGGTACTTGGTTTCCCATTGTATCTTTGCAAGTGAGATCTAGGAGAAGCGAGCAATTAGATTAGGCAAAGAATAATACTGGGCACCTAGGAAAATAAATGAAATGTAACTTTAGCTCAATGATCACTGTTGTGTAATCTGAAATTCACAATGAGTTTTATCTGTAAGTCCTAAAGGGGAGTCAGATGGGCAGCAACTTCCTGTGTGTGTATCCTGATGTACAGATGTATATTCGGATGGGTCCTGACCATCTCACATGACAACCATCTAATTATATGACAGTTGTCTGACCCTCTGGGATGCCTGAGTAGCTCCACTTCTGGTTCCAAATACAGTAAAACCTGGATGTTTTCTAATAAAACCTATCCCTGTAATTGTCCCAGAGTGATTTCATTATTATCAGATGAGGTGCTGTGAGTCTGGGTGGGGCTAGACCAGACAGCTTTTACTTGTATAGTTCAGCCCAGAGAGTACTCCACAAAGAGTCTTGACAAGACTTTGGTAAGGTTCAATCAGCTACAACCTCCTTCCACCCTAGAGCTTATGGTTTTTCTGCCCCTACAGCTCTCAGATCATTTTCTGGGATTCTGATGAGACTGGGCACACTTTTATTTCAAGAAATTCTGCCATCCCCACGATGGCAATGGCATGAAGCCACAGACTCTTTCTTCCTGCTGTGGCTCATAAACCCTTTGCCGCCCGACAAACGCATTGGTTCTGAGTTCTGAGTGACTTCATGCTATGGCTAACCCACTGGGTTTATGGTTCCGGACCAATAAAACACAGAATAAAACGATGCCAACTCAAGGCTAATTTTCTTTTCCATTCAAGTTCGAGTGGGATAATTTAAAAAAAAATACTTGCAAACTCAAATTATTTTGCCTTATTCTTCCTTTGAAGAACCCTCTGGGGGTAGAAATACAGATTTGTTACCAGGAAATTTTAAGGTGATGTCATTTCACACTTTAATCCACAGTTTTAAGGAGTTTGTTTTCCTCTGTCTCCTCAGAGCATTTCCTCTGCAATTCTTTGGAAGTAAAATAGCCTGCAATTACCTTTCTCTCCCACAGTTTATGTAAAAGTATTACATGAAAGAAATGAATTAGCTTTATTATAATAAACTGAAAGTAAAGGTCAGAAGGTAGAAATATAGCTTTTTTAATTACTCATTATTATTCAAGTTTTCTCTGTACACATGCACAAGTTTATTTTAACATGGGATAATTACTGAATATGTCATCCAGTAAGCATCATTCTGTGAACATTTCACGATCATCTGTGGTGCTGATGTATCTCCATCCTCCCTGTCCATTTAACACATAGGCCATTATCAGACACACAGGCTATTTCTCAGACTCCATTTTACAGACTTTGCCTTTATAAGACTGCAATTAAACCTTTGCAAATATTATTAATTACTTTCTTGGAGTAAGTTCTTAGAAACAGGAGGCTTTGCAATTTGTGTATTTTAGGCTAACATAATCTGTCTGTAGTAAGAGGGAATTGGGGTGAGGTTAGAGTTTTCTTATTGCTGCTTGGATACTTTCAGGGTGGGTACTCTTCCACTGGAGGCTGTCATGAGAGAGCTGATGCCCAACCTTGTGAATATGCCTATAAAAATGCCACTTAGGAACGGGTTACAGGCAAAAAGGGAGACTGTGGGTACTGAGCAGTCTCTATCACCATGCCAGTGTTGTGGAGACCTGGTTCCTAACTGGGGACAGTTTCTTACCACCCAGGGACATTTGGCAATGTATGGAGACACGCTAATTGTCATGAATGAGTAGACATCCTCCTATCTCTATGGGCAGAGGCTAGGGCTGTTGCTAGGTGTCTTTTAACGTGCACAGTATCCCCTCACAACATGAAGGATCTGCAGGAAAGCCATCAGCGCCATGGTCGAGAAATTCTGACACAGGGAAAAGAAAAGTATGAATATATCTCTTGGGAACCACAGCACGGCAGTGGAAATTTCCTGAGTTTTTCCTTCCCTAAAGACACTTCACTTACACAATGCATTTGATGTGCTTTGGATCCGATTGTCAAATGCCATCCTGGTGCACTCTGTGGAGAGAGCATTTCTGTTTGTCCATAGCTTCTGTCAAAATTAACTTTGAGAAGACCATACAAGTGTATGCTTGTTATAGATGGGGCCATCTTGCAAGAGAATTAAGACTACATGTGTTTTTACAGCTATAATGATATAATGATGGTAAACTGTTTTTCTAGATTCTCTTTGCAGAGCTAGATGACAACTCCAAGGGTCTGTCTTGGGATTTTGCTGCCAGTCTTTGTTCTTTGCACAAAAAGAGGTGTGCTTTCCCTCAGAGTTTTCAGAGTGGGTTCGTCTGACCACACTGAGCATTTTAGTCATCAATGAGCCAGTCCTAAAGATGACAGATCTGCCTTCCAACCAGCAGGAAATATTCAAGTTGACTATGGTCAAAAAGCCAAAAAGCAGGAGTGAGGATGAGCGGTTCCCCCAGAATAACAATATGTCTGCAAAACTGCAGTAAAGCAGAGTCCCTGGGAGCCAAGCATGTGGGCTAGTGACAGTACCCAGCCATGCAGACCAATGGTCAAGAGTTAGGACCTCAGTCACTACGGTGTGGCAGAGGGCACATTGCCGAGCCTTGGACCTCCTTTCTCTGGTGGATGAGGAAACTCAGAGAGTACATGCGAGCCAGAAAGCCGCTTTTCTGGGATTCAGAACCCCTCACTGGCTGCTCCCTCTACCGCAGTGGTTTTCACCTTCCTAATGCTGCTACCCTTTAACGCAGCTTCTCATGTTGTGGTGACCCCGGACCATGCAATTGCTTTCGTTGCTACCTCCTAACTGCAATTGTGCTACTGTTATAAACTGTAATGTAAAATTCTGATATACAGGATGCCTGATACGAGACCCCTGTGAAAGGGTCATTCTACCCACAGGTTGAGAACCTCTGCCCTACTGCTTGCTGCTGTTCTGAGTTTGAAAGGGGACAATAGAGGGGATACTGACAAAGCCTTCTGCTTTTGGCACTTGAGGGCTGCTCATGGACTGCATGGTGTGGTAGCCTTGAGCAACAGTGGCAGGGGTGTCTGCTGCCCTTCTGGAATTACTGTGCTCACTGCAGGGCGTTTTAGGAACTTAGGAGTGGGAAGCCTTGTATGGATTTGTGTCCATTCACTTTCTCTCACTCTCCCGATTTCTCAGCCCATTACCCGCCCCTCTCAGTTGTACAGAGTTGAGGAAGCCCATTTCTGTGCACCATGTCACTCACAATCCTTTGTCTCCTGGAATTGACCAACAGAGAGTCAGGGAGCAGAATAGTGGGAAGACTCTTGCCTCCAGCTTCTATGTGGCTGCTGTATTCCTCTTGTGGCATGATCCCTCTTCCAAATACTCAGGGCTTTTCATGCCCAGCTCAGTGACACCTTTGCTCTCAGCTTTCTCTAGAATTCTGAGGTGCCTGATATTGCCTAGCTGATAACCCAAGGTCGTTTCCTGATTCTTTTTACTCTGCTTGTGCCACTGAATGCAATTCTCTTGTTCAAGCCTCCATAGAGAAATATTTTAGATTGAGCCCTGCTACTTCCTACTTCGTCTCCAAGTAGCATATGCTCAGAAGTCAGAGACATATATGTGGTCTCAGGAGACATTGATTGCATTCATTCTAATGTACCAGCTGCCGAAACACCATGCCGTCTTTTCTCTTTTAATTAGGAATGTGGGTGTGGTATTGAATTCTCTCTAGAGGTTCGAACATGTCACTAACACGGCACCCCACCTTTCTCTCTCTCTTTCTCTTTCTCTCTCTCTGTGTCTCTCTCTCTCTGTCTCTCCCTCTCTCTCTCATAAAATGAAGTACATATTATAAACACCCAGGATGAGGCCATCTATAAAGGGTACATCCAGTGAATGGTTACTGCTGGTATCTGTCGGCAGTTGTTTTCTCTCTCTGGCCAGCCAGCATAGTAGTTCCTGTCCTAGGCTGGCTTTTCATTGCTGGTGTTATTTGATTCCTCAAGGATCAAACTGGATTTACTGGCCCTTGTGATTCTATAGAGACTGATTTTTTAAATAACATAATTGTTTATTAATTCTTTGGGTATCACCTCCCAGTCCCTCCACATCCTCCCCTGACTCCTGTAGCAATCCCCCAAAGATACAAAAGACAAATAAACAACAACAACAACATCAACAACAAAACCCACCTTGCTCCTCTGTCTTTCCAGTACCTCTTTATTTGTCCTAGTGGCACTGGGTACTGTGTATGTCACACAGTATATACCCTTCTGTTCAATCAGCCTCACCTACAAAATGTTCATTGTGTTTAGTCATTGGTCTGGTTAAAGCCCTCTGATACCCTTATCACTCTCTGATATCCTACTGTTGTCCTGAGTGATGGGGATCTTATGGTTATTGTTTCATAGGACCAGTCTGTTCATGCACTCCAGTAGGTCATACGTGGTAGATGTGAGGGTGGGCTAACCCAAGGCCCAGGATGTGGGGCTGCGTGGTAGCTGAGCTGGTCACTCCAGGACACTGGGACCACTCCCTTATAGGCAAGGGGCAGAGCCAGCTGTCCTAGGCCCATGTTATGGGGCCAGCTCTCCCTGCCTGTGGTGAGGAGTGGGGTAACCTCTCCCGAGTACAGGGAGGGCAGTTGTCTTGGGGACATGGGCAACTCTTTTTCTCTAGTCCAGTGAATGGGGTGGGGCTTGGTCAGCATGGCACTGGGATTTCAATACACATGGTTGCTATGACCACTGTGGCAATGTGGGTCATGGACATCATCACAGACCCCCAAATGCAACAGGAACACAGACCCAGACATGGCCCTTGGCAGCAGCTCAGGCCTGGACATCACCACGGCCTTGATGGTAGCATAGGCCACCCAGATCAGCATGGCCCCAGTGTGGCATGGCTCTCAGATACCAACATGACCACAGATTTGCCTAGATCCAAAGCATCTGTGTGGCCTCTGATGGCACCATGGGCTATGGCCATCAACACAGACCCTGGCTTTGGTAGGATCACAGACCTAGATACAGTTTTCATCAGCAGCCTGGGCTCAAATGTCACCATAGCTCCAGGCCACTAAGATTTGGCATGGCTCTAGCAACAGGGTGGCCCTCATACACCAACATGGCCCCAGGTGGTGGCCCCGGGCATCCACATGGCCTTGGAGGCAACATGGGTCATGGATGTCAACACAGACACAGTCTGAAGTAGGATCATTGACCCAGACTTGGCAATAGCCCAGGCCCAGAGATCACCCTGGGCCTGGGTGAAAGAGGTTGCTCTTAAAGGATGCCTCCCTAATACTCTCTCTTAAAAAATATCAATATTAAAAAGAATTGTTGAATCTTCTAAGACACTGAGGTAAAAAAGTTAGACCTTGGAGGGGTAGGTGTGGGAGAAGAAGGAGGTTTGTTGAGATTAAGATTACGTCATTTAAAGTATCAGTGGAAGCCAGAACTATGACTGACAGAAATTGAGTCAGCACAGATGCCAGGGCATAGCGTGTGAAGGGTCCAGACAATTCTAACCAAAATGTTACAGAGAATCAGAGTATATATTGGAGAAAAGCAATTCTGGTGACACAATATTATGCATTATATAGACCAAAAGGAGGTTTTGACTGAGCATTGAAATAGCCAATTGCCGATTAGATTAACCAATAATTCTTTTTCTATACTCAGTACCTTTATTTTCAATTGAGAAATTATATTGTTCCTAACCTGGGCCTAGGAAATTAAGTGTGACTCCCTCTAGCTCCAGGGGTATATGTGATGTAGTCATGACTGATAGGGACTGTACATCCCTTTGGCCAGTTACTGGCTGAGGGTAGACTCCAGACTAGCCGTAGTCAAGTGGTAGTCATAACTGAGCCTTCTGACAGAATCCCTCATAGAATTGCAAATTGAAACTGGGTCCCTAGCCCTACCAAACAAGAAACAAACAAATCACAAAGCAATGCTAACCTTAGCTGTAGGTGTCAATCTTTGTTTCAGAATAAAAGTTGCCAAAATTGAAGCTAGTATTGAAGAGACTCCTTGAAGTGGGAAAAATACAATCTTGGTGCCAATGCCTGTGTTACCAGATCTGTTTCAGAATTTCTCTTTGGTTCTATCTCTCTTGAGTTAGTGTATGATGGATTATAGCTGCTGCAACTCATAACTCTGGATTAATTCACAGTGATTGCAAGGCTTTTTGGTTCTGATGCTCCTCTCTTTCTCTCCTTCCTTCTCTCTCCCCTCCTCCACTTCTTCTCTTTTTCTCTCTCTCCATGTGTGAAGACTACACTTAAAAAAGAACTTTTCATTGATTAATTTAGCATAATTTTATTGAGCACATATGATGGCAGGTAGACTTCTGATCTACAAAGATGGACAGGAATATTTCTCTGTCAGATAGACAAACAAAAACATGTGTGAACAGTGTAGCATGTCACTATTGGGAAGCCAGTGTGGAGTTGGCATTCCACAGCTGTGATTAGGAAGATGAACTTTGTTCCTAATCCATGCAAGACTTCCCAGGCCTACTTTGCACTTAGGATTTACTTCATACATATCTAATTCTCGCTGTTCCTATTTCTCTACTTGTAACATGAGGGCATAATTGCTGTCAGGACTGTCTTAGTCTATAACAAAATACCTAAGACTGAGTATCTATAAACAACTTGGATTTATTTCTTATACTTTATGAAGGCTGGGATGTTCAAGGTCAGTTGCTGGCAGATTCAGTGTCTGCTGAGGGATCATGACATTCCGGGATGAGGAAGTATATAAAGTAAAAATATGACTTGATACATATTCATTACAAGGTAGTTGTTACCAAAAATGATAGGAATGAGACATGGATTGTTTTTAGAAACAAACCAGTCTTCTCCCTCTTTACATAAATATCCACAGATGTAGAAAAATGATGCCTGAGAACTTTTTTTTAAGGATGAAAAGAAACAAACATTTCCTGAAAGTTTTTTTTTAAATTTTATCATTTTAATATGAAACCTGCTTTTCATTTCCCACAACAGCTGTCTAACCTTCATCTTCACCCTGCTATTAATTTAAAAATAAATTCATATTGGGCATAAGACCAATGAAGAATTTTAAAAATCTACTTGAAATAGATTTTGTAATGAATCATTTAAAAGATAATGTTGAAACAATAACGCATTGGTTAGGATGGGATTGCGCTCAGCTACTAGAAAGCTTGCCGGGCATCAGCAAAGCCCTGGGTTTCATCCTCAGCACCATGTACACTGGGCATGGTGGGGCATGCCTGGATTCCCAACACTTTGGGGGGCAATGGATCAAGGGTTCAACCTCATCTTCAGCTATTTAACAAGACTGTTTAAAACTGTATCAGTAGACCACAGTCAGAGTAAAGTTTTAGTTATACAGCAACCTTGTGGATCAAGACAGTCTGAATAGTTTCTACATTTCAATTTCATCAGCAAATTCATCAGCTTTTGCATGGGCTATATTTTATTGCCCACTTCTGTTAACTGTTTTGTATACTATATTGCCTGGGATTCTAGCAGTGGCTATTTTCCAATAGATGGTGACTATCTCCAAGTGACCTTTTCCTCTTTTTTGTCTATTCTTTATGCTGTTGTCCCCTGAGCCTATGGATTGACTCAGAACAGCAAGAAGTAGAGAGAGTTCAGCAGGCAAAATACAGTGGACTCCAGGTAGGCATTGAACACTGACTTGATATACACAGGCTATGTGATCATTGTAAGTGTCCCCTTCGAGGAGAGCAGTGCTCCACCTTGAGACCCTCCTGGAACAGATCCACCGATTCCCCTCTCTTGTCTCCTTCTCCTTTTCATCCATCCACACTGTTACACATCTGTGTGCTCTTTCCCCACGTGGACCACTCCAAGTCCTTTTGTCATTTAAGATATGGTGAGTAGACATTTCTTTAGTCTTCTTCTATCGCCTCAGAATTTGGAAGCAAACATTTAACACTTTGCATATGTTAGCATGTCCTTCTCCTGAGCATGGGGACTTGTGTTTGGGTGTGTGAATGTGCATGCAATTTCTTGTCTTCTTAGGGATCTGATGCTTGGGACTAGGCTACATTCATCTTGGTGTTTCCTCATTGTCACAGAACCCGGTGTGGCGTTTCATACATAGCAGGAATTAAAATCCTTAATAAGCAAGGAGATGGGTACATAGAAAATATAGGGAGGAAAAGGCAAAGAGAACATCATTGCTGTAGACCTAAGGAGTGGTATGAAAGATAAAATCATGGTTGAGATAAGGCAGGGAATCTCAATGGGCAGCAAGTGCTAACAAAGAAGTGAGAGGCTTGGAAGACCAATAGTTTGTTCCTACATTCATCCACCCTCTTCTCTGTTCATTCTTTACTCCGCTCATTCATAAGTCTAGGGGCATGCACTTTGCTGCATTCTAATTCTAGGTAATCCATGAGAAACATTTCCCCCTATAACTTAAGTGGTGCCCCTGCTTGGAAGAAACCTGTTTTGTACTATCAGATTAAAGCATTACTTCCTTTTTCCTTCTCAGGCCTCCCCTGTTTCTGTCTTTCACTCCTCAACTGAAAATAACACTGACATGCCAGGTGGGATGAGGAGAACATAGAAGCTGACCCTCTTTTCCCCTGTGTTAGTTGTACACACAGAAACATACCTTGGCATGTTTTCCTGTGTGTGATGTCTTTGGCTTCCTGCCACGGAAGTCATGGGTTCTGTGTGTCTCATGAATCAACCTGTTTGCCATGGTGCTCATAACATACAGCTGCGGCAGAGTGCTCACCACACACTAGCCTGATAGAAATAGGACTGTGACTGTTCCCCCACACCTACCCCCACCCCTTTGGGTCTGATCAGCATTCAGTATCTTCTCTGAACTCAGTGTTCACTCTATGCAGTCTCAATGAAGAGCTGCCAAGGGCTGAGTTGATAGCATAATTGGTAAAGTGTGTGGGTCATATGTCTGAGGACCTGGGTTTGATCCCTCAGAACCCATGTAAAAACAAGCCTGGCATTTGCTTGTAATCCATGCCCTGGAGAGATGATAACTGGTTGTCTCTGAGACTCACTAGGCAGCCAGGCTACCCAGATAAGTGAGCTCCGGGTTCAGCGAACTCACTGGTGGATGGCACCTGAGGAGTGACAGCTGATGTTGTCTTCTGGTTCACACACACATACACACACAAACACACACACAATTTCACTCACACATGCATGCATGTACTCACAGAGTTGTTGAGTGTACATATAAAAGCATAAAGGAATAAATAAAGACATTTATCACTCCATTTTAATTTGTTAGAAAATTCTTAGCATCTCTTACTTTTCTTTGACTCTTGAGAACCGCCAAAGAATTTTTGTCTATAATGTTATGATTATCCTAAATAGCAAACAAAACTGGAGTTTCATGAATATTTAATGAGGCAGTGTCACTACCAGCTGGTTGTATCGCCAAGCGCATTCAAATTTGTCAACATTATCTTTAATTTTCTTAAAAATTTATCATCATTACTTTCGAGGGGTTCACATCTGGGGTTGTTTTATACTGTTCATTTTGTTGAGATTTCAACTGGTTGGTGGTTTGTCTTACTTTGATAACTCTGCCAGAGCTGTCTGTAAAAGGAGTTCCCGAAGCCTCTTCTCACTTGGTCCCCCCTTCCAGCACCCCAGATCAAATCAAAGTGTAAGCCACGTGGTATGCATGGTGCAACATTCAGGTCTGCAGTCCGGATTACAATTCATCGTCTTCTGATATAGAATCTAGGTAATCTGTGTCAACGTAGAGGAGAAATCCAGAGAATAGGCTGTCTGCCCAGCCAGGATCTGAGAAGAGGCCATTTTGGTCATTGAAGAAGATCTCCAGCCAGACTTCATCTTCTGGCTGCAGGTAGATGACTGTGGACCCTGAAGCCACATCATGGTTCCCTGTGTTGGCATCAAAGGTCCTTATTCGGTACTGCCCATTGTGTACCAACCCAATTGCTAGGTGCTTATTGGCCAATGTGATATCATAAGAAAAGTAATAGATCCCCGGGAAAGCACAGATGAACTTCCCCGTGGCAGGGTTGTAGTGTTCCCCCTCATTGAAGAGGACCTTGTTAAATATGATGGGTAGCCTTTCTTCTGGGTAGCTGGTTGTGATGCCAACTGAAAAGGCAGATTTGAGCACAATGCTTCCACATCTGCACACTCCAGGCAGCCCTGGGTCCCCTTGATCTCCTCGGTCTCCCTTTGGGCCAGGAGGCCCAGCTGGGCCGACTTCTCCTTTCTCACCCTCTGGTCCCATAGGTCCTTTCTTCCCAGTCTCTCCTTGGTCTCCTTTTTCACCGGCAAGGCCCAGGGGTCCAGTCTTACCTTTTAGACCTTCAAAAACAATTAATGGCTAAATCAATAGTTCTTCTAGAGAGTCACAAACAACATACCTCCACACTGCTAACACATTCTAATCACATCTTTTCAGTCAGTTATCAACATCTTCCTGCTAATTAAAAAGCCTTTGGAAATTATTGGTATACTAAAAATGAAAATAGGAAAAATTTCACTTAGATTTTCTCCAGTATTTGAGACTTCAATTAGACCCTGATTGATTAAACTAATAAGCTATTATTTTGAAGACATATCACCTGGTGCATATTAGTCATAGCCAGGTACTTGTCAACATGGAAAGGCTTCGGAGGGCATGCTGGTATTTTTTCCAGAGTGAGTCCAGAGTAGAGACAGAACCAGACAATTTGAAGACAGCTTAGTCTTTCTCTCATTCTATTCCTGTTAGTGTTAATAGTAAGATAATTAAATCAAAATAGAATTCGATATTTATCAACTATTTACTCTATGCCAGGACTAAGGTTCAATGTTTCATCTGTATGCATTATCTCATTTAAATCTCACAACAACATTAAAAAAAAACCCTAAGAATTAGTAACGTCACTGCAGATGAGGAAATTGAGTCAAGAGAACGGAGCTACTGAGTGATGGAGCTGCCATCTGAACACACGCCTGCCCAACTCTGGAGCCTGGGTACCATCCTCTGGGACATGTGTTGGGCTGAATATGTAAACTGTAGGTGACTCTGGAATTTTTGGCCATCATAAGCTACTTTACAATGCTGACTGCTTGCCTATTCTACAGTCCTTCTTTTGCAGGAGAAAACTGAGTTCCCAGGAGGCAAAGGGACTTGACTACATTATCAGGATTAGAAGGATCCTAAGTCTTTCTGGCCTCATGGTGTCTTGGTCCCCTCCATCTAAATGCCTCTTACCTTGCAGTTATCCCTTCCACTGAATGTCTCACTTTAGGCTCGGTCCCTAACCTCTCTGGGTTCCCTTACATAAAGAAAACTGGGTGAGAAAGAATCTCAACCAATTTTAAGCCACCGTATAGGCTTGTTTTCTGTCTGTCCAAATCTTTACACCTGTAGGTTAGCTAGAGGCTAACTGTAGAGAAAAAGCGATCTTAACTGAAAGCCATCAGCAAAATTGACTTTTTTTTCTATTTATAAAACAACAATAATTAGTATAATGAGGGTTTTAATTTTGTGACCAAATCCATGTCATAAATAGTACTTGGATAATAGTATTTCTACCCAAAGTGTCCAAATTGTTGGTTTTCAGTTGTTTATTTTTATGTTATTCAGGAAAACGCATTGTTAATGAATAATTTCTCTTGTAACCATGACTTTCTTCTCAGGGACTCCTATCCGGTTAAGCCCTTTATCTTGCTGGTGCTTTGATATCAATTATTGGAGTGCAGTACATACTTCAGTGCATGCATGTGTGATAACTTAATTTTTTCCCCCCTGTTAATTGGCAAAATTAACAAGGAAGTACCTTGGCAATGTAAAGTTTAGGAGAATTAAAACTGTACCCTTAAAATGTCAAGCATGGTGCTTTAATCCTTATGAAAGTGGCTGTTTAACAATTGATGATGCCTGGAGGTTATTGTTAATGAATGTCACCGCTGTTGGTGAGACAAGACCAGCATTCTTATCAACTACATTCCCATCCCCTTAATGCAGACAGTCCTGTGAAGTTGAAACTCTACTGGTCCAAGCAGAACACACATGACAGATGTCTCTGAGCTTCACCAGGGCTCGACTCTCTGGGGTAGAAATGGAATATAAACTTTCTTTTGTTGTTCACAAATCAAAGACTGCAAAGACTGAAATTTATATCTAAGGTCAATAGTAGTTTAACTTTTTCTGCCTTCATCTTCAATACAATAATAGTGAAACCATTCTTGTCTCAGTAACAGTTTTAACCATGGGAGTTCGTTACAAACTCAAGTCATGGTGCTTATAAGATTTTCTGGGTCAAAGGCTCCATTTACAATACAGAGACATGGCATATAAATATACTCCAACTTAGTGGGCGACACAGTCAACAGTGGCTCAGCATGTCTGAGGTAGAACCCCCTTCAGCTGTGGATTGAGTAGTAAATCTGAACTAGGGCTAAGATCCTCCTGGCTTAGGCTTCCCAGTCACTGAAATAAAGGTTAGTAGTAGGTTGCTTGAGGTCTCACCCTCTTGAAAATTTATTGAAGATAGCTCATAAATACTGAAATGCAAATTATAAGTATGAGGAACTCTTTACAACCTCAGTGCTTAAATTTTCTATTATAATACATATTTAATACCCTGAACTGCAGATACATCTAGTCATGGAGTAAATGTAATAATAATATATAGGGCTTTTTCTTATTTATATGGAGAATTTCTCCATGGACTGGGAGACTATTATTCAAGAGAAGAAAAAGGATAAATTGTTATGTATTAAGGATTAAACTATGTTTTGTAATGAAGTTTAGCTATATATTTCTTTTTAGTTCTCCCTCAAAGGGGTCTACCTAGATTTTCTCTTTAGAATCATTTTATCCTTTCTTTCATCCATGCATCATTTATATAGCCATCCATTTGTCCTTCCTTCTTTCCTTTCTTCCTTTTTTTTTTCCAACAATGAATCTATGCACCCATTTACCTTAAGTTTAGAACCACGTAGTATTGTCTAAACATTCACCATATGTGATAGGGACTCAGTATATGAGGGCTTGAGAGATGGCTCAGTTGTTAAAGCCTAGGCTTGCAATTAAAAAAAAAATACAAGAATTCTTTATGAGATAGTTCTAGTGATATTTGAATGAACATGGATTCAGATTTAATTGAATGTGGTCAATATGTTATGGTGATTGCTACAGACCAGTGATATATGTATTTGCAGATAATTTATAATTTGGTGTGATAATACCCCAGTTTAGGGCAGTAAAGTTGGAAAAGGAATACGAGTTCTTCCTGGATTTGGTTGAGGTGAAGGCAATCTGGTACCTAATAAAGGTACACAAATGAAAAGGTTCTGTACTGTCATTGGAGAGGAAGCACTGGGTAGCACTTCACAGCCTCGGACTCATTTCCAGCCACTCTACAAATGTGGTTTGGGGTGATGTGTGCACCTCTTCGCAATTACAGTCGGCCTTATCTCTCCTCTTTGAGTCAGATGTAGCCTTAGGTATGTCTGTTGGATTTACATAGTCTTCAGTTGGAAAAGTCACTTTGTTTTTGAATATTAACAGTTTCATTTGTAGTATTATTTTATTGCATGCTACAGTTACTGCAGACTATAATGGTGAATGCCAACATACATAAGTTCCCACCACGTAGTGAGTTCTTAAGAAATGGAGCAGTATTTGGAGCTACTACAAGATATGCTTAAATAGTCCTTTCCCTTCATTCCCTGACAAATGTTCCCAGTTTCTCAATTAGCCATGTCCCTGGGGACAGTTTTCAGTATCCAAACCTTCCTAATGCTCTGACCCTTTGATACAGTCCCTCATATTGTAGTGGCCCTCAACCATAAAATTACTTGTTTGTTACTTCCTAACTAATTTTGGCACTGTTATGAATCATAACAGTGCGTGATATCTGATATGTGACCCCTGTGACAGAGTAATTTGTCTCTCCAAGAGGTCACAATCCACAGGTTGAGAACCACTGGCCTAGATCCATTTTCGGTTGCTACAGTTGGGAGAGGTGTGTCATTGATATCCAGGGACATGCTGTCAGACACCTCACCCTGCCATAAAATTATTCAGCATTGGTGTGGGGACTAAAAATACTCTCCAGGAATAAAAATTGGTAGTTAGAGATACACAAAATGTTTCTGAGTAAATAGTGCATGGATACATAGAGGGATGAACAGACTGATGTATACAAGGCTATCCCTGACCCCATAGGGCTAAAGCTGTAGCACTTAAGGATATTATATTCTATCTGAAATAACAGTAGAGCTACGTTATGGGTATATTAATAATTTTTGTTTGTTTTGTGGCTTTGGATGGCTACAGACTTACCTTGTGTCTGTAATATAATGTAAAATGTAATAATTAACAACATGTAACATTTACCAAATACTTAGCACATGGTAATCTTTCTATGGGGCATTCTGCATATATGACTACCCTCAAACTTCACAATTGCCATTACTATTGCCAATTGACAAATGAGGTTCAAAGAGGCTATTTGCCCAAGGATGCTAGGTAAAGCAACTTGAAAGAGCCAAGGTTTGAGTGTGTTTCCTGGTGCCAGTGCTTGTGTGATTAGCCAGTACATTCTTCCTTTCAGACAAAGCAAGCTGAAAGGGTTGGTCATATAGAACTATAATCTCTGTGTCATAGAATTTTAGGGTTATTTACAATCATGGTTCAGAAATAATTTGTATTCACATGAGCTACCTTATAGACAGCCACCTTTGAATAACTACATCTAAGCTCCAAATTCAAGGTTTATCTGACATTGGATCTTTACACAAGGTTCTTTACTATTGAACAATGCTCACACGTCTGACAGCTATTGATTTGTCCTGTGTGTTCTGCATGGAGTATTTGGAAATGACACATTAGCCAATAATCTCAATGTATGCCATAGCACCGTCTCACAAAACCCCTGTAAATCAGGTATGGTGATTGGGTAGAGGCATATTTTTTTTAGATCTATGTACATTTTTCCTTCTTATCTTTTGTCTAACTTGTACACTCAGCAGCACGTTTTCAAAGATTGATTCCAAATTCTTTGCTTTTGTAGAGTTAACACAACCTCTGGAGAATTTCAATTTGGTTTCTTTTGAAGGACTGTGAGTCTGGCAAGCTTCCCAGGCTAACTTGTCTGTAGGAGGAAAAGCCTGAAAATTATTGAAGACTCGAGGACAATTGTACTATTGCACAGAGCTATGTGACAGGATGGGTGGAAGAGTGCTGAGCGAGGGCCTGCTATATGACACAATTGTCCTTCTAGCTGCATACATTGAAAAATGTAGAAGAATCTGTGGAGCATTTGTTTGGAACATTAGCTCTGAGCAGGGTGGTAAACTGAGTTTCTGAATCCCAGTTCTTTCCCCGCTCTGGCCCATCTGTCCATCTATTCATCCAGCTGCTGTCCGGTCATTCCAGGGATCAATTGTTGGAAGTCCAGTTCCAGCAGTCATGCACAGTGCATGCTGGTCTATGAATCTTCCACAGTGCCTTTCACCAGGCTTAGGTTTCTTAACTTCCTGTGTTACAATGTCCACCAGACTAAGTTGTCACTGTAGCCAACTAAGGCTGGAAAGATTGAAAGCAGCATCTGAAACATAGCCCTGGTAAAGTAAATTGTTATGATTAATGAAGTGATTGAAGGAGCAGTTCCAAGGAAGAAGAAGCAACAAAGGGAGGAGTTAAAGGAGGGGCAGAGAGGGTACTTACAGAACCTCATCATGCCTTACCTGCCGTGCCCTTTTCTCCTTTCTCTCCTTTCCTGCCATCTCTACCATCCCTTCCAGGAAGGCCAATTCGACCATGGGGCCCAGGGGAGCCATTTGCTCCAGGAGGGCCTGGGGGGCCAGGTAAGCCAGGAATGCTGCAGATGTACCTTGGAGAGTAGCTCTCTCCTTTGGCCTGATTGCCCCGAGGTTGTCCACTTGCACAGATGGCAAGACTTGTCACGTAGAGCAGGACAATCATCTTGGGCTCTAGAAGAGATTGGCAGACATTAGTGCACTGTCCAGGGAGAGGCTTTGGCATGGCGTAGTTGGTGAGAACTACAGAATGGGCGTGTGCAGCAGCCACCCCCAGCATTTGATTTTCCTCATGTCTAGAACCCTGCTTCCTTTCATGATTTAAGAATCCATCCATCCATTATTGTCACAGAATCCTCAGTGTCTAATACAGAGACTGACATACATGAAGGATGAAAACATTTTATGGGGCTGGAGAGATGACTCAGCATTTAAGGCCACTGATGGCTCTTCCAAAGGACCTGGGTTCAAATCCCAGTAGCCACATGCAACTCAACAACTCCCAAGATCTGACACTTTCACACGGATGTACTTGCAGGTGAAACTAATGCATATAAAATGAAAGTAAATAAATATTAAAGAAAACATTCTAAACACACCTCTTTGCTGCATTTATTTGTCAACAATGAATGGATTTAGCAAAACAACCTTTCCTTTTGCACTATAAAAGGAAAATGGCACATTTAAATGACATGGATAAACACCAGCACAGTTGACACTACTCAGAGATAACCAATTGCCCTTTATAGTTTAGTGTATATTCCCAGTCTTCTTGTGTGTGTGTGTGTATGTTGTGGAGAAAAGTGACTTTGGGCCAATCCTGTGTTTGACACTCAACATTGATTTGAGCTCTTATAGGACCAATTGTCTATAACATTAATTACTCTCTTTCTCCTCTCTTGCATGTATAGAAGCCGTTTACGGAGCTGTGCTAATGTAACACACATTGGGTATCATCCTACTCATCTTTGCATGTGTCCATCAGGTTCTTAGAATTCATGGGAGAAAAGAAACATTTTCAGAAAAAAAAAAACCATGTTTTTCACTTGTTAATCATGTGTAATGCCAATTAGTGTTAATTGCAGAACTGTGCGTATCCTGGGGGAGTCTGAAACTTTAATTTAAAATCTGCAGGATATAATGCCGCCATGTCCCATTAAGTTGTTAGCACTGGGGGTCAATTAAGGGGCTGTGTGAACTTAAACCATGCACAGTACCACATGCACTGTGTGAATAGATGCAGGGCTCTTTAAGACTAACCTAATAGGACTTGGTGTCTTATTCCACAGAGCCTGGATGCAGATAATGAACGATTTATTTGTATGATTTCCTGGCCTACAGGCTAAAGTCAGGGGGGGAGGGGCATGAGCTGGGGAGACCTGAGTTTTTAGGCTGTGCTATCCTTATGGATGAGCAGTTTCTTCAATGGGAGAATGCATGTAGGTGTTGCTGTGGGGTGTGAATATGAGTGATTTTTCAATGGATGGGACTATGTTTTCACACAGAATCTTCACAGTGCTTCACCTGGACAACACTCTCTGAAGGGAATAAGGATAAAATGTGGGGAAGGTGACCAGATGGTATTTTTGACAGCTACCCCAGAAAATTGAAAAGGCACACCATTTTTATGGTGGCCATAGAAAGATTGTAACATCTTGGAATTATACCCCCCAAATTTGCCCCAGTTCAGGATTAACAACCTAAAAAGTGTACACGAGATTTTGGAATAATCTCAAGTTTTAGAGACCTTATCATAAAAAATGCTTAAACAATGTATCCAGTGTTTGTAAATAATTCTACTGTTTATACAATAATAAGAAAAATTCTGCACATATGCTGCAGAAAATTGATAAACAATCATTACTGTTTTTTCTGTGATTCACTGAATCCAGGCATGTGGCACCTTTGGACAGAGGTCCGATGCATCTGTGTATATTGACGTCTCTTCACATAGACACAACACACTTTTTTTTTGTTTCAGGGACTCTGGGATATCTGTCATGTGCATGCTTTATATTTAATCTGTGTCCTGCCAATGGACATTTGGGATACTTTTGTTCTTTTGCTATTATAAATGTTAATATAATGAATATTTGTATTTACCTATTTTATGTACATCAAGACAAATGTAGAAAATGGTTTTTTAAAAAATACATTTTTCTCGCTTTTTAGAAGGTTTATTGTAGTTTTAATTGTGTGTCTCAGTGTGCTGGCACATATATGTGAATGCAAGTACCTGAATAGCCAGAGATGTTGGACCCCATGGAGTTATGGATGCTTGTAAGCTTGACATGGGTGCTATAAACTCTTCCAGGTCCTCTGGAAGAGCAGCAAGCACTCTCAAGCCTGAGCCATCTCTCCAGTTACTGCTTTTACATACATTTAAAATATTTTTATCATTGAAACCTTTTCTAAAGTGTACTTTATTATGTTTAGAAGATTTCCTCCCCATTTCAAGATACTAAACATAATTTTACATTTATTTCAGTTCTCACATTTTATTTTATCACATATAAAAATTTGGCCTATCAGGCTTTTCCTGATGAAAAACTTCGATGTAGCAATACAACTGCACATTTCCAGTACCATTTCCTGTCAAGCCATTTTTATCTACTGCCCAAACTTTAAAGCATCACAAAAAGTTTGGTTGTTTTGACTGAGAACAAACCACATGAGTCAAAACTTTACATTATAATGATTTTGGACAGCTTGAAAAGATGTAATTTGCACAGCATAAAACTAATCAAAGTATACGACTCAATACACATTATAATCCAACCTTAGAATATGTTTTAAATCCTCAGGAGAAAACATCTCCATTAGCAGTCCCCTCTCTCGCAATATGCTTTCAAGCATTGGCTTGAATTATGCAAATTTATGTAGAATATGTACTGGCAAGTATTTTTATTTCCCCGATTTTATGCTTCTTTGGACTTAGAAAATCAAGGCTCTGGATATAATGCTAATCTCAGACAGGCTCTGAATGCTAAACGAAAATGACTTTCTATCCAATCGTTTTCTTTAGGAATAACAAAGAGACAGGTTTTTCGATTTTAAAACATACATTTAAAAAACATATGTATATGCCAGACTTTTCATGTAAATATGTATTCCAAATCTGTATGAGAGGGTGTAGTATAAAGTAGCATGCACTTTTTTTAATTTTTATTTTATTTTTACTCACAGGGTCATTTCTTGCCAAACTAACCAGAAGAAACACTTGGAGAGGCATTGATTAAATCAATGTAAAGACTGAGCCTCCAGAAAATATATATGTAGTTTGAGATTTTTTTATAAATACTGTGGTTTTTGTTCTAAGAATGTAAGATGTTATTTGGGAGAACAAAAATGCTGGAGAACATTTAAAGGACTCAAATATGGTCAAGTAGTCCCACTTCGGGGAAAACGTGGCAAAGACTTAAACACAGGAACTCAAACTGATATTTGCATACTTATATTCATTGCAGTAGCATTTACAACTGCTAAAAGGAGCAGGCTAAGTGTTAACTAACAGATAAGTAAACTGTGACACACATATGCAACAGCTTTAGAAATTATAGGACATTTTGATGAATGTCACAACATGGATGGGCTTTCAAGGCATTATGCTCATAAAACACTCAAGTCAGAAAAAGAACAGATACTATAAGATTCCTTTTATTCATCTTTCCTAGACAGGTCACATCCACAGAGACATAACCATTATAATTCACAAAATAGCACAACCAGGATTTGAACCGACGTCTTGTAGGAAACACCAAGTATCCACCTATTATCTCATGAGAGAAGACTGGATTTGATTAATTCAAGTTCAAAATACACTTTGCCTGGAAATCATTAGGAAGAGGAGAGGTTATTGAGTAGGGCCAAAACAAGACCTCTCCTTGGTCTCTGAGGTAGGCATTGCTCAATATCAGGATCTGTTCTTCTAGTTTCATTAGGAGGGGGTATGAGCTTGGGACAGGAAGGAGACCTGAAATTTCTACACTCCAGTTCCTTCTCTGATGAACCCTTTGGCTCCTTACAGCTCCCATTTTCCTGTGCAGAACCAATTTTCACATTTAAACGAAGGCCCTTCTTCTCCTAGACCTCTGCAGGTCCCTTTAAGGCCACACAACTGGTTTTATACGTATTTGCTTGCTTATTTCCTTATCAAAATATGAACTCCCACCCCTAAAATAAATGACAGGCTAAGCTACAGTATAAGCTCAACAATTTGAATGAAAACACACACACACACACACACACACACACACACACACACACACACACACATTAGAATTTTCTACAACAGCTCATGATTTATAATTTTGGCTGCTTTGACATTTGCAAAAATTTTCATAGTCTACAGACTGACCCTTACACTGTGTCGCCCACTCAAGGACCCTCTTGGCCCGCAGGAGAGCCAAGAGCCAGAGGCCATTGTCCATTGCCAAACAGCTAGGTCTTTACTTCCTGGATTCTTCCTAAAAAACTACCTGCTTACTGAGCTAAAGAGTCCATTGTGATGAAGATGGGCCATGATCTCTACATTTGCCAATGTTCTGAAAAATAGAATAAACACCATACCGTGCTCTGGGAGGGTGGGCTGCTGCAGGATTCCCAGTGTACAAAAGTCAGGATCTCTCCTGAGGGCTCAGTGAGAAACTTGCTTTGGTACCAGACAGAATAGCGGGTCCAAGTTCTCAAAGATTTCCAAATAGTTGTTCTAAAAATAATCTTCTTACTTAGTCCCAAAGAGCCAGAGGCCCTGGAAGACATTCATCCAGTGAGGCTCAACTCAGGGGTCAGTTAAAATTATGGTTTTGTTTGGGACAAGCTGGAAGTGCCGGATTTTCTTGCCTGGTAAGTTTGGAAGCTTACCATTTCTCTGGCTGTGGCCTCTTTTAAAGATTTGCTTATTTAATTTTTTTCCTCTTTTCATTGATTTTCCAATAAGATGGTTCCGGGAAAAAATTACTCTCTGACTGGAAATTGGTTGTTTGCTTAAAGAAAAGCAGCATTTACTACGTGGAGGTTTTTAGATGGGAACTAAGAAGCATCATCCCTACTCTTGGCAAATATGGCAGGAAGCTGGCCTTTTATTCTATCTACATACTGCAAAAGAGAGGCCTGTGAGAACTGTATTGATCTTTTCTTTGTTCTTTGCTGAATAGACAAATGATTGCATGTTTTAGGAGATGGATATATAAACTCCATTGTTTCTTGCATAGATAACGTTTTTTTTTTTTTTTAACAAATCCAAGGGTAGAGTGTGTCTCTAAAGCCTGGATAGTTCAATGTTACTGCAATCAACGTTCTTGTTTCCATCTGATATGTATTTCTTATATCTCCTTGGCAACAGCAATCTGTAATACATGATGTCATTTATGGAAATTATGTGATTTTAAAGAACTCATTTTTTAAATCCTGTTTTCTTTCTAATTCTCCTCAACAGTAAGAATTCTAATTGAAAGAGTTGAACACTGATATAGGATTTAGACAAAAATGTGAGTGGACAAACATTCCTATGAGATTTACACTACCTCTAAGTATCCATCCTCCAAGATGGAATGTAGGTCCTTTAAATTTGTTGACTTTCAAAATCTGAACACCATCATGGCATGTGCAAACAAAGTCTTAAACATCAGCCAGGTACATTATTTTCTAAATCAGTGTAGATTCCTAGTCATAGAGAGTCTCTAGGTTTACTTCTCAGACTCAAACAAAATTATGCTTAATTATTTCTAACTATTTCTAAGTTTCTCGGCATGTACTAATAACATGCATCAAGTTTCAGCCATGGACAAGCTTAATTTTAGGTGGTCGAGTCTCTTAATTAATTAATTTTGATTAATTAATTATTAGCTGGGTTTTTTTTCCATGTGATGACTTCTTTAATAGGTTTTTCTCATTGTCTGGAATAGAATAATCTCTGCTGGGGAACTTGATCAACTAGTCTGTTGATCAATAACTGTATTCTTTTTTCTTTTTCTTTTACAAGACAGGGTTTCACCATGTAGCTCTGCTGCCCTGGAACTCAGTCTGTAGACCAGACTGGCCTTGAACTCACAGATATCCACCTGCCTGTGCCTCACCAGTTGTGGGATTAAAGGCGCACGTGTGTGTGTGTGTGTGTGTGTGTGTGTGTGTGTGTGTGTGTGTGTGTGTGAGAGAGAGAGAGTGAGAGAGAGAGAGAGAGAGAGAGAGAGAGAGAGAGAGAGAGAGAGAGAGAGAGAGAGAGAGAGAGAGAGAGAGAGAGAGAGGAGACCATGCCCAGCAGGGAGATGTGTTCTCATCCTCTGCCTTCAGTTAGCTACTTGTTGAATTTACTGATACTTATATTTGCTTCCTTGTAGTGTTGCATTATTTGGTTAACACACAATAGTGTTGTTCAGTGGCATTTCCATTACTGTCTGATCAAAGCCAGTCCTTGCTTTTCTGTCTTCCTGATACTACACACCTCAGTAACCTAGTAACTGTTGCTCTACACTCGTGTCTACCTTAGTTTTGTTTCCTAAATCAGGGCATTACCATGTAGCTTATTTGCCCTGAAACTCACTCTGTAGACCAACCTGGCTTTGAACTCTAGTAGCTTGGCCTGTCTCTGCCTTCCAAGTGCTTGGATTAAAAGAATGTTCCACAATACCTGGCTAGTGTTTACTACATTTTATGTGCAAATATTGCTCATATATTTAAAGGACCATAGCATTTTTATGCTATTCAATATTTGATTTTTGACCTCTCTAAAATCACTTTTCATTTCAGATAACTTAACACAATCTAAAGATTCTATGAACTTTCCTCTCCAGAGAGAATGTACCTTTGAAATACCCTCTTAGCGTATTCAGAACTCAGATGTAGACAATATTTTTAGGTCTATCTCATGCAGGTATTTTTACACTTATTTCAGAAGCACCGGTAAGAAGTTATGGGTAGAAAATAGGCTTAAGGGAGCCTTGGCTTACAGTAATACCTCAGATTCAATTTTTACTGGCTACTTGCCTCAAGGCCAAGGTCTTCCTCTATTTTTTCCTAAGCATATAATTTTCTCTCTCAGCTCATACTATTATTTTCTTAAAGCTTTTACTTGTTTCTCAACTTAATTCATACTTGTTTTTTTTCAACTTAATTCAGTTCAACTTATTCAAATTCACCCAATGTTCCCAGAACACCCTACAACATTCTGATAACTCAAGCTCTCAAAAAAGAGAAAAATGAAGCCCATAACTCTAGTTGCTACAATTTCCTCTATGTGCACACTCCACTATAGCCAACTAAAAGGTACCAACATGACATTCACAAAATACAAAATTGGTAAGCTGTGTTCAGAATTGGCCTCCAATTCTAGGCCTAAGGTGGTTCATTATACCAGTGGACACACACACACACACACACACACACACACACACACACACACCCCGTTTTGTTAGTAACCAAACATTGTTTTCAAAAAGATGGTTCCAGCTGATATTTAATGAGCAGATGACAAGCATTAATTCCTTCAATCCTCACTACATTTTCTTGTGTTCCTCTAATTACCAAAAGGGAGCCTCATCCATAGTTAACAAGCTCCATCATGATACATGTTTTCTTTCTAGAATGTTGCTAACAAGACCAAGTTTTCCACACCCAACAGTTTGCAGTCTGGTGGGCTTCACAGATTTGTCCTCTCTCCACAGGTGCATTGAGCTCTAGTAGAAATCAAATCTTGTCATCCTAGCCTCAGAGACTTGCTGAGGCTTCAGGTCCTGATGACCCAAGTCCTCTCCAGCCCCTTTCTCCATCTGTTTTATCTTCATTTTCCTTGTCACTGCTTCCCCCAGAATCTCTCCATGATGCTTTCAAACACTTATGAGACTCTCTTGAACTCTCGTAACATGTTATTTGGACCTTTCTATGGACCCTAGCTGTGTGGTTCTAAACCAAATCTACTAAACTAGAATGCCAATGAATAAGAATAAGCTTTATATATTTTTCAAAACTCTCTGTGTGATTTTAGAGGTGCCAAAAGTGGGAGGGACTTGTGGTGGCAGGAACCAGGTGCTGGAAGAACAGAAGCCATGGAGAAGGAGCAGGTTTTGTTTTAGATGTGAAATAGATGTTTTTCCAGTTTTGTTTTTTAGTGTCTGAAGATGAATCATATAGGCTGATCAAAGTGTTTATGTATCTACTGTTACCAAAAAGTTGAAGAGTTTGCTTGATAGGTCATGAAAAGGCAGAAAAGAATCAAACAAATAGGAGGAAGACGGACTTGTTTTTTATTGATTTTGCATGAAGAACAGAATTTTGAGCAGCTCAATAAACTTTGGAGAGTGTTTTGAAAGCACACAAAAGGGATTATTGGGTGTTTCGTAGGTAATGCAGTTGAAGGTATTGATATTTGTCTATGGAAATGATGTGATCTAAATAGGAAACAGGGGTAAGTACCACCAAGCAGAGGAGCAGGAGAACACTGTCAGACTGAGAGCTGCATCAGAGTACCTGATGCAGAAGGGGATGGATGGAGGCCACTGGGAAGGACCAATGAGCATGGTAGTGACCCTGCACCATACCAAGTAGGGCTCTGCTCATCATGGAAGGGTCTTCTCTTTTTCTTGGATTAGGTAGAAGCCCCAGAAGGGCAGTGAGCAGGCACTGGGGGGCAGATTGTCGCTGCGGCTGCCGAGAAAGGCAGAGCTGGTGGCCACTGCCACTTTCTGGCTTTACAAAGTGACCTACAATAGTGAAAGTTTTCAGCCTGGCTTTTGACCTGGACCTACTTTCCTTGTAGGGAAGAAGTAGGTTCAGATGAAAAAAGGGGCTTTTAAAAAGGCAGCACACTGGTTCATTGAAGGGACATGTATAATTAACCCCTCCTGTGTGCCAAGCATTGCCCCAGGCCCTGGGCATACAACCTGGAGAGGAGAAAGCAAAGACCAAGTTTGAATCCAGTGGTGGTTTTACCTTATTTCCCAGGGAAGGGCTTTAGAAGAGAGCTGCCTGATTTTTCTCAATTCATACAAAAAAAAAAAAAAAAAACAAAAAAACAAAAAAACAGCTTAACAAGGAACATTTACCCACCTTTACCATGCTTTTATGCTAAGCCAGAACTAGAGCTCAGGTCTCTGAATGATGGTCAAGCTTCTCTCTACTAAGCACAGCCTCACCAAGACACTACTCCTAACTTCCCATGTAGATTTTTAATATGTACAAATATTCATTATTGTGACTATAGTGTCTATCTAAGGTTATAATGCTTATCTTTGTACCAAGTATCACTTTTTATATTCAAAATGTAAGTATTTTGTAAAAACAATTACAGGAAAATTCAAACACACTCAAAGAAAAGGAAGAAGGGTCTAGCAGTGAGTTCCATGTCCCCACTACCCACCTTCATTGATGACTAAGGGTAATACTGTTGGTTTGACACCCTCATGGTCTTGTTTGCCTTTCCCTTTCCTGCATTTTAATTATTTTCAAGCAAATGTCTGACATCCTATTTATTATTTTGTCTATAATTATTTACATGAATCCGAGAATCATTCATCTTCTTGCATATTAATAGTGTGGTTGATACCACGTAGCTCTCTTGGCTCTTGAGACCCTTTGCCCAACACTGAGCATGTCCTAGTAAGTTTCAAAACATCTTAAAAATACTTTTTTTTTTTATAAACCACTACTAAAAATTCAGATGTGTGATTTTTATGTGCCAATCAAGATCTTTTTCCATGAAAATTTCTATGTGTTGGAAGAAAGAACTCTCTGAGGACTTTTTACAGAAATTTCAGGAAAACGTGGGTTCACTGTGGGCCTAACTGTGGTCTGTGGATTTTGGGAGGGAACGTGGTCCTAAGCTTATCTGCAGGCCCTGAGACAATGAGAATGGGTGAAGCTTCTAGCAAGTGTCCAAGCTTTTACTTTACTAACAAAACCTGTCGCAATGTTTCAAGAGGGTTTGGGAACTACAGGACTTCCTAGAATCGTGGGAATATAAAAGCGAATGGAGCAAACAGCATCACTCTGAGGGCCTTAGGTGTGCTAAGACTTGTCAGCTTTAGAGGGTCCTTTAGTGCTTGCATGTATGTATATGTATAAGTGTATGTGAGTGCATGTACATATGTGTGTACATGTGTGTGGAGATGAGAGGATCGCCTTAGCTGTTGTTCAACAGGCATCATCAATCTTGTTTGGGCAGTCAGAACTTCTCATTGACTTTGAGTTTACAAGTAATGTGGATTGGGTGTCAAGGCAAATCCTAGGATGGATAAGCCAAGTGATATAATCACACAATGGAATATTGTTCAGCCATAGAGTGACAGACCACACACTCCAATGCCACATGAAGGAAGGTAGCTTCCAAAGACACTGAGGTGGTGTCAATCCATTGAGGGCTACAAGAGGATACATTGTTATACCTATATATCAGTGCATTGCTCATCCCTCATTGGAGATATTTCTTCTTGAAGTAGGTGGTAATTAATACAGAAACCTAGGACTAGAAAATGTTCAGAAAGTGAAAGTCTTTCCTAAATCAGGTGTCTCTATCAATTCCCTTCCCTCAAAGCTTAGGGATTTAAGCAGAAGAGGAGGCAGAAAAATCGAAAGAGTGAGAGGTGGTGGTTGACCTCAAAGAAACATCATCTTCCAGATACAATAGGGCTTATATAAATTCACAGAGACTGTGATGGTGTGCTTGAGACCTGTGCAGACTCAAGCCAGACAAAACCCCAGCACAGAGAAAGGGAAAGAGACACAAAGTCCCACCCCTAACCAAGAATCTATTTGCAATTGACACATTCTAGGAGAGAACTAATAAGTTTTCTCCTGTTTAGTGACTCTGGGTATATGAAGCACACTTCAGGGCAGGACCTATGCTCAGAAGTAGAAAATGGACTCTGATTTTTTTTGTGTGTGTGTTTTTTTTGTTGTTATGGTTTAGTATATATAATTGGTGTGTGTGTGTGTGTGTGTGTGTGTGTGTGTGTGTGTGTGTGTGTGTGTGCGTGCAGGTGCACAAGGAGGCCAGAATGTGGCATTGGATCCCCTTGAGCTGGAATTACATGTGATTATGAGCTACCTCGACAAGGGTGTTATGAACTGAACTTTGGTCTTCTGCAAGAGTGCCAAGTACTCTTAATCACTGAGCCATCTTTCCAGCCCCTCCAAGAGCACCTTTGAACAATAATCTTGATTAATTCATTCTTACATCACCCATATGCAGCTAAAGACTGGAGTTTAAAAATTCACAATACACATTGGCTGAGTTAACAACTAATTCCAATCAAATGTGATAATACGAGCAGAAAAACTAGTCTTTGATGCTGGTTGGGTTTTCTATGCAACCACTGATAAGCATGGATCCATAATCAAGTCAATAACTTTACTTCTTATAACAACTGTCTGTTTTCTCTCTCCTGATGTTTTTGTACTGTGTTCTCCATCTTGGCAAGAGTTTCCCTTCACGTCTGTGGTTAAAGTGAAGTCAAATAGCAGACTTTCGATAAATTAACAACATCACTTGCCAGTTTAAAAACTATTCTAATGATTAAATATACTCCATCCTTTTTGATCCAAAATACAAATCAGTGATGACGAAGGACTCACAGTGAACAAAGGTGTTGACTATGTAGTGTTGTAATAACAAAAAAGCAGCTTGAAAGAGAAAGGTGCCATGTGACAGACTTCAAGCAGAGTTTTTTTTTTTTTTAATTTGGGGGAAAGGATCATAAAAAGGAGAAAAAGGAAAAAAAAAGGGGGGGGGAGACCAGCCTCTGGGAACAGGAGCAGCAGGAGAAAGGAAAGAGAGGCAGAGAGGCAGAGAGAGAGCAAGAGTGAGAGCGACACAGAGAGAGAGAGAGACAGAGAGAGAAAGAGAGACAGAGAGAGAGAAAAAAAGAGAGAGAGAGGAAAATACAGAGAGAGGGAGAGAAAAAGAGAGAGAAGGATGGGAGGTGGGCAGGGCCCTTTTAAAAGGGAACCTAGTGAATAGGCACAGGTGGTGCTCTTAGTAGCAATAGCTGAGGACATAACCGGTCAGAACTCCAAAGGCAGGCCAGTACAGATGCCTAAATACCAACATACAGTATTTGGTAGGAATCTACATACTTTATTAGTGGGTTTAGAATGCACTAGGCGCTGGCTGTGTTGAAGTGCTGGTTGAATCTAGGTACCTGTTTTGAAATCATTTCGACTGAAACTTCAGTTACATTCTAAGGGGATAAAGCCACCCAGAATGAGGCTGATAATAGTAATGTGTTGATAATGATGTTGACGGCTCTCTTGCATTTAGCGCTTCCTGTGTGCCAGGCACTGTACCCAGGACATGACCTTCATCTTCTTTTCCTAAGAGCTGGATAAGTCGGTGTACCCCATTTCAACCTTCACGAGCACAAGAAAAGGGAGCTTGTTTACTAGCTGCACAGATGACAGGAAGCTGCCCAAGAGAAACCCACAAGTGAATATTATTACTCTCATAGCTCTTCCACGTAGGCTGCAGTTTGAACGGGGTCAGTGTTGGAGCCAAGACGAAGAGTTGAGCTTCAAGTGAAACATCTCATGGTCCCAAGTTTCCATCATAATTGCCTCTTCGAAATGTCCAGCGAGATGGTGGGTGGGACACAGGCAGCCAAGAAATGCTTCTGGGATTTTCATTCTGGCCATGGCTCAGTGGGCAGATTCTACACGAGGTAAAAGGGAGGCATGCCTCCCAGGCCAGCAGGGCAAGTCTGGCTTTAGAGTGACACCTGTAGCCAATGTCCTCAGTGAAGGAAATGAGAGGAGCCAGAAGAGACAAGGGACCTGGGATCTCACTTCAAGCTGGGCCAGGCAAACAGCAGCTCCTGGAAGCCAGCTAACAAAAACTTTGAGCTTGTTAAGAGTGAAAAGGAATTAGTTTCAGAGTTTCTCTTTAGACAAACCTGGCCATGGGGCCAAGGTAAAGGGAAAAAACTAAAAATGCAAGTGGAAGAGGGGTTGCTTCCCAGTATGTAGGTGGCATTGGATGCAATGTGAGACTCAACTTGCTCCTGGCTCCCCAGAACACACCGGCAGCCAGAAGTCTGCTTACACTTCCAGTGGGGAGTGGGACAGCTCCTCTACTTGTGGACAGGCATAGGTGGCTTCCAGAGAAGTATGTGGTGTGGGCCGGGATAGGGTCTATCTGACGGGCTTCCACCACAACCTGGAAGAAGCTTTCAATGGGATGACTGCATATGGATTGGGATTCCCCATCGGAAGACATCTAGTAACACCCGTTTATACAGCACTCCTTTATGTCCACCACAGCCAATCCTGACCACTTAGAGAAGCAAGAAATAGGTTTTACTGCCAGGTAGAGATGGGGGCTTTCAAGTGAGAGAAACAGCCCAAAGCCAGGCAGCTGCGGAGATATAAACATGGCATCGAAAGCCAATTTTTAGACCCCACCCTTTAGTTTAAAGTGGGGGCAGTGATGACTTGAGACATCTCATAAAAAGTGGATCATGCTGTGCACAGCACATCGTAGGTACTCAGTAAACTTTAAATGTGTTACTATTTCACTGCAACTTTGGCTACCAGCCTTGGCTAAGTGCTATTATGTGTCTGTGTTTCTTCTATGCCCACCTTCTGAAAGTCTATCAGAAGCCCTTCCTTACCTGCAGGAGAGACACTCAATGATCCCACCTAGACAATGAGAATTTTATGGCAGTTTGCATGAGGACAGTTATGATATTAGTGATGCTTTATACTTACTGTCTAATAATAATAATATTAATCAACATCTACTAAACTCATTTCTTTCCATAAATTTCAGGTCTATTCAAATGTTTTGGTATTTCTAAATGTCTGTTCCAGTAGTGGGAGACACGTGGTCTCTGCTTGGCTTCTTGCTAAAAACACGTGAGGCCTCTTGGCACATGGGCTTGTGAGTGGCAGCCAAGGGCAGTGTCAAGTGCTGCCATAAACCCAACAAAGGCACACTTAGAAGCATGTGGTATCTTTTGCATGAACAACCCTTTTAGCCAAAACAATGTCCTCACAGACTATGCCATTGTGGGGAGAGCTGGGAAACCCAGCAAGCACTCACAGTATGCCAGGGAGAATTGGCCATTACAGACACACAGACAAAACCAGTAGAATATTCTCTTGAAGTCTTGGGTTAGTAGACTCTCTAGGCCTTGTCTCTGTTCATGGACAATTCATTGTGGCAATGGGTAGAGTGAGATGCTCAGCTTTAGGCCAAAGTCATTATCATCAGCCTTGTGATCTTGAGCAAAGGATTCAGGTTATGGCTCTATTTTCTGGGAACAGTATGCTTTCCTATAAACAGAATTTTTAAAAAATGCCCAAACCAGTGTGTGTGTGTGTGTGTGTGTGTGTGTGTGTGTGTGTGTGTGTGTGTGTGATGTTCAGACATATAGAAGACTAAAGTTATGTGGTTTGTAAGAAAATTGACACAACTGAGATAATCATGTTAGCTGAACTGAGCAGACTCACATGGATAGAGAGAAAAAGAAGCTATTGGTGGCCTGTGTGTCACTAGATGTGGGTGCTGGGAACTGAACTCCAGCCCTTTGGAAAAGTGATGTATGTTCCTAACCACTGAGATATTTTTTTAACCCCATTTGAAAAATTTTTAATTCATGATAGGGATCCAACCCACAAGAGCTAGGCAAGCACTCCACCACTCTACCACTGAGCAACATAACTGTTCAAGCTCATGTCAAAGGCATCCCTCTAGGTCCTTGCTATGGATAGGGGACGTGTGGCTTTGAGGCGCTCTGCCTTGGACCTAGATGTATGCTTTCCCCTCTGTGGTCAGTAAAACTTTCAAAAGAGATATACCGCTGAATTTCTTGAGGCCTGAAGGATTGTTGTGAGATGTCTAGGAAGATGGGGTTTGGATGGGGTGGAATGGCCTTTCTAGGTAGAGCTTGAATAAGAGCCTGGCGCTAAGTGAAGGCAATCAGGCAGTCTGGTAAGAGTGAGGGGAAACTGGAGAGACCAGAAGAGACTGGATACACGTGGTGAGATACTGTGTGCTTGCTTGGACACCATGGCTGGAGCAGAATCTGTATGCACTTAAAGGCTGTAGTGGGTAATGCAAAGAGCATGCCTGGTGGGAAGGAGACCACAGATACACATTAGAACCATTTCCTGGGCTGCAATCTGGCATAGGAATTGGAAGAAGCAGGAGTGAAGGGGACAGGGTTGGTAGGCAGCACTCTTGGACAAAGATTGGCAATAAAGCTATGCAACCACCAGCTGTGCTTCTAAAGGAACAGGATAGTCACAGGCCACTTACACACTTCGCTCATTTGATGTGTTTATGTGTGTGCGTGTGTGTGCATGCATGCATGCGTGTGTGTGTGTGGGTGTGTATTTTACTACTAATAATTTCTATTTTACAAAGTTCTTTGATAAAAAAATACATATATTGACTTCTACCTCCACACTTACAGACTCCTCATAATTGCCATAGGAAATTGATAAATTTTATTTTAAAGATATTCTCCTTAAAGAAAATTTATGGAAAGGACAAGGTACAAAAATATAAGTAAAATTACTTATAGTTCTATTTTTCAGATAACCACCATTGTCATTTAATACTTCTTTGGTCTGTTTTTGTTATGTGTGTGTGTTCATTCAAAAACTTTTACTATTGCTTGTACATTGCATTTGCTTGCTCTTTAGCCTAATGGTCCATCACAAGGATTCTTTCCTATTAGTTTTTGGAGCCAAACAATATCCATTAAGTAATAACTTTACAATTTATTTAATATTCTTCTCTATGATTGCATAATGAAGCTGTTTCCATTTTTTTCTATCCTCAATGAGATTGCAGTGAATGTTTTTGTGCACAAGCCTTCATCCATATTTAGGGTTATTTCTTTGGGATAGTTTCCCAGAAGTGGAATTACTGGGTCAAAAGGTTTGCGTGTTTTATGTCTGTCTTGGTACATGCTGCCAAATTGCAAATGGCTGTGTGAATTTATACTGCCCTATTCCTGCAGTAAAACAAACCCAGGGAATTGAAAGCCACTCCACACCAGGCATCCATTGCTGATAGAGCTATAGCATAATTTGGAAATCACTATCACAGTGACACTAATGTCCACTGTGGGGGACATCCGAGCTTGTTCCACAGTACTCTGGCAATTGTACCATGTCTGGATTAGCATCTCATAAGTCATCTCTCTTGAATGTCCCAAATGCCACACAACCTCAGTAGAGGCCTGCCTATGTTCATTTCTAACCTCACACGGCTCTCATCGTCCCTGGCTCATGGCAGGTGTGTAGACAGAATTGAACATAGGTGAGGATAACACCTGCTGCCTAAGGCAGTGGTTCTCAACCTTCTTAATGCTGTGACCCTTTAATACATTTCCTCATATTGTGGTGACCCCTCAACCATAAAATTATTTTCATTGCTACTTCATAATTGTGAATTATAATGTAACCATCTGTGTTTTCTGATGGTCTTAGATGACTCCCATGAAAGAGTCATTCAAGCCGCAAAGGGGTTTCGATCCATAGGTTGAGAACTTCTGGCCTAGGGTGGGATGTTACCGTCTCATTCTTTCCACTGATTTGCAGCACTGGTGGGATCCCATTTAGCTTTGTGTTGGAACACGGCAGCCACCCTCTGGTAAGATCATGTCTCAAGAGCACAAGAGTACTTCAGTTCATGAGTTTTTTAAATATGCTTTTGCTTTTAAATTAAAAAATATATTTATTAAAGGCAAAAAACCCACCCAATTCCTTCCTTCCTTCCTTCCTTCCTTCCTTCCTTCCTTCCTTCCTTCCTTCCTTCCTTCCTTCTTTTAAATCATGTGTATGTGTGTGGGGCTGGGTGAGTGCTGGTACCCATGGAGGCATTGGAGTTTGATGGAGCTGAAGTTACAGAAGGTTCTGAGATGCCCAATACAGGTGCTAGGGACTGAGCTCCAGTTCTCTGGAAGTGCAGTAAGTGCTCTTCACTGCTGAGTAACAACCCCACACCCTTCCTTGAGGTTAAGAAGTCATGTGACTGCTGGGTAGTCTCACAACTCTGCATCAGGCCCTCTCCACCGTGATGCATCTTATTCCCTTTGGAACTGTAAGCAAAAATAAACCCTTTCTCCTTTATGCTGTCTTATCAGAGCATTTTATCATAGCAACAGAAAAGAAACCAATATTATCATGTATCATGAGCAAGTCTCTGTGCAGAGTTGTGTTTTGTTTATCAGTGTAGGTACCACACACTGTGCTACACTCCAATCCCGTATGGCATCATTTCCACTCCATCTCCCTTGTATAGATGGATAACACAACACAACATATGACAATACAACACAACATAACACAGCATAACAAGGGCAGCTGTCTTCAGTGCACTCATGTGACTATGTAATGGTAGAGCCGTGGCTCAGATTCATGTGTGGCAGTAATGACCTCGTGTGTGAGCATCTGTACCTCCCTCCAGGCTTGAACACTACAGAAGCCAGGTCCTTGCTTGTAGTCTTACAGAACTGAATCCAGATAATGAGGCAATAGGAAGCAGGTAGGTGTATGTAAACCTCAGGCAAAAATCAGTACATATGTTTAATAGAACATGTTTGAGTCACAGAAAGGAATGGACTACTGACATATGCTATAACATGGATAAGTCTTAAAAGCATGTGGTTAAAATGAAAGTTACAACATCCCCATGCTGGGCAATGCCACATTTATACCATGTGTCCAGAATATGTAAGTCCATAGTGGGAGAAAGCTGATTGACAGTTGGATGGAGTGAAGCATAGGGGTGCTTGCTGCTTAATAGGTGAGGGTTTTGTGCTGGGAAGGTAAGCATGTGTTAATGGAGATGTTGCTGTACCACATCACTAATATATGAGATGCTTTATGAAAAATTTCCTAATATGTAACTCACCCAGTAAAATGATAAATGACTAAGAATGTATAGGAGCCAAGCACTCCAGCTTCAGGTTAAAGGTTTCCTAAGGGTCAGGGAAAGGATGCAATGTGGACCATTTTCAACTAAACCTGTAACTGTCAATCTCTCTTTCCCTGATCCTTTCCTCTCCTCTCTTCTCCTGACCCCTTCCCTTCCCCTCCCTTCCCTTCCCTTCCTTTCCTTTCCTCCTCTCCCATCCCCTCCTCTACCATATTTTCTTTTCCTCTTTCCTCCCCCTACTCCCCCTTCCTATTCTCTCTATATGTTCTGTCCCTCTTTTTTGGCTTCTATTTTATTTTTTTCCTTGGGTTTTTTTTTTGTATGGAGTACTGGGAAGCCTTGAATATATGCTTTAGCTTCCTGAATACTATAATTAGAGATATGTACCACCATTTCCTGGCTCAAAATGAAATAATTTTAGCAACCTATTACTTTGGTAAATACCATGAGTCTGAAAATTATACAAGCCTTTTGTCTTGATATTTATACTCTTAGCGTTTCATCTTAAGGACATAATAAAAAAGGCATGGTAAAAGCTGTATGTACAAGTGTGTTGACCACAGTGAAACCCTTTTATTTCTTCACTGTTGTAAATTATTTCTGCTGCAATAAGAGATTAAGTCAATGGGAACATCAACAAAAGAGCTATTTTATAACCATCAAAACTATATTGTCAGGACATTTAATGACAAAAGCAAGTAATTATAGTAAATCATTTAAGAGAAAACATTGGTTACCAAGGAGTTTGGAGCATTTATCCTGTTCTAAAAATAATATGTGTATGAGACATAAAGATGAGAGGGGCCAATGACAGAATGTTAATGTGTCTCTATTGCCATCTGATGGGTAATGTCTGTTTTCTACTTTCACTTCAATTGTGCTTTTCAAGTTTCCTGAAAGGGACAATAAACACACTCTTTTTAGTCTTAGAAGCACATCAGTAAATGTTACATAAAATGAGGACCAACTGTATCTACTCAGTAGACAATATCTTGAAGGAATGTAAAGAACTAGACATACATACCACTGAAGATCTCAGGGCATTTTACCCAGTCCTTTCTCTCTTCTTCACGTGCCTCTCTCTCTGCTTTGATTCTTCAGTGTACAATTTTATTGCCTTTTCTGGCTGGTGCCAGGCTTAAGCATTGGTTCAAGTCCAAATTCCCTCCTCTTATACTTTCTCATTGAGGAATTGAAAGCACGGAGTCTTGGATCATAGGCATCTTAGAATAGCCAAGAGTTCGAACTTGTTTTGTGAAAAGATGTATTTGTTCAGCTGAGCAAGTGTGAAACAATGCTTTCAGCATGTCAATTCATCTTAGTGGCCCCAGTGATGTAAGGCTTCTCTTGCTCATGTTTTATGATGTTTGGTTTCATAAAAATATGTTTGGTTTCAAGGCATTGACCTCTGCTCTCTGTCAACTAGGAATGAATCTGGAGTATGGAAAGCATGTTGAATTTTATCCCAAGCCCAGTTTGTTTTTTAATCATCAACTGGAACTCCTTGATGGCTATGGCTAAAATATTTGTGAGTTCATAAAAATATTTATGTTAGTGGAAAAAATAGAACACCAGACAAAGAGGCTGGCATCTTGTTTTCTTAAAGAAGTCTTGGGAGAGCAGTTTAGTGGTGACTGTAAGACCATCACTGCTCATCACAGCAGGGAAGACAGGGGTTCTCAATTTAGGGACAGGTACAAAATCTAAAGAGGACAAAATGAAAGAATTTTCTAGTCGACTTGGGGGAGTTCAGGCTGATTTATTAACAGCTGGAATGTGGGCATAGCTCTCTTCTGATCACTCTAGAGTTGAAGTTAATATTACACTCAGTGAAGGCACATTAGGACATTCTTGGTATCTAATCAAGCTTCAGGACTATGGGATGTCATGGGCTAAAGCTTATGTTATCATGTTCAGCACAAAACTAAACACATTCACTCACACACACATGCTCGTGCACACACATGCACCACACACACACACACACACACACACACACACACACACACACACACACAAGAACAAATGCATGCAATTTTATAAGGGAAAAGATAAAAACAAAATAGCTTTGTATATAGAAGGGCAGAAAGGTATAATACAGCATTACATGTGTTTTGTTATAATTCTGGAAGTTTGATGTGGTTCTATGCTTGCTGAAATGTTTTTGACTGTGATTTTTTTTTAATTTTAAAGGATTCACTCACCCTTTCAACACACAAATGACAATGGCTAAATTTAGAGCATAAAAAATGGTTAGACCACTTGTTTGCTTTGAAAATCTCATACCACTATACTAGAGAGACAGAGAGGGCAGAGGTGAGTTGGTACTGCAAGGGAGCTGTATCTGAGATCCAAATGCAAAGGCAATGATGATTATACTCGTGGGCTGAGAGCCAAAACTAAACACCAAGTAAAATGTCCATACAGCAGTACCTGAACATGAATATAATGCATCGTCCTGACTCTATGCCACTTTTGTTAGACCAACACAGAGGCATTCACTGTGATTCATTACAACTGCCAATTTGGTGAGATCTGGAATTACCTGAGAAATGGGTCTCTGGACCTGATTACTGCTGATTATCTTAACTGGGTAAATTGAGAAGGGAGGGCCTTCCTACCATGGCACCATGCTTTTGTTCCTGTATTTTATAACAGCAATAGGCAAGGAAACTGAGATGCAAGGACTTTGTAGTGGTTGAGTAGGGAGAACATAACGTTAGGGTTGTAGCTTTGTAGCTTGTCACACTGAGAAAAGTAGCCAATCCTCTCTGCATCCTCATCTCTACCTACAGAGCATGCAACTCGGTGCATCTTTTGAATTCTGCTAAGATGATGCAGTGTTATACCATTCCACCATTTTAAATAATTTCTCCCCTTTTGCCTTTTTCTTAAGTATTTCCGTTAGAGACTAGTGTGGCAGCTAAAAGCTCAGCACACAGGTTAGAAACCAGCTTTTAAAAAGTGAATGCAGGCTCTAGATTAGGTCTGGTGGGATTTTCCAAAGAAATTATGCATGCAATTGGCCGTATTTCTGTTTATTTTGGCTGTTGAGGATTTTTCCCCCTAAGCATTTGTCCATTTTTAGCATCTACCCTCCCCATGATGCAATGGTTGTGTTTGTTTGCATAGGTTATTTCTGGTCCAAAGGAATGTTTCTGATTTCTTACATAAACATTTACTTAGTGCCTATTCTATGCCTCTCAAAGTTGGCATAGCAACAGATGAAATCCTTTCCTTTGTTGGGTGGGCCATGACAGACAAGAGAGGTAGTTTGGAGATGATTGACAAACTGACACTGGCAGATCTCTTCCCTTGACTTTGTGTATTTTCCATGAACCTCCTGTCTCCTTCTGAGTGCCAAGACTACAGGCTTATTCCACCCTACCTAGTTCTTTGATAATTTTTAAAAAGCATTATTTTTGATCGAATTTGGTGTCTGTTTTCCTGGCAGGGTGGTTAGTGGCTGGGCTTTGGAATTAGAGCTGTGTGGGTCCCTGACATAGGCCTGATGCAATCTCAGGAGAGTCACTAAATGAATCAGAGCACAGGATTTCTCATTTCTGATTTGGGCTCAAGGATGCTGCAAATTTGTTTGGGTTGTCATGGCAATAAAATAACAAGTTAAGGTAAATGATGCTCATGGAACCACCATGAGCTTAAATGCTGAGTTAACTCATGTCCATGAAATGTGTTCTTTGTCCCCTATTTCTGGTTCTGGTGAAAGGGTTAGAATCTAACTGTTGCTTTTTTCCTCACACACAGCTCTCCGGAAAGTGGTCCTACAAGGATGCCATGTCTTTTCAGGTTGTTGTTTTAGCTATACTTGTCCCCAAGCTCTGAGAAAACAAATAAGAACCCCTCAAAGCTCTCTGTGCAAAACTGTCTTCATCTTAACACATAGCCCTCATGAATATGGGATCCTTTTTTCACACATGTGGCTGTGTAAAGAACCGTGGGAAGGGAGGTCATCTTGGATTGTCTGAGTGGACTGAGTGATGTAGACATAGGGGTCCTGCTAAAAGGGAGTACATAAGAGAGTGATGTGAGGATGGATTCAAGGAAGATAAAAGGGCCGATGCTGCATTACCAGCTTTGTAGACAAGGGGGAGAGTCATAAGCCAAGGAGTACAGCAGCCCCTGGAACACAGAGCAGGTAAGACATTACATTCTTCCCTAGAGCTTCCAGCAGGAACACAGTCCTGTGAACCCATCAAACGTTGCACAATTATTATACTGCTTTAAGCTACTGAATTTGTAAATTGTTTCTGGAGATAGGTAGAGTTGAGGCTGAACTTAACCCAGGGCCCAGGTTGGCACTAAACTTGCTTAAAATCATCTTGTCCCAGTCACTCAAGTACTGATATTACAGGAATAAGCCACTACACCTGGATTAACTTGTTATAGCAGTGATCAAAAACTGATATACCAGGTGAAGCCTAGAGACCAGGAGACTTTGCCTGAGCTCTAGGCAGCAACAAGAATATACTCTAGAGGGCTCATTAAGAATTTTGTTTTGTGCACATGTGTGTATGTGCAGTCCTAGAGATTCAACTTAGGTCCTCAAGAGTTTTAGGCAAACATTCGACCACTGAGCTGTGTCCTTGGCCAAGGTACTCAACAAACACCCATAGTAATCAGTGTAAGGGAGTTCTTATTGAAATGGATCTGATATTTCCCTAGGAAATTGGACAATGAATGAGGATAATTTTAGATGTGTACATATTCATTAGCATTGTGGAGAGTTTCTTTCAATGGGGTCCAATGACAGTGTGTCATTTTTGTTCACACAAGGAATGAAAGATATAATTTGGATGACAGGGAATGATGGTTTCCCAAACTCCACTTTGTGTGTTGGTGGTAATTTCCCACTGATAGAGAAGTTTTATCAGCTGGATAAAGCACTGGCCTTTGAACTTTTTGAAGTTCTCTGTGTGTGGCAGATTTGAGGCTGCCTTGTGTAACTTACTGGCCTGGTAGTTCTCAAGATCAAGGAAGAAGCACATTCACAAGAAATATTTGCAATAAATATTGTTCCTTAGTGTAATCTTTTTAGTCTCCAAAAGGCTTATGCCTCATGCAACTTTAGACTTAGGGGTTAACTCTTAATTACCTATACACACGAATGTGTATTGTAGCATTATTGAAAAATAACAGAAACACTGGAATAAATACAGAACCATTAGATAACTGGTGGTAGTTGCTCACTGGAGTGTTATGCAACTAGTCAAGAGTGTTGGTTAAAATGACTTTGAAATAATAAGAAAAATCTCAGAAATATAATGTTAAGTGGAAAGGTGGGAAGCAAGGTTATTGGCATTGTGATTTTGATGACTATAGCTCACATATGAACAGAAAATATAGCAAAGTACCGACATCTACTCTGATAAGGTGACAGAATTATGAATTATTGTTTCCAATTTCTTTATTTTCCATGCATTCAGTAATCTAGTTATTTACATTTCTAAGAAAAAAAAATAACTAAATGAAAACACAAAGCTCTAGGTCAAAACTTCAAAGTCGTGTGGAAGGTATCCAGGAAAATTAAGAATGTTCACACTTATAACTCTAAATGAAAATGCATAAGGCACTCTAATTTCCTTGATGGTTGTGATGACAGGAAAGCCAAGGGAGGAATCCTGCCATCAGCACTTTGCACGGAAACCTCTGTGGTGTATAAGCTTTCTGCTTTACAAGACACTGATTTGGTTTCATGAGGCATGAAAGAGTTCAGCATCCCTAAAAAGTTCCATTCTGATTATTTTAACAACCTCTTTTCCAGTATATGGAGGGGGAGGAATGTACTATCTGTGATTTATGGGGCATTTGCTGTGTGTCATGCTGTGTGCCATGTTCACACAATGCACATCCTCCTAACTAGACTTTATACCCCAGTTTCGGTTTCAATCTGGAATGTTCTCTACAGGATTACATTGTGATTGTTTCTGATTGTTTTTGAAGGTTGTTGAAACCTTAGGATGTAGGACCTTGTAGGAGAGTCTATGTCACTGATCAACGTCCTTGGAAGTATGCCGACCCTGGCTGATTTCTGATTCACTGTCCACACCCTGGTTGGTTGCTATGATGTGACCAGCTCTGGTGGTGAGGAAAGGAACTAATGTAGAAATTGTGCTTCAGGAACAAATCCTTGCTGTGATAAAGATTACTGAGTGCTATTTAAGCTGTTGGAGCTGCTTTGTGAGGAAAATGTGGAAGACTTTGATGATGTAGTCTAGGAAAGCACTAGTGTGGGCCATTTTTATGATGTGGGGTGTCCTTCTGTATGCTACGGATATGTGTTGCTTTAATTGGTTGGTGAATGAAACGATTTTGACCAATGGCCAGGCAAAATATAGCTAGGCAGAAAGTCCAAACAGAGTTATGGAGAGAAAGAAGGTAGAGTTGGGGAAACACTATGTAGCTGCTAAAGGAGTAACATGCCAGAGCATTGCCAGTAAGCCACAGCCTCGTGCCAATACATAGATTAATAGAAATGGGCTAATTAATAAGAGAGAGCTAGCTAGTAATATGTCTGAGCCATTGGATTCAGAGTATTATTTCATAAGCAGCCATGGGGACCTAGCAGCTGGGAGAGAAACTGGTCCAGTAGGACTGAGAGAGACAGAGAAAAACTTCAAACTACAGCATAGGATACCAGAATGCCCATAGAGGAACAGGTAGGCTGTACATACAAGGTTTTCAATAATAACAAGTCTGTTTCTTTAAGTTGCTTCTGTCAGCTATTTTGCCACAGGGATGGGAAAACAAGGTGGGTATGCGCATCCATTTTATAGATTTTATGGATGAGATTTCCAGGAAAGTGAACAGAACATGCACAAGCCCATTGGCTGCCTGGGGCTGGTGCCAGGGTCTACAGCTCATTGTCTCATGTAGGAACACTGGCTGAGCAGACCCCACACCAAATCCCATGTGGATTTTCTATAATGCTCTGCCATTGAGATGACATACAGGTTTCACCAGATTCATAGCTCCCTATCATGGCTGTGCACATACACAGTGATGTTTTGAAAAATCCATGCCATAAAAGCATACACAGTCACTATGCCTCTTTTCTTCACCTCATCTCTTGTTTTCCATGTTTCTTACTCAAAGCATGCCTCTGTGAATGGGAGTACTAAATAGTACTAAATAGATACAGACAGATACCAGGAACCTACTCACAAGATTTAAAGACTTAGACTGTCCTATGTTTTCCCAGTAAGGAGGGGTTTTTTGCTTTTTTGTTTTCCCCTCAAGTTTCCCGGATAATGTAGACCCAGAGCCTGGTGCTGATAACTACTATGCCAGCGATGTCCCAGTGACTAAAACAAACTAACAAAGAATCAAAGTCATTCCATTTCCTTGAAAACTATTTTAGGTGTATATAGTCATTTAGGAATATAGACATTTGGTTAAAGGAGAAAAAAAATTCATTGGACTTTGCCAGATTTAGCAGCTTTAGAGTGGTACATTTTAACTGGAGTGACACTGAAAGTTGGTCTGAAAAGTCGGTCTGGGGGTAGCACAAGAACGGGACTGGATGTCTCAGTGTGCTTGGGCTGCTGAAGTCAGTTATTGTAGGTGGGGTGGTATAAAGAACAGATTTCTCATGAATCTAAAAGTCCGAGATCAAGCTGCTGGCAAATTTTGTTTCCTGGTAAGGGATCACTGTTTGGCTTTCAGATAGGTAGATGTGGGGTGGTGGGGGGCAGGAGAAGGAGAGGAAGGGGAGAAGGAGTGCAAGCAATGAGTAAATTAAATACTCTCTTGCATGCCTTATGAGATCACTAACTCCATCAACTAGGACCCCACCCCCAATACCTCATCTAATCCTAACATCTCTCAATCTTCATGAAGGTTATTGCTTTAGCATAAAAGTCTGAGGAAAACACAAATATTTGATCCATACCATTGTTCCTCCTCTTTGGGAGCTATGAAGTAAATTGGAGGGTCCAGCTCAGTGTCATCCAAGATGTGTTCAGGGGGAGCCTGAAGTCTTCTTTGGTGCTGAGGTGAAGGAAGGCTGGTGACCAAACAGACAAGCTTCTAACTGGACAGCTCTCCTCCCCACTCTACACGATCAGCCTTATTTTAAAAATCTCCACCTATTTGTTTGTGTGTTTTCTTCATATTTTCATAGTAATGCATCTCCAGATCCTTCAAATTTCAACTTTCTCTGCTATTGCTTTCTCCGCAGGATCGAATTCACTTAGTGTCTCATTCGATTTCATCTCTGATTCAGACCTGTAGTCAGAGTAATGGGTCATGAACAGCAGCCTGTGGAAATGTCTGGCACAGGAATTAGCTGCTGACCAAGGATCTCCCACAAGCACTGATAAATAGAGTTAACTTTGGTGCAGGGAACAAGCATGGTCTGGGCTCAAGCTCAGCAGGGTGTCTACTCTCTGCAGGATATTGGGAGGTGCCCAGCCTCTTTGAACTCAGGGTTATTATCTCTAAAAGAGAGAGAAAAAAAGTGTATCTAATTTGCAGTAACTTTTGAGGATAAAGGTCTTTGGAACTGGTATTAACTCCAAGGGGCATTCTGACTGTAGTCATTATTTCCTAGGTCTGCATTGTGCTCTTGCTCACTTTAGGGACTGTTTAGGTCTTATGGTAGTTGTTCCATTAGGGAATGCCTTTACAGCCTTCTTAACCCATGCCCAGCTGAGCCTCTCCAAAGTTCATATATTCCTGGACCAATTCTCCTGGACAAATACTTAGGAGCAGCCCTCTTGTTACAGGGAAAGACTCTGAGTTCTAGGATTACACTGGAGAGACAGAATTTAACATGTGAATCCTAACTCAGTTGTTTAAGTTTGGGGAAATCTTGCTCAATTAAAGCATTAAGCAGAGAAAACTATACAGACAATAAGAGGAAGATAGCTGAAGCCAGCTGTCACCAGACCACCCCTAAATGACCTGGTTATCATTTGGGGAGCTGCATCTGGAAAAATGTATATTCTCTCCGGCATGTATCACTTTTCTGTGTTCTTTCCCCCTTTAGATTTTCATGCAATAAAACATAATTTGCAACATAATTTTAAATCATATCAAATGACCGTGTTGGAATTGTTTTTCACGAATTCCTGTTTGGGGATGGATGTTCAGTTGTCTTTAATTTTTGACTTTTTATGAATAACATTGCAATGAGTTTCCCTGTAGAGAAATGTACCATTTTCCAATTATGAAGCTGGCAGCTCTCATGCTTAGCCCCATTCCTTTCCCTCTAACTTCCTTTGCTCCTTAATTTGTCTTCCTAAATGGACTTCAAGCTCCTTTGAGGGCAGTGAGCACCCATCGTTTCTTTTCATTCCTCCTCTTGAGTGCCCAGGCCTGTGGAGCACAAGCTGTGTGTTTCTACACTCCTGCATTTCTATGCCTATTGCTGGTTCTTCTTGGGTATTTCCCATCTGGGTTCTTAGTTCTGCTCTTCCCATCACCCATTAAACTGAGCATCTGGCATATGAAAGCAGGGATCCAGGTGGAGGGAAAACAGTGAAAAATACAACAAATAAGAACATTGCCTTAGGAGCATAGCCTTCCAGAGTTGTAACAGACAGAAAAGGAGCCAGTATACTTTCAGACTTTGGAAGTTCTGCAAAGCCTTAACAGCTGCTTTGGTAGCACAGAGTGGGAAGTGGGTGAACAGCTAGTGTATATATGGTGGGGTGGGGAGCAGACTTCCTTAGATGGAAACCTATGAGGTGACATCTAAATCAGTCAAAGGTGACACTTATGGGCATCTGGTTTTAAGGTATCTGCAGAAACTTGGCCCTGAAGGTTACAGGGCAGGAATGATCACAGCAGGAAGGAGAGAGAGATGGAGGGGAGAGTCAGGGAGAGAATGCCAGAAAACAGATGGGCTGGATCGCATCTGGGTTGAATCTGTCTTCAAGGCCCTGAGGAAAGTTTAATTTTTATTAGAAGTTTGATGGAATCATCTTGAATAAAGCAAGAGAGGACTGCATCATGGGTTTTATTTTTAAGAGACCACCCTGCTCAACTTTATCTTCAACCCTTAGCAGGTAGAGTAAATTTTCTTTGCTCTGCATGCTAAGACACATGTTAGGATATTTGTAGGCCAGAATGGCTTCAAACTCATTGACATTTGCCTGCCTTTGCCTCTAGATGCTGTGATTAATGGTGTGCATCACCACACTCAGGTGGTCTATGTCTCTTTATGTGATGTATTAAAATGACATTCACTTCTTTCTCTATCTTTGCTGCCTAAATCTGAGTTTGCTGAGTCTCTAGGAGACTAGATGATATCCACCATTCTAAGTATAGCCTGTAGGGCAGGATCAGACAGTTCATAGTGAGTTCTGGAGGGCCTCCATTTTCCCGATGAAAAGACACAGGCATACCCCTGTCTCATCCTCTGCCTGCCTCTGAAACACATAGGCTGTCTGAAGGGTATAGCCACTCTGCTATCACCTAACGACAAGCATGAACATGAGTCATGACATGTGAAGGCACACAATTGGAAGAGAGAGGAATCCTGGATCTCTGGTGACATTAATGAGTATTTGAACTTATGTGGTAACCACTCGCCCTGTCTCATGAAAAATGCCAATGCCAATTAGTGTCAGTCTGTGCTACTTAGGTTAACATTCCTAGCTGCTATGCATAACAATTTCTTTGGGTCATTCCATGGAATAGCACTGGAGTTCTGCATGCTTCAATATGTATTAAAATTGACATGATTGATGACCTCAGTTTAGAGCACTATGTGTTGTGGAATTAGGGCTCTTGATCTCAGAGGCACTGGGGATGTGTCATTAAAGTGGCAGCAATAAGAATGGTTTCCACAGACACCCTTTGCCAGAGATGAGCCATACTGAAGGCGTTGGTGCAGATAATTGGGGTTTCTTTTTCTCTCAGTTTGATTTCCTATGATCTTGGCTCCTGTTAAGAATCAAATGACACTACTATAGCCAGTCCTGCTCTGATCTTGCTGCTTTAAAGTTCCAAGCGCACATAAAAAAAATATCAAAGAACATGCAGTTTAAGTGATCTGATCATGGGCTCATGGAAACATCTCTGGGTTTGCTCTTCTGCTTCTCCACAGTGATTGTACTGACACTACTCTTCCTGCCACACCCTCTCTGAAGTATAGTCTATAAACTAGCATGACCAATGCCTGCTGAATTGTAGACACTTTATAAAATTTCTTCTGGGCATTGTCTCTGCCCTGCATTTAGGCTTCACTATGACTTAATCACTAGAAACTATTTTTCTGATGAAAATCAAGACCTCAAAAGATTAAGTGACTTTCCCAATATATCTAATTAAGAGTTACTACCCAGTGGGTTAGTTGCTTATTTTTAAATCACTGTGATCATACCTCTGATAGAAGTGGCATAAGGGAGGAAATATTTATTTTGGTTCACAGTTTGAAAAGGCACAGTCCCATAATACAGAAAAAATATGGCAGAGTTCCAGGAAGTGAGGTAATGCAATTATGCACATTTCAGTGAGCAGGAAATAGGCAGCTTAGGCAGGATTTGGAGCTCACCCATAGCCCTCAAGCCAAAATCATACAACCCAGCAATGGCCAGTTATGCCACATGAGCAAAAACTTCCACAGCCTTTCCAAGCAGAACTATACACTGGAGCCCAAACATTCAAACATGTGAGTCTGTGGAGGATGTTTCACATCAAATCCACATCCTAGGGATGGCTGGTTCTGCATTGATCTGTGCTCTCATGAGATCTTTGGGTGCCAGATGTTATGTGAAGCTTTCATCTAATAGATAGCTTTCTGCTTCCACAAACTTCTTCAAGGGAGAAGTTCACAGTTTCTATTTATACTTCAGAAAGCTTCTGTATGGGGTCTTTCAAAAGACACATTCTCTCCCCACGGGTGAGGGTGAACTTGATCTTATTTAGAAGCAGGGCTTGTACACAAGCTGAGATGAGAGTGTCATTTATTAAGACACACTCTAGATCCAAACATGTCTTCAGAATAAGAGGAAAGACAGAGAGGAAGGCAAAATAGAGGAGACACCCACAATCTAAGACTCCCATGACTGTTGGCAGCCACCCCTGCCTCCCTGAAGACATCTCTATTCCCGTAGGAGAGAGGCCCCCCTTGCTCTGTGCATTAATAAATGCATAATAAACTAATGACCAGTTGAGACCAGACTCTAGTCTCTTTGTTTTTAGTCTCTTTATTCTGCTTGCTGAAATCTAACAGTGATTCTAAGAGCCTAAAACTTGAGTTCTGATTTCAAGAGTCTTGACTTCTGGCTTCAAGAACTTTTCTTGTGAATATTTATTATAGTAGAAATAGGCCACCAATAAAGCATTTCTGAACATGTAAGAAGATGAGGTAGACTGAGAACAACATTTGAAGTTTGAAATGAGAAACGTGGAGGTATATGTTTGCTTCACCACAGTGAGGATGGATAGGGGAGGCCAAACACATTTCTCGTGGAAAAGCAGGCTGCTTGTCATGCCCAGAGTTTTATGAAGCATGGAGCTTAGGTAGTAGTGGGTTTCAGGGCTGGATCTCATATATAGTAATGTGTTTATGTCAGTGAGAGTGTGCTGATTATATTTGTAGACAATGTAAATACTTATCATAATTTCATCATTTTTAGAAACGAACTTAGTTGGGGGGGAGGCAACAAAACAAACTTAGAAATTCTTTGCCAACATTTGGGAATATTGCTATAGATCTGCTTTCGCAAGCATTTAGTCAGAAGCCTTGGTGGCGATGATGTTATTAATAGATTCATACTGTGCACACACCACTTTATAAAACCGATTCCCACTAAGTCTACTTGAACTTACCAGAAGAATAAAAAGAGTAAGAATTAAACACAAGAAATCATTAAACTTCAGGTAAGTATCTGTGTATAACAAGAGGTACTGGTTTCTAAAAGGCTGCTTTCAGTTTAAAGCAGAATTTTATTGATATTTTAAAGATTTATGTTGTTTTATGTGTTTGAGTGTTTGCCTATATGTATGTCTGTGCACCTTATATGTGCCCAGAACTGATCATAAGAGGACATCGGATCCCTTGGAAGTGGAATTAGAGACAGTTGTGAGCACTTTTGGGTGATGATAAATGGAACCAGAGTCTTTTGGAAGAGTAATAAGTGTTCTTTATTGTCAAGCCATCTCTCCAGCCCACAAATTTCACTTTTCAAAATTGTATATTTCATCTTTAACTAACATTTACATTTCTCCGTGAAAGGAGATCATGCATAGTTTCTGTCCCTTATACCAGCTTCCTAATTTTTGCTAATTCCATTATTAAGTTTAAGCTTCCTAGGATTATAACATTCTCCTTTGTCCTGTGGACTAGTTCCCATCATTGTTTGGTCTTGACTCTGTGTTTAGAAAGAGGCAACACTCACTTGGGCCTTCATATAGCGACTCCTCAGTTACTGATTGTTTAATTTCGATTCATGTTTTGTTATGTTGGGGTTTTATTGTTAAACATTTTCAAGAGGTCATTCTTAATTAGTCCTTGTGTTCTCTTCTGTTTAAGAATGCTGGCATGTTTCTTTTAACATCATAAGTTGGCTAAAAAGAAACCTTGGGTCATGCTTCCATGCCTTTTAGAATGTGGCGGATGCTGTTTGCTGTGTTCGAGCATTGAATGTTGTGGAGGCCAGTACCAGTACCCCTGTGGTTCATGTTGCTCAAACAACCACCTAGAACCTTTATATGAATATTGGAGTCTCATAGACTAGATTATTATTTTTAAAAAGAGAGTCTTATACAGTTTATGCTGGCCTCAAGCTTACTATGTAGCCTGAGGGTGACTTTGAACTTCTGAGAGTCCTGCATACACTTCCTAAGCACTGAAATCACAGGTGTATACTTCCAAACCAAGTTTTATATGGTGTTAAGAGATTAAATCCAGGACTCTGTGCATGCTGGGTAAACACTCTACCAACCAACGGACATCTCCAGCTCCCTGGTAAGGATCTGAAATCATCAGTTTGGTTTGTTTGTTTATATTATTTATTTATTTATATACAGGGTATGCACTTCAAATTTGGAATACCTGTGTCTCTTAGTTTGAGAAACATTTGATATTAAGATTTTTCTTTCTTCTTCTTTTCGATTCAGAATGCTACTTTGAGTTTATCAGTACCCATTGTCTTCAGTCTGTGTTGCCTGCTGTTTTCACCTCCTTGTTCCCTCCTGTTTCACTGTCTGATTTCTTCAGCATGCCCTATACTTTTGGTGGAATGTGTCTACTTTCTGTTGATGCTAAGTTGAGGACCATTTCTCTATTTTTCTTTCATCCTTCATTGGTTTCCTGAGCCACTCCAGTCTACTTTTCAGTTTGTCATCATCTTATTTTTCTTTTGATCAGTTCTGTTTCTTTTATGAATGCATTTCTTTTTGAGAAACTATGTTGGTAACACATTAAAGATTGATGAAAGCTAACCTCTGTTCTGTATGGTTGCCAGCCACTCAAGATAGAATGAGGTTTTCCTATTTTTGGCATTTTCTTTCTGTATTTATTTCTTGCAATATCTTTGTCAGGTTCCTTCATGTGGCATTGTCCATACATGAACAGATACATCTCATTATTTTACTAGCAGTGTCTGTGTGTGTGTGTGTGTGTGTGTGTGTGTGTGTGTGTGTTTAGAGGCTGGTGGTTTTCCTTTACCATTTCTAACCTGTCTGGGTAGAATGTCCCTCTCAGGTTCTGTTCATTCAGAACATCAGTGTGGCTCATAAGGAATCCCTCAGAGGTGCAGCTTATGTTGCCATGCTAGGGTTCTGACTCATCACTCTCTTCATCCCAAAAATCCAATCAGAGATACTTCATAAACAACATAGGCCCACATACTTTCTTGGTTCCCCCTTATTTATCTGCCACTCCTTTGACCATTACTGGTCTGCAATGTGAAAATAGATTTTTATAGAAATATTCTGATTGCTTCAGAGTGCTGTGTAGTCCTGGCCATATGCTCTCCATCACTGCTAGTTTTCTCTTCTCTGAGGCACACAGAAGGGTCATATCTGAACTGGCTTGAGGAGTTGCTTAGGTAAGGGAATGTGAACAGAAGCAGCCAGAGCCATCGACACTCTCTGCTCCTTTATCAGTGAACTCTTAAAGCCTTGTGCCATATTGGTGATGTTGGAGGATGGTAAAGGCAACCAGTCCCTGATTGCCAGTGATAAACACAGAACCCAGCTGCTTCACCGTGGGAATATGATATCAATACTCAAACTTTTCTGTTGGAAGTCACGGGATTTTGGAATTTATTGCTTTCTATGGTTAAGCAAAGCAAAAAAAGAAAAGTCAATGGTTTCTATAGCAAACCCAAGAGAATGGAGGTGGCCATGGGAGATGGCTAGGTGTGACTTAGAGGAGACCATTCGTCATGCAGCTAGGATGGACCTGATCCAATGGTTTCCTCAAATGTTGGGGGAGAAATGGAGAAGTTCCAAAGTCAGAGTCTTGGGTTGCAAAGAGCTTTAGATTTCTTGTCTTCACCAGAAAAGAAACCAATCACTTCTGCTTCTCTTTGCTTCCTTGACTGCAAATACATCTTCCTGAGCACTGACTGAAGACTGTTGACAGTGTTATTTACCACCCTGAGCAAGTGTGGCTGCTTGATGATAGATTACAATGATCATCTCTATCTCCCCAAGAGGCATGGGAATGGTTGCCATCCCCTCCTGTTGCAATTTATAAATGTTTCTCCTTTTCTGAGTCAAGTAAAAAAATCTCTTTACAATAAAAGAAATGTGAATACAATCCAAGGCATTCTGTGTCTTTGAGAGACTGTTGGGCTTAGTTACAATGGGTGGTCTCATTTTCCTCAAATACAGCCTGCATGTTAGAGCTACAGTGAGGTCTCTTTCAGAACCATACTACGTGATTTGAATCTCTATCCTGCTATTCATTAATGGCATGGCCTTAGAAAATCATGTGACTTCTGTCACCAATAAATATATGAAAGGAGCAGTAGCAGTTTTAATTCTGTGGGGGATAATGGCACTAACAGATGAGCTAACAGGAGGAGACAGCTTGGGGCAGTGCTGGGTTGTGAGCCTCAGTATACAATACCTGAAAGCACCTTGTGAATTTTGAGAGTGGCACTCGAGTTCACTCCCTTGGGTACTCAGAATCAACACAATAAAGCATTCTGAGGGACAGTTCAGTTTTAGAGTTTTACAAGGTAAGAAGTGAACAGTTCAATGAAACTATCAAAGGAAAGGATGTGAGAGTTGCTTCTGAGATGTAGTTGCTGGTGTTGTGACTGGCCGTGAGTCTTCACATGGGATCCTGTACATGTATTATTATTATTATTATCCCCGTTCTAGGCAAGGGGAAGCCAAGCCCCAGGTCCAGGATGGAACTGACACAAGGCACAGGGCCACAGAATTGGAATAAGTGCTGTCAGGTCACCTGGGGTCATTTGCCTTTTCTCATTTTCAATATTGCTAATCTGACTGGAGAGGTCATCTACTCAGGGATAGATATGCATAAGAGATAACAAAGGCTTACCCAGGGCTAATTCCTTTATGTGCAAGCCAACCAACACAGAGCTCATCCCTTAGGTCACCCACAGCCATCTCTTCTGCTGAACTTGGGCACAGTAAGCCAATACTCCTCTTATTTCTAATCATCCCAAGGCTAGACAGAATCAAATCAACTCAGGGTGGTTCTTGTGCTCCTGAGCCTGCTGCAATTATTCCAGCTACCAAACCATTTTCCTGCCTTGGCTCTAAGTTCCACAACAAAAGCTGTGCCTCATTTGTCTGCTCTCCTGGTCCTGTCCCCTCAACAGTGTGTGTTTCAATGTGATGCCACATGTCCCCTTTTCCAGGAAAGGAGAGTACTTAAAGTGTTAACTTCAGCACTAAGCTGTGGGGGTGGTCATTCCATATACTAAAATCATCCAAGGGTATTTGGAGACAGCTCTTCAAATACCCTTGGATTTGAAGTGACTAGACTTTTCTAGGTCATGGATATCTTACCTAACACACTTAGGGCTGATGTCTTTGGTCAGAAGGTGTCAGAGCCAGGATTTATAGTTCAAGATATGATAGGAGGATTTCATTGTCTCTACTATGATCCCCAAGTATAAAGAGTAATAGTATGGTTTAAATTGGGTCCAGAATGTATTTAATACTTTTGAAAGCAATAGAATATATTGCTCGTGAATGTCCAATATCTCTCTGTGTGGAAGAGATTCTGTGAACTCTGTTCTTTCCCCCATTAGATACTTCATGAGCACATTCTTTTACTCTGTACAAACATGTAGAGCCACTGAGATAAATTTACCTTTAAGAGTATATTCTCTCATAACTGCTTTCTGTACCATGCTTCTGTGCTCAGAAACACATGGTGGTTGGTGGTCTCTGCCCTGATTCTTTCGTGGATAGTTAGGTTGTCTTTAACTAAGAAAATCATTAATTAATTTTAAGCAGGAACTGCTATGTTGCCCAAGCTAGTCTTGAGTTCCCAAGCCTCAGCCTGTAGAGTGTGTGGCACCATGGGCATGAGTCATTGTGTCTCATTTCTTTGTCTGTAATGTGTCAGCTTAGTGCTTACTTTTTGAAGCTGCATTCTGTGGCCTTGAGTTCTTCTCTAACTCAGCTACATAAGCTCAAGGAAAGCTATGAATTTACTTCCTTTCTTCAAACATTTCATGAGGCTTTCCCTCTGCCTTGGTAGCTTATGGCCCATGGCCTGTCAGGCTAGCTTTCTCCTTCCTGAGCCCTGTGGATATGCTAGTATCCATGAGCCCTTCCCTGGCTCTCAGTGTGAAATGAACCTTCCAGTCTTGGCCCCACATGCCTATTTACCCCACTCCACTTTTCAGCTGTCATAGTTCTCAGATCTAGGGAATGACTGCCGACTGATTCTCTCACCTCAGCGGAGGGTAAGGTCTTTGTGGCAGTTTCCTTTTACTCAGTGCTTTCCCCGCATCTAGGACAGTCTCAGTACATAGTAGACTCCTTATAAGTATGCACTGCATGAATGAGTTACCTGTCTTGGTGGAAATGCTGTCATTTCCTCAACTTATTGCAGCCTACTATGTAGATGGAATGTGTTTGCCACCTTTTAATGTTGAAGAAATAGGCCCAGAGAGGACAGCAACATTTCTTCAAATCACACATCAAGGATATGTGGTAGTCTCAAATCCACCTATTCTCAGAATTCCCAGAGGAGCTCTTAGGGCCAGAGATGCTTAGATCACAGGTACTGACTACATTAGCAGAATAGAACAAACTCCTCTTTATAGGTGCAATCAACTGCCTTCTTAGGAGTCTCTATCTCTTTTTTTTTTTTTTTGTTTTTTTTGTTTTACCAAATCCCCGTTTTTTAGCCCAAACTAGCATCCCACCTCATTCAGAAGTCTTTACTTATATATACATCACCATTATTGTTCAATAGTCGTATTTACATATGTGACCTCTTTTGATCTTAAATAGAGCTTGGGATTGTGAGACATTATAAAAAGTTATCACACTCATCATAGATGAAGAATAGACTAGCAGGATGGGAGACTTCATGTAATTATCTTCTGCCATGCGTTGGTCTCTGTGGCTCAAACTGTGGCTTCTGGGTGAAAGGCACTGCCTTTTGTCAGTTACTTTGCACACTCTGCTGGGAAAGCTTGTCAAGTTTCCCCTAATGCATTCCCTTCACCTTTGCTTAGAACATAAGTTCTATTGGGGTCCCATCTCCAGCAGCACCATTCTTGGGTCACACTGACGAATTTGGGAGGTCAAGTGTGACAGTCCACTGAGATTCAGACCTGGAGTTCTACTCACACTTAGGATCTAGTGGTCTCTGTTGAGATGGCTGAACTGTAAGGACACAGACCTGCAACTATAGGTGATTATTTCCTCTCATCACCAAGAAAGGCCTTGCTAACAACTATGCCACCCCAGAAACAAGCAGATTCAAGAGTTACAGATTGATGGTCCTCAGAGCATGTGTGTAGAGTGCTTGGGTTCACCAGTACCTGCAGTCAGATCCACCCCACCTTACAGCCCTAGCATGAAAAGTCCTACTGCCGCCTTGCTCTGAGGAATTTGAGTTGGGCATTACATCTCTTTCAATAGAAAGAGATCAACTGAACATTAACTGAGGGAATTTTCCTGATACATCCCTATGAAGGGAGTCATAGGTATAAGCTATTTTTTTACCCTATTTTCCAGAGAGTGCTGGGCATTGACTATGTGGTCATAAATGCTTGCCAACTCCATCATCAAATTTAGTGGAAGATTGGTAAGGGTGTTTTGATCCATTACTTAAATATCTTGACATGCTGGAGAAATGATTGTTTTCTTGAGATGCCCAGGGAAATTTAGAATGACTCATTTCTGGGGTTCTTCTCAACTTGCTTTGTTTCCCACTGAGACAGTCTCTAGCTCACATGGATCTGTGATGGACAAAGTCATATTTTTTTAGTTCTATTTTTTTCTATCCTTTTCTTAGAATGCTCACCATGGAAACATGCAGATGTAATCTCTCCCCACTGGAGGGTGGAATTTCTTTCACTTCTCCCCTAATGTGTCATAGATTCTTTCCTGTTTGGGAAGAGAGTCCCCAGAAGAGGATACATAGGGTTTAGAGAAATCACTGATATCATAGTTTGTTTTATAGACTCATTTTGTTAAGTTTCAGTCCCCGGGCATTCATCAAACACTCATCTGGGTTTTACTGGGAAGATATCTTATTCATGTCATTACATTCCATGATCTGTTGACTTTGCATAAAGTTTCAGCATTCAGTCAGTTGAAAGGAATAAGAATAGAGCTGTGGGCTAGACTCCCTGATAAAGGAGAAATTCTTCTGCAGCACCAGACTCAGCCTGACACTTCTAGCCAGTTCTCCTTCCTGGAGTTCCCTCCCTCAAGTTCAGACTTCTAGACAGGGCCCACATCCACAACATCAAAGTCTTTGCAATGAGCCTCTGCACATGTATCCCCTGCTGGCTTCAGGCTCTGCTTGAGTGGTATTGTAATCGTAGGAATTGCAGACACAGGGATTGTGACAAAAGAAGAAAGTCTATAGTCTTTATAGCTCCAGGGTATTATGGCATATCACTAAGCTCAGAGGTCCTAGTGTACTGAGTGACACATGGTTCTCTCCATAACCTGTCCCTGCCTCACTTACCCCTCCTCAACATCCTTACATTTTAGGATGAGAGATTGCCAGTGTTCCTGTCAAGATAGTAGGATAGCAGAGAGTACTCTGAACATTTATGGGTGCTCCACTCAGCACTCCCCTGCTTCTAATCCTCCGTGGATAATTGTGAAGAAAAGCTATGGACCTACCATAGCACTTGTGGGCCTGTCCTCACCCCTCCCTATTGTATACAGGCTCACTGGCAGGCTCAACTATGAGACAACAGGAAGTTTATTCACAACTTAAGCCTATTATGTGTCCTCCATAACTATCCAGGCCATTGCTGGGCTAGTGAACTTTCATATCTATGGCTACTTCTTTACTCCTTACTTCTCCTTCCATCCTTCCTTCCTTTACTCCTTCCTTCCTTTCTTTACTCCTTCCTTCCTTCTTCCTCCCTCCCTTATTTCCTTCCTTCCTTCTTTCTTCCTCCCTTCCTTCCTTTCTTTACTCCTTCCTTCTTCCTCCCTCCTTTTTTTCCTTTCTTCCTTACTTCTTCCTCCCTCCCTTCCTTTCTTTACTCCTTCCTTCCTCCCTTCCTTCCTTTCTTTACTCCTTCCTTCCTTCTTCCTCCCTCCCTTATTTCCTTCCTTCCTTCTTTCCTCCCTTCCTTCCTTTCTTTACTCCTTCCATTCTTCCTCCTCCCTCCTTTCTTTCCTTTCTTCCTTCTTCCTTCCTCCCTTCCTTCCGTTCTTTACTCCTTCCTCCCTCCCTTCCTTCCTTTCTTTACTCCTTCTTTCCTTCTTCCTCCCTCCCTTCTTTCCTTCCTTCCTTCCTTCCTTCCTTCCTTTTTCCTTCCTCCCTTCCTTCCCTTCTTTTCTTTTTTCCAAGACAGTTATTTTTTTCTTTGTGTAGCCTTGGTTATCCTAGAACTAGCTTTGTAGACCAGGCTTGACTCCAATTTACAGAGATATGTTTGCTTCTGCCTCCTGAGGGCTAGGATTTAAAGTGTGCACCACCTCCACCTGGCGTATGACCACTTTCTTGACATATCTTGCACCCTTCTTGACTTCACGCCTCTAATTGTTGCACTTAGGACACAAGATCAATCACCAGAATCATCCCTTGCATTCCCCTCTTCACTCTGAATATTTTTGCCTCCTAATTGTGTTCAAAGTTTGACTTTTTACTCTTAGGAGGCATCCTCATCTTCTGCCGCCTACTCAGGTGGTGGCTTTTTAATCCCTGTTCATTGCACAAAGCAAGTAATCTCTCTTTCTTGCCATTTTCAGATCACCCATCCTCCAATGTTGAATTTCATTATTCATGTATACAGCTCACCACTCATCCTGATAGAAGTCATCCACTGATCCCTGCAACCCCTCATTACTTGTAGAATGCAGCTCTTTGTCCCTTAAGGTTCTCTCTAACATTACTGTTCTTCATGATTTCAGTGTCCAGTTGGAAGACTTGTCCATATGTCCTGGTATCAAAATTCCAGGATTTTTTCTAGTGATCCTGTCTTTCATTCAGCTGTAGGCTTACAGTTACATGATCATACCTTTGAAGTTTCCTTACCAACAACTAGACACTTCATCTATTAAAGTTGGAGATTTTCTTCTGTCTTCCACAAATTTCCTCAAGAGGATCACTTACATGTGTGTGTGTGTAGATATAGCAATATATATAGTAATATACTATATATGTAATATATATCTATATATATAAAGTAAATACATGTAGTAATATATATGCACATAGTATTTATAAAAATGATGTATAAATGATACATGAAGTAATACATTGTATATATATTTCCTCTTTATAAATGCACATATTGTCATCAGTATTTCACTTGGTTGGCCCAGTATATAGTAAAAATTGCTTGAATAAATGACCTCCATTCACTATTTGGTTTCATTCTTCTCATTTTCTCTTAACTCCCTCTGGTTTCTGCCCCACTGTTCCATTGACATTGCTGTTGACAAGCTCACCAATGAATGCCTGTGTCTAACTCTGTGGTCAGTTCACAATTCCTGGGACTTGACTGCTACCCTTCCTCCTCTCAGTGTCCTTAGCTGTCCTATCGCCGTTACCCCTTCTTAGCCCCTTCCCACTTTTTCTTTTTCTTCTCTGCCCTTAGGTCTCTTCACTTTACTGTCTGCACCCCACTTGTTCTTGTAGCCCCAGTTAGTCACAGGGATAGGAAGATCCATTTCTAGACCAGTCCTCCCTTCTGAATGCCACACTCACATCTACTCATCCACTAGTTGTCTCCATGTGCTTCTCCAACAGACACACAACTCACATGTAAAGTGTGTGGCCCTCGATGGTCTTCTGCCTGTGACTCCTACTTCCTACTCTTTTAGATGCCTAGACTAAGCGCTTCTCAATCACTTGGAGTCCTCTGTTTGGAAGATCTGGCAATAACAATCCTTTTCAATCCCCTTAAGCATCATCTGAAGTGTCTCTCCATTTCCCACTATTTCTGCTGTTGCCATCTTTGTCTCTTTCAATATTGTTTCCCACTGAAGCAGTCTTCCTGCTTCTGACCTTGGAGAGGCCAGTCTTTGAGGATCTCCAATGGCTTCTCTCAGCTAATGTTGCAAGCTTAGAAAGATCCACAGGACTGCCTGTGGATAGCTTCTCTGCACCTTGAGTCTTCTTATTCCATTTCCCTTCTCTGCTCTTTCACCTCTGACCATGCTGTCTGCACTGCTCCTCAAGCATGTTAGGTACCTTCCTACTGCATGACACCTGCACAGTCTTCTTCCTACATAGGTTCATCTGATGTACATATCTATTTCATTCTATGTCATATAGCTACATGTACATGTAATACATGCACATATACATATAGCTACATGTACATATAGCTACATATAATCAATCATTAGAAGCTGCCACTTCTTTCATGAATATATATTTAAATTTTATGTTCCCAGTGAAGCCATTATAACTGTTCCTTATTTGATTGCAAACCCAGTTACCCTTCATCCCATCTTTTCTCTTTTCCCCCAACTGCATGCAGCATTATCTGTCATGCTTTTTATTTGACTTAATTTGTTGCATCCTTTGTAGTTTTCCATGAAAATGAAGTACTTCAAAGTCTGGTCTTTTTGTTTTCTCTGTGGCTGAGTTCTAAGTGTCAAGAATGGGGCTGAGTGCACACTAGAGACATGCATTTCCTGATTAGAACAATGAATGGAAGACTGTAAATGATGATTACTCAACATTTGACTGTGACCCAACACTTGATTAAATTTTCTACTAGATAGTTTCCTGTCAGGCCTTCCACATGATCTTAAGAAGCTTCATGCACAGGAGTTAGGCGTAGGTAGGGGAATGCCACTCTTCTAAACCCTGTAGAAGATGTCATCCCCCTCACAGATAGAGTTCACCAATAGGCAAGACTACAGAGGGTTCCCTTCTGCTTCCTTCCAACCCCAGGTCTCTGCTTTGGTCACAAACTCCTGAGTAGAACCCCCAAATACTGTTGAGTCAGCCTGGGATGAGACTCCCTCCTTGCTGTCTGTGGGAAAGCTTTTTTATTGAGGGGAAGGGCATGCCTAAGAGGAAGGAAGGCAAATGGTGCCACACTCTGCTTTCCAGCATGACTTTCTGGCATTTGAGCTTTCCTGCTGGTGAAATGATATACCACAAATAGGATGGTCCTTGGTGACATTAATTTCACTTCACTAGCCTGCTATGACACAGTATGTCAGTCCTCAGAGTACTCAGCCTGAGATAACACACAAGCGTAAGTCCCATGTCTTCCCTTTTTAAATGTATGCTGCTTCATACATACATTGGGCTTGTGAATGTTTCATCTATAAGCACGCTGGTGAAATTGCCTAGCCAGTGCCCTGAGAATTGGCGTTATGGGGCCTCCTTGCTTGGCTTCCTCATAGTCTATTTTCCAAAAAGCAGTTAGACTGGACATTCAGATCTGCCAGGGCGGTTCTCTCATCTTTGTGCTTTGTATTTGGTGTTTGTTTGTTTGTTTCTCTACTCCTCAGCTGGACTTCAAAGTCTAGGAGAAAAAGCTCTTGTTGTTGGTTTTTAGTCCAGATCTGCCCTAGATGACAAGTGTGCCGGGCCAGGTGTGTCCTAAATCCTTAATTCCTTTGTATATGCTAGTCTTGTGGGTCACTAGAATTTCTTAAAGGCAAGTCAAAGAGGCCCATTCTTCCTTATAAGGAAGAAGAGAGAAGGGGAAAACACAGATTAGTTCAAGGAACTTCAAGCTCCTAACCATTGCTCACACAAGAAAATTCTCCTCTTGGGATCTTTGAAAAACTGGCTGAACTGGACTGAACAGTCTAGGCACATTCTTGTTTCTTGTCTTCCTGGTTGGCTGAGGGGTTATGGAGTGAAGTGAAAAGAGGCAGCTGGAGGTCACTACCTGCTGGGTTCTGTGTGTCAGCTGGCAGGGAACTTCCCCAAACAACCCTATGATTTCAAATAACCAAAGGGAGACAGCAAAAATCTGGAACATTTGAAGCCAATAACCTGACTTGGCTCACACTTATTAAAATCTTCAAAGGCCAAACATGACAATAGCCCCTGTTTTAGATTATCTCCTTCCCACATGCCATGTCTGGAACCATTTTTACAGCACCAAGTACAAAAGCTAAAGAGCTCAGTTTTCTTTCTACACTCACCTCTTGCTGGAGAGGGTCTAGGACTCTCTAGGCCTGTGGGTCACAAAAGACCACGCGTGGTCGGAAGGCTTCCTTGAGGCTCTCTGCACTTGAGCCAAGTTATTTTCAAAACCAAGACGAGTTTAGAGAAGCTGTAACTAAAAGTTTAAGAGAGCTCACACGTTTCCCTTACAAGACAAAACATGTGGGTGGTGTTCTGGGCTATTTTTATGTGAAGTATTTTGTAGATAAACACTTGTTATAAATCTCAGCCTTTCAAGGGAGGCGGGATTGTAATTTTCTAGAGCAGACTTTGTGACACGCCCCAGTGAGTTCTCTCAGCACAATGGAAGCAGCTCACTTTCCTAATCATAAGCAGTAATTGTGATTCCAGCCTCCCAAGGAAACACTTCACTGGTGTAGCCCCCTCCACCTGCAAGTATAATTTTCTCCATAGTTGCGACTCTCATGTTCAAAAGACATAGACATCAGTCAGAACCCAAGTTTCCAATATCAAACTCTCTTTGGGTGTCTGATTTGACTCATGTTTGTTATGCGTGAGTGTGTGGATATGTATGTACACTCACAGGTGTATGCACGCAGAGGGCAGACATTTCACTTGGTATTTTCTTCTACTCTCTATTGCTTTCCACTTCTGCAGGGAGGGAATGAGAACAGGGTCTCTCACTGAATCCAGAGCTCACCATTTAGGCTAAGCTGGCTACTCAGCTACCTATAGCAATTCTCCTGTCTCTGTGCCACTAGACCTGGAATAACACATACATACCACCATTCATGGCTTTTAAGTACGTGCTAAGAACCAGAACACAAGTCCTCATGCTTGCACAAGAAGCGCTTTATCCGCTGCACCATCTCCCCAGCCCCAGACAAAGTCAGAACACCTGGGACACTCATTGTCCCTCATTCTTTGATACCTTCAAATTCTACCATTGTCTTACTATTTTCAGCTAATACAAATGTTCAAGTATCTTCCACCCTGAAGGAATCCTGACTTGGCTCTCTTGGCTGTCTATAGCTATTGTACATACCTTGCTTTCCAAAGAGGCAGGCCTGAGATGTTAAAGGCAGCCTGCAGTGTACATGGGATAAAGAAAGCAAGCCAGCTCTTTCTAAGGATGCTGCAGAACTTGCCACAAGAAAGCATCTAGATGTATCTGATTAACCATTTCTGCCTTCAAAGTAGTATGGTTTGGAAATAATTTTTACGTCCACTTTCCAATAGAATATTGATAATGACTATCTCCAAACACTATCAATTTGAAGGCATAAAGCTTTAAAATAGCTTCTGGATTTCCTTAGCTTCTAGAATGTTGAGGCTAAGGCAAACTAGAAGTTGGAGACAGATTTGAGAAGTGTGAGTGATGCAGGATGCATAAGCCCTGAGTGAAGGGTGGCCAGGGAGGCTCCAAGTCATTTCTGTTGTCCTCTAGTGACTGGCTTTGAGAACGAATGGAGAAAGTTCAGTCAGGCAGCGTGGGCAATATTTTCAGGAAAACCTTTCAGTAATGGCTTGAGCCTCAGCAGACAAGGAGCCAGACAGCTCAGCCTGGGAAATCAGGACTCTCTGCAGTTCTGCCCCAGAGTTCACAAGTCTTGACTGATGAAGATGACCAGATTTGGGGAAGCAGGGACTTGAATCATGTATGTGGGTGCTGTATGTCTAGAGAAACACTAGGTACCATGGTTTGCCTCTGCCTGGTAGTTATTGTTACCTTGGATCATATTCCCAGGGGAGCTCAGTACTGATGCCAAGCCAAGAGGTTGTTCTGTGAGAGGAGAACATGCTATTGCACTGTTGCTCCTTGTGAGGCCTGAGGAATGAAGTACTTCTGCCCATAGAGCAGGGATTCTGTCTCTTTGGTCCACTTGGGAGGTACTAACGGTTTTTTTTTTCTTCCAATAAACACGAGAAAAGGAATTCTCTTTGTGTAGGCTAGGAGAGTATCATCAATCTGCAGACAGTGGGCTGTTTAATCTGGACAGAGACTCAACTAAACCCAGGAAGGATCTATCAAAGCTAGATAAGGGAAGAGAACAGTGAAAGATGAAAAACAACCTCCCATAAGAAAACTTGTTCATAAAAAGTAGATGAGAAATCAAAGGGGAGTATGAGAGATACATAGGATTAATTATGAGGGTGCATACTGTACTCCAGCAGATGGGAAGGACTAACATAAGTTTGAGTGAATCTTGCCTTGGTTTATATGTGTGCATTTATATCAATAATTATATACAGGCTTATTATGTCAGTAATTTTCATACCAACCAGGAGAAATGTGCGAGACACATAATGTTCATTCTTTGTTGTAGATAAGAAAGGAAGCTATAAGGTCAAATGGTAGCTCACCAGAGGCAGAGTTCATAAGAACTCCTTGTGACTTTGAACTGTGTTGGTGAATGTTTTCACATTGCCATCTTTCAGAAACGAGACCTGGGGTGAAAGGTAGAACTTTGAGTACGTAAATCTGTGGGCTCTGCTTTGATTTGTTTGTTTGTTTCTCTTTTAAACTCTGCAGTTACAACGTGAAGTGATAAGTTTCCAGCATCCATCTTTGACTGGAACTATTGGAGTGACAAGGGAGATAATTAAAATTGAGAGAAAGCCAATTGAAAACCTGGCTTTGTGGATTACGATGAGGAAAATACATTGCAACAGCTTAGGGCCTCAGTGAGGCTTTATTTCACTCCCAACAACACAGGACAAATTGCAAAAATGCAAGGAATTAGATCCCTTGGTAACAAACACTAAAGTCACTTTTAAAAATGTCACCAAATGGCTCTGTTGACTCTGTTTTGTAACAAGTCACAGGCAGATGGCACTTTGAAGCGTGTGATACATCTTGGAAAAACAAAATTGCTTAGGCATTTTTGTCTGGTTTGCTAAGATAGAGTGATGATGCTGTAAATGAAAGGAGCCTGGCATGTACTCAACCAAAAGCCTGGGTACCATCAAATGGGCTTGCATCCTTTTCTTGTAAAGATGAGGCTCTGACTGTCAGCTCTGAGCTAGGTTTCCTGAAGGCTTACAAACTTTCATAATAAAAGATACAAAGCAAGCAATGGGAAGAACATTTCCATGTCCTGAATGCCTGCTATGCTCTTCATGTGGTCTATGAAAATTATAAAGCTTGTTTGATTCTTTGCAAAGATAGCCTTTTCTTTAAACTTTTTACTTTATTTTATTGTTTTCAGACAGGGTCTCATATAGTGTAGGCTGGTCTCAATTACATTTGTAGCTAAGGATGACCCTGGCCTCATGAGACTCCTATCTCTTCTTTGTAACTGATAAAATTACAGTGTGAATCACAACTCCTGGTGTATTCAGCTTAGGGGATGGAACATAGGCCCTCTTTGTCCTGGGCAAGCACTCTACCAGATGAACAGTAGACCCAGACCTTGCATTTTAAATGTAAAGAAACTGAGTTCTAGAAGTGACCCACACCTCCTGAGCTTGGATCAAGACCTTGGCATGAGCTAGACTTTCCAATTTTATCTATTCCAGGTAAAATTCTGATGCTGTCTGTTTTTTATCGCTTATCTTAAAACCATCTTCATGCTTTGAAGAATTGTTAAATGTTCAAATGGACACAGAAAGTAAACATTGACATAATGTCTCATTTTGTGTCAAATTCCAAATTTACTATTTTCAGAAGTAGTTTATAACATATTTTAATAAATACTCATTTAAAACCCATTTCAAAGCACATTTTTCTATATAAAAGACTGTAGTGCAAAACATACAGACTTCCAAATTATTTTGTAGCTGGGAATAGCCATGTCCCATACATCATTTGGCGCAATATTTGCACATTCATGTCTTGAATGACTTTCTTGTCTTTTAAAATTTTATTTATTTATTAGGTATACAGGGCTCTGCCTGCATGTATATCTGAAGGCCATAAGAGAGCACTGGATCTCATTATAGATGGCTGTGAGCCACCATGTAGTGGCTGGGAATTGAATTTAGGACCTCTGGAAGAACCTAGTTCTCTTAACCTCTGAGCTATCTCTCCAGCCCTTGAAAGAGGGTTTCCTCGTCCCAAATTATAAGACGAAGTTGTACAAAGAAATTACTTTTACTTTCCTGATTGGACTATGAATTCAACACTGGGGGTGCAGCAACTAACTGTATTAACTGACTGTATTGTGAAAAATGAAGGCCACATGGTGACATTGATGGGGCAAGAACTTTCAAGGGGTTTAGTTTCCTGATGGCACCCTGAGCAGCTGCACCCGAGACCACCTGCATTTGAGCTTCTTGTTATATGACGAGATAGAACCTGTAGTTGCTAAAGGAACTGGGTTTATGACACTCACAGGCAAATACAATGCTAACCGATCCCCATAACAGAATTTTAAGAGAATTCCAGTTTTCTAACATAGCACTATGCTTGTGGCAGTTTTTGTCTGGGATTTGACAAGGATGACACTTGTTTTGTTGGGTACAGACTATGCAGAATGGGGTTCTCTTCCTGGTTGTGGGACCACAATTCACAGAGTCATGGCCCAAGAGACTATTATCCTTCCAGACAATCTATCCAGGGAGTGTGAGGGAGTGGGCACCGGACTCCATGTGACCCACCATTTTGCATTGCGTGGATACAGATGTGACCTTTGGAGAGTGAGAAAGCAACTGGAGAGCTCATTTTGTCTGTGGGTTTACCTTGGGGAAGGACCACACTGAAGTCATAGCAGACATGTATGATAACCAATGTGGTTTTAATAGACCTCCAAAGAAGAAACTTCTTCAGTCTCTTTCCTCAGGAGACCATATAAGCGCTGAAAACCTTGCAGTAAATCTTGTTTTACTTAAATAGACACGGAATTCATGTGGGGGAAGAAAGCACCCTGTTTGTCTGAGGCTGAGTGAGAAGTTAGTGGGCTAGAAAGAGTAGGAGTCCTAGGTTAAGCTGGAGTTCTGTTACTCCCGAGCTCACATTAGCTGGTAAACTTTCTTAGGACTCAATTCAAATGAGCTTCATTGTACAAATAGCTGTCTCCCATCCCGAAAATCATAGGAAAGAGCTAATTTCAGAACACACTGCTGAGGACGTTTGTAAAAATCAGGCTTCGTAGCAGTACGAAGTCCTCTCACTCACCCCACAGCAGCTCGCTATTTATCTCACCCGAAGCTGCCACAGTGGCCCACTTGTGCAGTCCTGCACTGTGTGTCAATGAGCCGCAACCTCCTAGTCCCGTCCTATTTCCCCATCCTTTGCTGCCCTTGAGTTGTCTCTTTGAAGCTTGTTTGTAAAACAAAAATCGGAAATAACGTTTTGCAATTTGGGAAGATGGTAGTTGCTAGAAAGTAGGCCAAATGAGAAAACTCAATCAGCCCCTGGAAATCAACCCATGCATCTGTTCAAATCTGGGCTGTGGGTCCATAATTCAGATTTATATTCTGGAAACAAAGGCAAAATGCAGCAACGGGACAATCGTCTGGATCTGTACAGCTAAGAATACTCAGGCTGCAATTGTTTGGGTAATTAAGAGACAAAGACTCTTCCAGGGGAAGTTCTCTGCATGGGGAACCTTCTCTTTGGGTAGGCGCTGTCTCCCACCTGTGAGGAAATATTCCAGACCCGTTGTTTTGAAAAGCCGTACATGTGACTCTCGGCTAGTAGGGATGGATTGGCTGACTGCCCTCAACGCTGCTTGTGGGCTCCATTAACACACATACGATTTCAGACCTGAAGCCACCCAGGAAATCACCACAAAGCCACACAATTCACCCCATTCCAAAGTCTGCCATGTCCTGGCTCTGTCTTCTCTATCAACTTAATCCCTAGAAATGGTGATGATTAAAGTTTTTGGAAGAGAAGTGATGATTTAATCTTCGTTCAGGACCTCCTCATGAGCTCTGATGAGGGAGAAACTAATTAAAAAAAAACCCAAAAATAGAATAAGGAAGCAAGTGACTACTATGGGTGATTGGCTCAGGGCTGCTTTCTTCTTTTCACATAGCATTCTAGCACGATACTAAGAGAAAAAAAGTAAACTACAAAACAGGGCTCCAAGGCTAAAAGAAAGCCCTGTGGATTTATCATAGCTCTGCAGTGAACTATGGGTGATAAATCAGGTCTAAAATGTATTTCACTGGAGCTGGAGAGATAGTTTAGATGGTAAAGTACTTGCCTAGAAAGAGGAAGGACCCATGTAAAATTACCTAGCATGGAGGTGCATGTTTGTACTGGAGAGGTAGGGACAGGCATGTTCCTGGAGCTCCATGGCTAGCCAGCCTAGCTAGCATGCTTGGCAAGGTCCACGCTAAAGGCACACCCTGTCATAACAACAACAACAACAACAACAACAAAATAATAATAATAGTAATAATAATAATAATAATAATAATGATAATTAATACTAATGTGGACAGAGGCTGTGGAACACCGAGGTGTGTCTTTTGCCCTTCAAGCATGTACACACCTGCACATGCACACACTAATCAATAGTCTTTAAAGGTTTTCAGTGATTTGCCATCCTGTGGTTAATCTGCTGCTCAACCCTGGATTTAGTTCTGTGTGTTTCCTTATGATCCGAGTCTGTCTATGCTAACTGCCTCTTCATCAGCATCGAGTCCCAGAGCGCCCTAGCCAAGATGTGTCCCTTCCCTGGCCTCCGCTCTTACTTCTGTCCATTGATTTGTTTTGTACCTCACATAGTCAGCAAAGGGACATTTGTGTCTATGGTTCTTTTGTTTGCCCTTGCCTCTAAAGCAGAGTCCATGAGAGCGGGCCCCATTGTGCTTTGCTCCCTGTTATGACTAGAGTAATGACTGGTACACGCTGGGTATTCAGTAAGTGCTATGGCTCAAGTAGCACCAGGACTGAAGTAGCAAGGTGGTCACATTACACACACATCACAGGGAATGCTGGGATGAGCTGTTTATGTCTGTTACACAAGCAAGAGCTAAGTGATGTGCTTGAAGTCGTGAAGTTGGAAAGTGATGAAGAGAGAATCATTTTCTTGTGATTCCTAACATGGTTCCATGATTCCTGTTCCCCTCTGCCTCCATGTCCTCTTTCTCAGGCATGACGTTCCCAGCTTTCAAGCATGTGTGTGGCTTTCTTTTGATGCTCACAGGCATGCACTACAGTAATCAGTAGAGGCAACAACTCGAAAATATTGTACTCATCATTTTGAATAGATGAACACTTCTAAAGTAAATCTCTCACAACATAGATTCCATATACATCTTCTTAATATCTATTAACTGACATTAAAAAACTTGTTGTGTAACACACATGGGTATTTTGCCTGCATGTATGTCTGTGTAGCATGTGCATGCAGAGCCTGCAGAATCCAGAAGAAGGTATTGGATCTCCTGGAACTGGAATTATGGACAGTTGTAAGTAGCCATGTGGGTGCTGGGAATCAGACAGGGTCCTATAGAAAGAGCAGCCAGTGCTCTTAACTGTGGAACCCTGCTCTCCAGCCCCTTGACTGATTGTTTAAAATTGCACTGATTTTTAATTAAAAATATCTCGATGGAAGCAATCTTCTGCTCTGCTGCTCACTGATGCTGGAGGCAGCCATTGCAACTGGTGACCAAAGTCCACATGGTCACAGGGCTGAGAAGGTGACATACACTGAGAGAGTAGGAGCTCACTGGACATAAGTGAGACAGTAAGCAACCCTGGTTTACTGTTGACTCTAACCACAGGGCATGACACAAATTGTGTGGGTAGAAAGTGCTCAATCTCTTGCCCTGGACAGAACTCTGCTTTCTTCAGGTAAAGGTCGTACTAGATGTACATGGACTCATAACCTTTGTGCCCCAGCCATACTTCCCTTGCCATCACTAATTACAGAGCTAGGGAAGCACGGTAACTGGTAAACTCTGGTGTATACGTGGAGAATTTGCTAACAGAGAATCATAGGTATCCTTTGCAAATGAAGCACAGTACCAAGAATGGTTATAACCTTGTTGATAGCAACTATGAGCAGCCCTGGCAAGATAGTTCTTTCCTTTCGGGACAGACACAGCACCGGCCCCTGAAGAGCTTGAGAAAGGGTGGGAAAGAACGTGGAATTGTGAAAACACACAGGATGTAGAATTAGAAAACCCAATTGACTCCTATCCCTGCTAACATGGAGCTGTGTGGTGTTGGGTGAGTGTGTTAGAGTGTCAGTATGTTTGCATGAAATCAAGGTCAATAGTGTTTCCCCAGAAGGCCGTATTGAGAACTGCTAAGGGAAGGCACATGAAGGAATGCATGTAAGCAAAGGAAGAGATGAAGAGCTTTTGCAATAAGAAAAATAGGTCATTTTCTTTCTAATCCCTGTGTCCAGTTGCTCATGTGACTACCCCATTAGCTTTGGCTTCTCATATATAAACAAGAATGAAAAAACTACCTGTAATTTGAACTCTTACTTGAATGCCGCTGACATGTTATAGGGAGGAAAGTGAGGTACAGGGGTGTTATGTAGACACACACAGAAACCAGTTAGTTTTACATCTCTGACCCTCCAGCTTCAGATCCTGTATTTCTTGGCAGCTGTCTACCTCCTCCACAGAGCAGGTGAAATGTGACCAGGTAATGGACCAAAACACCCTAATTGTCCAGTAACATTTCCTTAAGTCATCTCCTTTCACACACAGTTCATCTTCTCCTGTCTTATGATACAGTGCGCACACATGTCAAATGGTAGCATCCAACGTCTTTAGTCCGTGAAACAAAAGCTATCTTGTACTGTGTGAAGATTACAAACAGGATCCCTCTGAGCAGGAGGGATATTTGTTGTGCCTTTCTGTCAGTCACTGCAGTAGGCGAGTGATATCTATTTAGGTGAAGGTGAAAGGTGAGAGATTACCTCAAGTTCAAAGTCAATATGGTCTGTTCACTAGAGGTGTGCTCTTGGACTGGATTGTTAGGAGTTCCTGGTAACTTGCAGAATCTAATTAACATTTATAGTTTTTTAAGTGTATGCTGACAATTTCCGAGTCACTAACAATGAGACATTATCATCATCATCCTTATCATCATCATCATTGAATGTCATTGCGTGAACCCTAGAAGACAGATTTTATCAGCTAGCCCTAAGAGTGCTCATTCTTGTTAATCTGGGAACATTCCAGGGAGTCTGGAGCACACACTTTAGTCAAGGGTGTGGAGCATTACTAATTTAAATGAAAACACATTGAGAGATCCAATCTGATGATGGGGTAGGCAGTGAGATGTTGGGATACAAGTCCCTTATAGCCATCAAACCACATTGAGTACCCTAAAAAACGGACGCTGAATTCTCCAAGAATCTGTATAATCTTATGGCAGAGGGTTTGCTTAAAAATTTCCTTGAAGCTTGTTATGATCTTTCAATGATTCCAAAGTCACAAATCACAATCCAATGTAAAATACCAGTAAAAGAAATGCATGTTGACAAAGTGCATCACTTACGAAAGCACACAATTTATTCTTGGAATTGCTATTAACAAGAGTCTGTCCTTTACTCTATGGTTATGCTATTGTCTTGCATTATGCAGCCCCATGGAGTAGAACATTTGTTTAACCATAAAACAGACATAAATAAATCATCACTTTTATCAAAAAAAGAAATGGAGGGCAGGAGCTATCCTGCTGGCTTAGAGGTTTTCTTCCTCCATTAGAGTCTTACAGCAGATGGAAGGAATCATCTTCACCCCTGGGTTCAGCAGGAACAGACTCACAGACGGTCCTATCATTCACCGGGAGCTGTTGTGTATCTGTGCTATGCTCCCGGTGAGTACTGATCTGTAGCTAGGAGGAATGTATATCTGCGGCTTTTCAAAACTAACCCAGGCAAAGCTGAGCCTGACTTTCACTTTCTCTCTTTAGTTTGGCACACGTGTCCCCCAGAAATGTCTTGTTGACTGAGGCCCAAGTCAGTAAACACCCCCAAGCATCAGAGAAGCACAGAGTGTAAGACAACAGAAGCCAAGAGTCTTCTCCAGGGTGAAAAATAGCCTGAAGATGTCTGCATGGATGGGGGAACAGGGAGAGAGGGCTGTTTACTTACAGTGTGCGCAAGAACTCCCAACAGCTGGATGCTTGGAACTCTGCACAGATGTGGACTTTAGCTCAAAGACCCTTTCCTTTTGGCAGCAAACAGCACTCACTTTTTTTTTTTTTTTTTTTTTGTGTGTGGCTTCAGATTGATACTTGCTTTCCCGATTTGCTTCCAAAAGTGTTTTTCCAGGCTTCAAAGAGTGGCGGGTAGAGGGAGCCTTCAAGGACGTCCAATGGTGCGGGAGTCTCAGCAGAGCGCCTGGCTGTTTGAAGGCGCTTCACAAACAAAAAAATAAATATCCTTTTTAATTTGCTGGCTTGTTCCCCAAATCATGTTTGGGAAAGAATGCCGAGTCTTGATAAAATCTAAAGTTCAAGTTGAATGTCTTGTGTTTCATATGTGGGAAATCAAAGCTCTCTGACAGATCTTCTAAGGCCGGCTGCTATTGTTTCCTAATTGCTGCTATAGAGAGTATTTGTGGCAGCCATCAATGTCATCGCCTTTAGTTGGCAGTGGAAGGCCGAGTTGCAAAACTTCACAAGGATCACACAGCTAGCTGGTAGACGATTCCCTATTAGCCTTTGGTACTATGTCCATGGTGGGTTGTGGAGGCAGATGCAGGGTTTTGATACCTGTGTTTTGGTCGTTAGGAAATAGAACAGTGGATAAGGTTCTTTATGTCTCTGAGTTATGTTTCTGGTAGCTATAAAATGGAATAGTAATATTAGCGGCCCTAGTTCGGTTGTGTAGGATGGTGATCCTTGAGAAAGCACTTCATCAAGGATGCAAGTGATGGATGGTACCATGTAATGGAATTTCATCAGTACGTCTCCATTCTCATTGCTTGGGTCTCTTCTTCTTACTCACATTCCTTCTGGAAGAAGGCTCTGAGATGTGTTTAGGTGAAAAAGTTGAGTTTTGGTCAGAGAATGAATGGGACAAGATGTAGAGAAAGAATGAAAGGGGATAGTCTGTCTAGACATTTTCTCAGAGAGAATACTGGATGTGGAAAGAGAAAATTCAAGACTAAGTCACTGCCTAGAATATTAATCAGCAAAAAGAAGCCTAAGGTGTCACTTAGATATTTCAATCCAGTGGAGATATGATGTCTCATTTTGCTGTGGTGAAGGAAGACCTTGGGATGAATAAGTCATGGGGATGGAGTTCACACTAATTAGATTAGTCACCTTATGAAGACCTTTTTACCCTTCTTCTATGTGACTACACAACATTGGATTCTCTGTAGGATACAGGTAATATCTCATAAACAAAGGCTGGGTCCTTACCAGATGGCTGAACTGCCTTTCCCTTTGATCTTGGACCTGCCAGTCTCCAATTCTGTGAGAAATACACTGTTTATAAATTTCCTGGTTGAGCCATTTTCCTGTAGCTTGATTACTGAACTAAGACAGTAATCTTTTCCGGCATCAAATGTGGACAAAATCTGGTTAACGTACTGGGAGCACTTCTGCTTCCCATTTCATCCAGGGCATTGGTACCAGTACTCCTGGGTTCTGCCCTGCCTTCTCTTCCTCGAAGGGGAAAATTTTCTTCTTTCTCTGTCATCCACCTTTTTGCCTCTCTATGATTGCCACTTTAGCTTTCTTTGATAGAGCCAAAATTGTCTTTCCATTTCTCTTTATCCTTACAGCAACCACAGATGCCGAATAGAGATCTGTTCTCCCCTTGAAAATGTACAACAGCCCAGGTCTAACTCATATTTAATCATGTCATTGACTTTCATCACCCATTCATAAACTCATTTTCTAAATGTCATTTTGGTTAAGACCTGATTCTTCTCTTTGGCAAGAACAGTTTTCTAATTAAACCTGTCTCAGTGAGCTCAGCCTGACACATGAATCTTGGGAGTATGTAACCCAGCCTTGGCTGAGGCCAGAGAGAGAGTGAGAACAGAGCTAATATTGAGGATGCTGACTTAACGTTCTTCTCACAGAATCCTTAGAGCAACTCTGAGAAGTGGGTAGTGAGTCACAAAAATAGTGGCAATAAGCAACCATGGCCTGCAATGGCCAGAGTCCTGCTCTTTCAGTGTGAGCCCTGCTCTCATTTATCCTTCCTACACTTAAAAAATTCTCAGCTCTGAGTGCCTTTTCCTCATTAATTCCCAATTCAGTTGATCTGAGAGGAGAGAGTTGTTCCTAGTACCAGGGGAAGAAAAGGCACATGGAGGGCAGCCCTGGGGGTCCCACAGAGCTGAGGGTGACAGATCTGGATACTGCCCAGGTTGCCACCTCCCAGCTTCCTTTCTCACAATTAGCTTCAAATTTGATCTCATGCTCCTTCTTTTGCGGTACTTTCTTTGATGACCTTCACTGTTATCTTTCATTTTATCTTGTAGTATATAATATTTCTCTTTCATAAGATTTCCTCCTTTTATAAAACTTCATAACTGTACTTTACCATGATTGTAATTGTAAAAGTACATATGCACTTCCAAGAGAAATTGAATAACATCTGTCTGCCTTACTGGTTGTAAATTCCCTGAAGGCAGGGACATACTCTTGCTAAAGGTCTCTCCATCAATTATACTGACACATAAGGGTCTATAAGGGAAAAAGGGAGGGTTGAATAAGGACTAGCTACAAAGAAGATAAACAACAGAAAGGTAATACAGGGTTCACAGCAGCAGTGAGATTAGCCAAATATACCTTTCAGAACAGTGCTGGATCCCTTTTATTAAGTTCCTTGCTTAGCCCTTAATGTATTCTTCCCATCCTACTTTGCATAGTCTTGCTAGTTTGGATAACCAATGAGATATCCCTTAGAGTAAAGAGAGGCAACTGAGGACTAGACCTTTAACCTCCTTTTCGGGCATTCTGGTCAACCTCTGGACTCCTGGAAGTGCAGTTCAGTCAGCTTCTAGATGACAGGGCTACCTGTTCATCATCACCACTGGTTTCTTTCTAGAAAGAGAGGGGGTAGGGCTTTGAGGGAATAGTGTAGGAGCATGAAAAGAAAATTTTTGTGTTTGTTGTTTGTTTTTTAACAGGAAAAGACATTCTTGGCCCAAGTGACTGTGTATACAAAAAGAGTGAATTGCAGAATGCTGGGCTTAGAGAACTAAGGAACATAGTTTTATTCGGTGGGCTTCTAGAAAAATGAATTATAGCAGTGAAAGTGTCACACATATGATATGTTTTATCAATATTCTATTTTTTTTAGCATTTAGATAACCAGTGAGAAAGCACATATTGAATTGTTTTATAAACTGAAGAAAATTCTTTAAACATTTTTATTATAAATTCTTTTGGATGAGGATAACCAGATTATTAGACTAAGGAGTCATTCTTTAGAAAGCAAATTACTTATGTAATGCTTTAATCTGTAATCTGAAAAGTTTGATTAATTTTCTTTTGATCGCTTTTCAAATCCTAGATCATAAACTCTCTGAATCTTAAGTATCAGTGAATTGGACTATACTTCCAACTGGGTGTTGTCACTCCTGGTCGGTTCCAGCCTTCCTTCCATTTCTTCCCTTCTTTGCCTCCTGCTTTTCTACTCCATGCTTTTTTTTCTTACTCTCCTTCTTCCTCTCCCTTCTTCCTCCTCTCTCACTTTTTTCCCTTTCTTTCTCCCTTTTCTAGGAACTGGAAACCTAGAGCGTTGAAGCAGAATCCCCAGTACCCAAGCCAGTCAGAGGTTCATAAGGATGTGCGAACAGAAGAAATGTAGAGGGGATTATTTTTCATGGCAGCTGTCAGCCCATGTGATATTTGGGGAGCCTCAATGTTGGTTTCTGTTTTGGAACATCTTAGTGTGGGTGACCAGTTATTTGGTGGATCTGGGTTTACAGCAATGCAACATCATTTTTCTCCAAGTGGTCCACAGCCGCTTCAACAAAATGTTTACTTTGGAACCAGCTACATAGTCCTGGGAAGCTACAGCAACAAAAACATTAAACCCCAACAAATAAACTAAGGTAACTTCCCTACTGGTGATATCTTCTGGTAATAGCAAAACTACCAAAGGATGCAAGCAAAAGCAGCCATTCACTTGTGTGATGTGTTAGGATTTAATGAATGTATAATTTCTCTGTTCTTTCAATATATTTTTAAGGTTTTGATTTCTTGTCTGAAATTCCTTCCAAGAGTGATACTTATTTCTCTGATTGGATGTTAATTGATAAGATTAATTGTTTCTAAGCATATCTAAGAGTTCAAGCCTTTTAGTCATTGTATTACTTTTATCCAATGTGTTCATTTTCTCAAATAAAATATTCCTTATTGATAGTTTTCATCTCTATCCTTTAATTATTTTTGTCTGGGCATCATTGCATTATATGCAAATGGACACAGCAACAGGTTAGCATTTATTGGGCTTTGGTTGCTTCATATCTAAGTGTGTGAAGGTTTGACGATACGTGTCTTCCCCAAAACCCATAATGAACATCTACAGTTCTTATAGCAAGGTTGGGAGGGAAAGCCTGTCAGAGGTGGGTTATGGCATGAAGAAGGACCAGCACACTTCTCGTCGGACTATATTAGGTACCTCCTTTAGTCTGGCTCCCCCTGTGTCAGCCCACTTGTCCCTGTAGCTTCTGCTGCATTACAGGGCAGGCTGGATCTTTAACAAGATGTGACCATCTGGTACTTTCCTGTAGAATTTTGAATCAAAGTGGACTTATTTCTTTAATAAATGACTTTGGTTTTAAGTGTTTTGTTGTAGCAAAAGGAAATGAAGAAAGACAGCATCCAAACCAGAGGAGAGCAAAACTACAATTCTATTGCCATCATTCCTAAATACTTAGAGTTCACAAGGTAGGAAGCAAAATTAATAGACTAGGTACTGAATTAGAGGAGGCGAAATTATTATTAAGGTTATATAATAAAGTTAATGTTTAATGTAATAACTGTTTTCGGGATCAGACCCAAACAGATACACAAAAGTAAATTTCTCATATAACAACAACACAAAGACTGTTAAACACTAACAAGCAGCATCTAAAATCAAAAATGCTTCTGGTTTCTCTAAAGAGGGACATTAACATTTTCTTGTCTGTTTTTTGTTTTGTTTTGTTTCTGTTTTTTTTCTATTGAGCCTGAATCAGCTCAACTTGTGTGCAGAGACTCATAACACAGTGCTAGCACCATTCATGGCTTCTTTTGGAATCATTTTAATTAATCTTTACTGTTGTATTAGGATAAAATTTAACAATATTAAGTATATCAAAGGGCAGAAACAGGAGGGAAGTAGTGTGGCTAGGCCCTTCTTCAATGCCGCTTAGGGACACTGTTTACTTGTGGGTTATATTATATTTCTTTCTAATTAGAGTTCAAAAAGTTTAGGGTTTAAAAATTAGCTCACACCATGTGAACTCTGATAGGAACATGTCTCAATGAGCTGCATTTGCTGATTCATCCCAGCCTGTATAATTAAACGTGTAGAACAATGGAGAGTAAATGGGTGGTGTAGTGGTGCTAGGTAAGGAAAAAATCATGTGAAAGTTGTTGAAAACTATGTCCTGGGGGAGCATTAGAATTTGGAGTTAGTTGGTAATCTTATTCTTGTTATTATTTTAAATCTCTCTCCCTCCCTCTTTCTGTGGTGTTGTGTGTGTGTGTGTGTGTGTGTGTGTGCGCGCGCGCGTGTGTGTGCATGTACCATGGAGTGTGTGTACAGGTTAAATGATAACTTGATTGAGTTAGTTTTCTCCTTTGGCTTGTGCATTCAGGGGATTTGAACCCAAGTCCTTGGTCTTGGTGGCAAGTGCCTTAACCTGCTGAGCCATCTTACTGGCCCCATATTATTCTTAAGACTATAATTTGGAAAGCTGTTTTCTCCATTAAGAGCTCTTCTTATAAAGACTGCAAACTGCCTTTGCTCTAATGTTAAGATTTTGATCAAAAAATTTCAAAGACAGGCTCAGCTTCAAAGCATAGTTTGTGAACAAAAAGCATTTCCTGGTTTACTTCATAAATGATGACTCATACTAATAGGGTCCCGAGTCTCAACATTTTCCTTTATTAATAATTTGTTTCTCTGTCAACAGTAAAACTAAGAGTCCATTAACAATCTGGTCTCAAGCCCTTCCATTTCTCTGTCTCCCTGTGCCAAACCATCACTATCCTTTCTTCTTTCTCCATTCTTCATCTCCAACATCGTACCCACACTGTCTCAGCATCCTCAGGCACTGCACACTCATTTCTTGTCTTAATCAACAATTAGCTCCCATTTACTTCACAGATTATTCTGGTTCCATGTGTTTACTGAGGCCTGGCTTGTTTTACAAATAACACAGAACAGCTACTTTGGAGAATCCAAACAAAATTCAAATCACATGCTGTTTGTTTGAAAGGTAAACATGACACCAAAAAGAAAACACATGAAATGATCTACCCAGGGCTGAGAGGTTCTCCAGAATGTGGAACTTCATTGATAAAAACCAGGGAACTCTTAGGCTAATTAGGCAAAGTTGGTTAGTTGATCTTTGGTTCAAACAGTAAATCTAATGTGTATACTGTTCCCTCTGAGCTTTGTGCAGCAATCCCTGTAATGTGAGCCCATGTTTCATGAAGCAGGATCTCTAGGGTGTTGTTCTAGCTGTAGTGAATATATTTCTTTTGCCTCCTTTTCTGTGTGGCTCAAAGAAGGTTGCCTTGTGCATTGTCTTCTGCTCTTACAGCATGCTCCAATCTGAGCAAGTCAAACAGGTTGAGCCATGGAGAACACATGTGATACATCTGGCAACAAAGGTCAGTGGCATGTATGACTCAAGAAAGACAGTCCTTGGAAACATATCTCAATTCAGTCATTGGTCATTCTTCTCCACAATGTGAAGTTCACAGATGTAGAGGAAGGAGGAGTTACACACACACACACACACACACACACACACACACACACACACACACACGGACACATGCACACACGCACACACGCACACACATGCACACACACACACACACACACGGACACATGCACACACGCACACACACACACACATGCACACACAGGCACACACTCACACAGGCATACACACAGAGGTACACATATGCAAACACATACATACAGGAACACACACAGATACAGAGAGGCACACACATGCACACACGAGCTCACACACAGAGGCACACAGGTACACACACTTACACACACACACACACACACACACACACACACACACACACACACTCACACGCGCGCACGAGAGAGGAGATATCTTGCCATGCCTGAAGCTAAGACTATTCAATTGCAAGAGATAAGGCATTCCCATTGTTTTGTAAGCTACTTAGAATCAGGTACCTGTTATGTGCAACCCAGAGAGTGGGAACTAATAGACAGACATGCACTCTTTTCCCCTGGATTCAATCCTGTGAGAGCTATGTACGGTGAATCATGTTGGTAATCACCAACATCCTGCTTCCTATAAGTATAGGTTTGCAGTTTGCTTGATGGAAGTGTTAGTACTTCCCTTTTACACATCATGAAAGTAAGGGGGCAATAAGTAATGAGTCCACACTTACACATTTATTCCATGGAAAGCATGGGGACCAAATCCAATTTTTAATTCTAGGCCCATAAGTAAATTTCTAATGTTCGTACTGTTGAAAAAGAAAATCTCTTGAGATATCTAAGTTAGCATTAGATTTTGACAGACATCCCACGTGCAAGCATAGATTATACCAGACACCTGCTGTTTGCTTTCAAAACCCCCGTTTCACTGGATGCTTCATAGAAAGGAGACAGATATGTCAGAGTAAAGATAGAACGTGATATCCTGCTCTGCTGCAAATTTACATTTTTTTTCCAGCGAGGAAGCTTGAGGCAGTGCTGTCAGGTTGCCAAACTCCCTTCGGTGTTCAGTGACAATCAGGAACAGCCCCGCAAAGGAGGGGTTCTTCACCAATCCTGTTGGCAGCACAGAGACCCTTTAACGGTTCCCTGTAACTCAAACGTAGCGTGTTTACAACACCCTGAGCCTGTGAGATAAGCATTCTGGGAATTTTCATTTATCACCTCTTCCCATATGCTTGGCTACTGATGCACCTGAAAGATTGCTTGCCTGGGAAGTGTTTCTGTTCTGTGGTGGCATTTTTTTTGCGCTATAAAAGTCAGAGTCTGACTCTGGGAAGTTTGTGGGTCATTTTTTCCCCCAGTGTAATTTTATGTGAGGTTATTTCAATTTGTGGGGGGGGGGGCTTGTTAATTTTAATTAAAACGGAAAGATAACGTATAGTACAGGCAATACTGTGGGATAATTGCTTTTGAACTAGGCTTAGTGTCACAGGCCTATAACTTCAGTTACTCAGAAGAGTGAGGTAGGAGGGTCACACTTCAAGGCCCAGCCTGGATTACTTAGTGAGGACCCATCTCAAAACAAACAGTAAAAGGGGGCTAGGGATGGAGAACAGGAGTAGACCTCTTCTTGCTTAGCATGTGTGAGGCTCTGATTTAAATCCCCGGAATCACACACACACGCACACGCACACATACATGCACACCCTTGTGTACACGTGTGTGTGCATGCCTTTCGCGTAATATGTTGCATATCTCTTCTCCATGGCTATACGGTAGTTCAGTTTTCAGCTGTTGCTGTTAGCATACTGTGGCAGAATGGACAATTTTACAATGTCACCATCTCATAATTGTTCTTATCTTTTTTCTCCTATTGGAAGTGTGAAACTTGCCCAGGATTGCATGGCTGGTAAATGATGATGAAGCCAAGATTCACTCATTCCATGGCTATCAGGAGGTTCCAGCAAGTGCTAAGTGTAATGATAGGGTTGATAAACCACCAACACCAAGACTACTCATGTTTTAACTGAATATGAATACAACATCCCCCAAATTATAGAGTCAACCAAAAGAGGCAGCCTAGGAGGCAAGGGCTGTGCTTGTGTGGTCTAGGGGATCTGCCCAACATCAGCCAGGAAAACAGCCATTGCTGGTTCACAACAGATTAATTAGATGGAGAATATATGAAGCCTTTCCAAGTGGAAAGCAGCATGACATCTCTAATTTCATTAAAGAGAGACACAAAAGAAGAAGGGACATTTGCAGCCATCTTTTGAGCGTCAGTGCTGGGCCAGTCACTCACTGTCTAGTGAAAAAAGTCTACAGAGCAATCTCCTAAGAAAAGTACATTTTCCTTTTTACATTTCTCAGGCTTTCACTTTCCGGATGCTTTTTTTTTTTTAAATGTAAAGCCAGTGTTCTTTCTTTTTAACACTGTTTTGAGTTAGACCTATCACATTGCAGACCTTCAGTGAATGTTGGTTTCCCACATGTTGCTCAATGCCTATTTCCTCCTTCTTCCTTACTACAGAGATCTTCTTTAGGGAGGCAGCATAATGAATTCATACATGTTTTCCCAGACTCCATCAGAGGCCATGTGACCCACCCCCTAGGGAGAATGGCAAAGGAGCAGAGATTCATGGAGAAGGTTGCTAGGAAAGAAGCAAGACAAAATCTGTAACTGCCTGCTCAGATTTGGTTATTTGTAGTTTATCACCGGTACAAAATAACGCCATGGCATTGAAGTAAAAGAGAGCTGCTAGCCAAGATAGGGGTTCAGAAATGTAGGGGTTTGTGGCTCTTACCCCACAATTCATGTCTTGTAGCCCTAGCCTTCAATTTGATGTCTGAAGATAGAACTTTGGGAGGTAATTGAGTCATGAGCATGGAGCCCTCATGAAAGAAAGAGGTTAGTGCCCTTTATAAGAAGAGACCTGGGAGCAATGGTCTCTCCCTCTCTGCCAGGAGATGGCATTTCAAGAATGAAGGTTGGACATGGCCAATCACTGGACGTGAAATCTACCTATCCATAGGTCATTAACTACTCAGTCTACAAATCTGATAATTAAATATTTGCTAAGTCACCCAGTCAATGGTGTCTTGCTAAAGGAGGTCAAAACTAAGTCAGACACCATTGCACCAACTCTTGACTACATATCCACACATTTCTTTTTAAGCAAGCAATCTATTAAGCCAGGCCACAGAGGCTGATTTGTTTTTCTCAAAGTCAGACACACTCCCTCACTGACTGGTTCCCCCTTAACGTTTTCATCCTAGACTCATTAAGGAATACTTTCAGAGCTGAGCATAATACATCACTGTTACAAAAGATTTGGCTCCTTTGTGAATAAATTCTCTTGAATAGTTCATATTTCTTTGTAGATGATGTATCATTTGGCTACAGTGTAGCAAAAATTCTGCTCCAACAAAACACCAATTAAGCATGGCCTCCTCTCTGCAGTACACAGTCACAGCTTGCAGAGACAGTGCCACCTGGCTGAAGGACTAGCCTGTGCCTATGCTTGATCTGGCCAACCATGGGTTCATCAGACAAAACAGGAAAACCAGAGCTTCAAATAAACAACACCCAAAGTAGAGGTATAGCTAGCTGGAGAGTTCCTGGGACAGCTTTAAGCTTCACAGTTGTCAGTCCTGTAACTTGATCAGTGAAGTTTAGTAGGAAACCATACACACACATACACACACACACACACACACACACACACACACACACACACACACACACACACACACACACCATGGAATCCAGATTCCGGTTACTACTAAATTTCTTACTGGCTGGTGCTGTGAGATGAGAATTCTCATGTTCCCAGGTCTCAGTTTTCTACATTGCAATGTGGTAAGAGGATGATGAAAATGATAATGATGATGATGATGATGGAGGTAATAATAAAACCCCATCACACAGATAGAGCTGGTGGGAGGAGTAAACAAGGTGTTGAACGTGAAAACAATCTGTAAGCATTGCATTTTGCACACTTGTTGCTATGCAGAGGCAGAAGGCAGGCCAAGTCTGAACTTGCATGTGCAGTTGCCATCTGGCGTTCACCCACACCCTGGAGGTGTGAACTGAGATGCTGAAGGATATACTGGCTGTAAATGCTCTGTTAAGGGTCAGTAATGAAGACCTTTCATAGTTGTAATTGTTTCTTATAAACACAGGTGCCAATTATTAATGAGGCCATTGGGTTAAGAAGGAAGAAAATGATCAGCTTTTGATTATTATTATTATTATTATTACAAACAGGTTGGAATTTCACATATTTGACATTTAAGTTAAACAGCAATGAGAAACCATTCCCCCAAACCTTCTGAGGACAGAGCATTTGTGATTTTGTTTCTGCAATCCAACATTTGGCTTAAGCACACGAATCAGTCCCTAGTAAGTGGAGTCAGGGGGTGGCCAGGTTTAGAACTGCTTGTAATCAGAAGTTAGTTCACTAGGCATCCACAAAAGGATACTCTTTGTAATCTGAAATTAAGGAGACATGGGTCTGTTTATCTGGGCTAAAAGGGGAGCATGAACTTTCTCTGCCGTAGATAACCTCTCATGTCACACAATCCGTAGAAACAAGTACTGTTGGCTATGTGGCCAACATCATGGTAGGAGCACCTTGAAGTGTGGGTGCCATGTTCATCCTCAAGTGACAAATGAGGAGATGGAGGAATTTGTTCAGAGCTAGTTATCCCGCTTCATGGAAACTCAGGTAGCCCGAACCCCATTCCCTGTACTTCACCATGATGCTGCTGTCCCTTGAGGGGAGGTAAATAGGCAGAGCACATGTTAGACAGCTGGGCTGAGAATCTCTAAAGTGCAAGAGTTTGTGTATTTTCTTAGGAGAAGGCTGAAGAACTGCTGAGGATCTTTTGGGCTGTGGGGGGAAGGGTAAATGTAACCATTCATACAGAGCAATGTTTCTTTCTAGTCTAATGGGAGATTTGGGGATTTGGGAAGACATCTGGAATTTATTTATGCCACTTGGATTTTGTAATTCAATATTAAATTCTTATGATGAAGCACAGTAGGCCATATTCGTGATCTGGCTATGTGGGGCATATGTTTGCAAACTGGACTTTAATATCTGGCTACAGTACCACAGTATTGCCAGGGTCATTCTCTCAAAGGGGAGGAGCACATATCTGGAATCATTTTTTATTGTTTGTAGACATGGCGGTGGAAGGAACTATATTTCAGAGTATTTCTTCACAGATAACACAGTAAACAATGTAAGTGATTTGCCTATGCTATGATGATAGCACAAAGATAGAAAAGTCCTGTTGTATAACCCTACTCCTGGGGAGACACAGCCTTAGATTTGACATGTGACCTTAAATTGGTATTGCCTTCCTGCTATTCATGTAATTGAGAACCGTTTCTCCAAGCTACTTTGTTTTTGTTTGTTTGTTTGTTTGCATGTATGTGTGTTGCTGCACATGTGTGTGGGTTCATGTAAAGTCAAGAGGCTGAGGTCGGGTGTCTTTCTTGATTGTCCTCTGTATTCATTGGATGGGACAGGGTCTTTCACTGACCTGGAGATTACCAAGCTGTCTGGTCTAGTTAGGTAGCTTGTCATGGGCACCTCCTTCTCTGCCTCAAGAGCACTGAGATGATGAAATACCTAAAAACTTTTAAAATGTGGGTGTTAAAATGTGGGTGATAAAAGCTTTATTTACAGGGCCACCTCCCCAGCCCCCAAGTGAATTTCTTGACCTTGTTCTATAGGAGAAAATCACCGGAAGGTGTCAGATGAACTGCATTGGTATGAAGTTGGGGATTTGGGGGTGGTGTGTTGGTGTAAAAGCAAAGTGCCAATGTAAGGAGAAGGTGACATCATCAGTAGTTCTAAGTCTCATGCCAGGGTAATGTACTTTATTCTGAGAGTAGTAGGAAACTAACAAAAAGTTAACTTTTCTTATTGTAAAGAAGTTTTGTGTTGAAGAAAACAAGAAACAAAGATAAATACTTTAGAATAATAATAATAATAATAATAATAAAATAACAACAGATAATGCATGGTCTCCCACCAGCTCATGGATTAAAGGCATAGTACACACCTGGGGTGCTATTCTGGCAGATGACAGATAGAAGGAGGTGGGGCCTGGTTGGAGGAAGAAGGTCCCTGAGACAGGTGCTTGAAAAATGTCTCTAGCCCCTTCCCATCTCTCTGTTTCCTGGCTGCTCTGAGCAACTTTCCTCTGCTACACCCTAATGGAGTCTGCCTACCATGGACTGAACAGAAGCTCAGAATCCTTGAGGCAAAATGCATCTTTACTCTTTGAACTTTATTTTTTATTTGTCACAGTGATAAAAGTGGTTACATCTTGAACAGATTATTTTAATTAAAATATAATCAGATTGTATTCATTCTTCTACACAGTTCTCTATGATCCTACATATATCTATCAATAAAGACTTTCTGATATTATCATCTTTGATGGGCTACATAGTATATGTGGCTGTACAGTTGTGGCACTTTTAGTATTATAAGTTTTGATTTCTTAATTGAATCCATGTATTAGAGCAATAAATATCTCCATAATGAACATTCTTGTAGTGAAATTACTTTTAATGCATGTGTATGATTGTTTGACCAGACTACTTTAAATCATATACTAATTTACTTTTAGTGTGTGTGTGTGTGTGTGTGTGTGTGTGCGTGCGCGTGTGTGTGTTTTGTATAGGTGCACACATGCATGGTGTGCTCGTGAAAATAAGTAGACAACTTGTGAGATCAGTTCTCTCGTTCCACCATGTGACACCTAAGGACTGAACTCAGGCTTGGGAGTAGGTGCCATCTCACTAGTTCCCTTTAGGATAAATTATGAGACACTGAAGGATACGATCTAAAAATACAAGACTCGTACATATTGAGAAATCTGTTCCCAGAAAAGTTCTGTGAATTAATTGCCTTGCCCAAAGTTGTTGTTGATGGCTATAAACTTTGACAGATTGACCCAAGAAAGTGATCACGATGTTGAAATTGGAGAGGCTCTGAGATCAGTGTAGGGTGCTGAGAGGAGGGGGAGGGGGGGCTGTTGTCTTGGGAGAGGGAACTCGCAGTACCTTCAAATGTCTGAAGGGCTGTTACCGTGTTCTGTGTCATTCCGAAGCACAGAACTAAGATGGATTTGTAGCAATGTCTGGAGGACAATATGTTAAATGAAATAAGTCAGAAGCAGAAAGACAGATGCAGCATGTCCTCACCCTCATTCAGAAGATAAAACACTGATCCAATGCAGTAGAGGTTAAAATGGTGGCTAACGGAAGCTGGGAAGGGTAGGGAGAGAGGGAGATTAGGGGTGCTGGCTAATGGTTAAACATGTTCAGGTTAGAGAATTAAATTCTAGTAGTCTATAGATCAGTAGGGTAATTGGAGTGAATAGTTAATCATATTTCAAAACATACTACAAAAGAAAGTTCCAAGTGTCACCAAACAAACGAATGACGAGTGTTTGAAGTAGTATATCTGCTGGTGACTGACTCTGTGTTCAATGTATGTGTATACCTATTTGGAAATTTCAAATTGCCACTCACTATTCTTCATTCTCCCTTGGCCAGTATGCACAATCATTAGATTATCATGTATAATAATAGAAAAGATAGGACTAGGTATGTGGCTCAGGTGGTAGCATATTTACCTAGCAATAGGAAGCCCTAGGTTCTACTCTGAGCCCATCACTGAGCACTCATGTGAAGGAACATGCCTATATCCTACCACTAAGGAAGGAGAAGCAGGAGGATCCAAAGTTCAAGGCCATCCTCAGCCATAGCTACATCATAATTTCTCAAAAAAAAAAAAAAAAATGAACCTAGGCAAAACCGAGCTAAAAATAAATTTAAAATAGTTAGGAAAGGAGTCTGCCTTCTTAGGAAAAATATTTTCCTAATTTAATGCTGATATATGAGAATGAATTATGCAGTATCTTGGAAAGGGTTGAAGATTTGAGATCTTCATCTTTTCAAAGCAAAATACAACTTTGCAAGAGTACTGTGTTTCCCTTTGACCCGTGGTCTCTTTCAGGCTAGCTAATACTGGCAGGCCTTAGATAGAAGCCTAGCTGTGATGTCACTGCAGAGCTGCTGGCCGGGGTTAAAGTGGATGACTTTACCTAGACAACCTCTCCTCATCATTACAGATGCTGGCACTTCAAACTCACCCTTGGTTAACAAATCTGTAATCCTCACATGGATGCTCACGGTGCTTTGCTAGCTATTTTAGTTGCAAGTGTGCATGGCTGAGGTTAAAGATGCCAATGTTTTACCTTCTGATCTCAGCTCTCATGTTGTAAATAAATGCTTTTTCCCCCCAGTGAAGTTAGTGCTGAGTTTATAACATTTCTTTCACTTTAGAGTCCTGCTATTTAAAACGGAGGGGCAGGTGAGATTCTTAAAAGGTTGAGAACACTGGTTTATTTTTCAGAGGACCGGAGTTCAGTCTCCAGCACCCACATAGACAACTGTCTATAACTTCAATCCCAGGGATCTAACACCCTGTTCTGATATTCAAGGGTATGTACATGGTACACAGACATACAGGCAAACTCTCATGCACATAAAATAAAAATAAATAAAATCACCACAGAAAATGGAAATGAACAATAGCTTGCTGTCAGTATTTCTGAGTGCAGGAAGGCTGCGTATTCGAGGAAACCGAATCCGATGAACTTTGCTCATGCACAAAATGCAGTGCTCTTGGCAAGAAGCTCAATGTTAACGTTTGAACAGTACATGGAAAACGTGATCTAAACGTAAGCACAGCCAAGATGAGGGTTCATAATGACTGATTACTAAAGCTGTGACGAAGTCTTTTCGGGGCAGAGCCCTAGATGTTTCAGCAGCAGTTCACCTGCTGCTGCTGAATTCAGTGCTCGAGTTCAACACTACTCATGATTTTGTATCCTTGACCCCAGTGGACTCTGAGAGCTGACTGTGCCTGGTAGTGTGCTAAGGGTGTGATTTGTAAATTGTCCTCACCATTCAGATTCTACGACTGTGAGTTCACCTATTGGCTGACAGTTTAAAAGACTTATGGGCTGCTTTTGCCCTCAGAAAGGAACTCTCAACGCCTGATTAGTGACTACAGCCTCAAAGCTTTGATTACTTGGATTGTTTAAGTGGAGGCTGCTGCCTGGCCTCCCAGCTTTTATCTTCCTTTTATTTTCCTTTACCTTCTGAGTCTGGCAGTGGGTCCCACTGCTTTCTTGGCTTTATCATGCACTTTGAGGATGTTCCTGGGAAAGGAGTCATTCTTTGGAAGGGCTGGAAGCCTGCAGTAGCTGGATCCTCGGACCTAGAATTCAGACTCTGAGAGTAATTACTGACCACCAAGTGTTCTCAAGGAGGTGCCAGGTACCCTATCCAGGCTTTTAGAAGCTTGAATGACAACTGTAAATTATCTTCTATGTTGAGATGTAATTTTTTTAATGCCACAATTCAGTTTCTTACACTGACGTTTGTTTTAACAGTCTAGTTTTCTCTGTATTGGGTTTACTATGGGCGTGGGACTGTAGTGGAGCACTTTCTTGGAGGTATCTGAGATCAGCTTGCTTAGTTGGGAGGCAGGAAGGGGCTGGGATGCCATGTGCTTCACAATGTCCTACAGAGGTCTATGTAAGGCAGAATCATGCACCACTCAAATGTTGGTAACAATAGTATATTTTCACTCATTTCTGCCCATCATATTATTAGAGATTCCTTTTTCCTCAGTCTCATTTCTAGGGTCAACTACATAATATAGGCCCAGTGCAAAATTAAAACATGAGACCCTTGTTTGAAAGGCCAGACCCCTTATTCTCTGCTCTCTTTCCCCTGGTCTAGAGGTCTATGAATTATTTCTTGTGGCTCCTTTATGCGTGAGGGTACTGAGTAAGGCAAGTAGCTGGTGAGCTCAGATTTCTCAGGAATCCCACCAGATTCATTTGCTTTTCCTGCCTGGCTCTGTCCACATTAAGTTCTGACCCTGCTCACTCCTATGCCAACTCCTTGGTTTGAGTAAGATGCTGTCATATCCACAGTGTCCCTGGACCCTTGTGTTTCTATTACTGTTCAGAGATGAGTGTACTTGCCCAAGGTCACATGGCTAAGAGTGAACTCAGTTTAATTCTTGTTCCCTAGCATAGCTTTCTTGAAACTGTATGATCTTTAAGCAGAGAGAAACAACCATTTACTCCCAAATTTGAGGCCCGGCAAGGATGTTTCCAATCTCTAGATTGCCGTGGTACCAACCTGAATCCTCTGGGGCCTCATGTGCATGCATGAGTAGTGAGAGAGTAAGGCAGAACGTCTGCAGACAACCTCCCTCGAGCACTAGTGGTGTTCAAGCGAGGCTTCACTTATTGTTCCCACACGGGGACACATAATTTAAACTTATGTACTACTGCGTTGGAGGAAGGGTCTCACTTTTTCCTTCCCTCTGCCTTTCTCCTCATCACCATCTCTCTGCTCGCTGAGGTCCACATGTGTGTTGCGTGGGGCCTCCTGAATTGCATGTTCTCCCCTGGAACACTTTCAGGCGTCCATTCAGTGTACTGATGGCATTTCCACATCAAAGGCTGAGGGGATTTAAACCCTTCAGCATGAAGCACATGAGGCTGAGCTCGGGACACTGGCTCATGTGCAGGGCTTTCGTGCACCCAGAACAGACAACAGCAGAGCCAAAAGGACATCCCGAGCCTCACACAGCTCTGCCCTCCAGAGAGCTGCAGAATGACGAGGGAAGGCCTCCATCTGGCCCCAGACTGCAGTCCCTCCCCTCTGCACTGCAGTGGCTTAATCTTCCCAAGTTCTGCTCCCCACATGTCTTTGCCTCACACTAGAGCCTTTGATGGCTTCTCGTTCCCTTCAGAAGGAAGTCAGGATCACCTCTGCCTCATGCTCATCCTTCCCCAGTCCAAATCCTTGTCTAATCTCTGTCTTTCATCTTACTATTGTTCTCCCGGAACATTCCTTTCTGACTAAAAAGAGTTCCTTGGCCCTCACAGAAGATACCACAGGCAAGTCTCTCCTTCCTTGTCCCTGGTGATCTACTTGGGCTTTCTCATTCTTTTACAAACCTGTCCACCCTTTTTCCCTATGACAACTGTGCCTCATTTTTCCTCGTTGCAAGGTGGGTGTTGCTGGTGATTAGGAGCATACATCAGTCTTCCACAATACCTTCTTTCACAACCAGAGGTGGACAAGCCTATTGAAACCTGTTGTCCCAGCTGTGACTCCTGGGATGTGTCTTATGAAAGCTTTATAATCATAGGAGACATTTGCCTCCAGAGCCAGGACTTTGAGATACATTGTATAGTTTCTTTTGTGGTTGTTGTTGCCTTCCAAGATGTGGAATGATTTATTAGAATCATTCATGGATTCAAACACATTTTAAACAACTAGAGGGGTCCAGCTCATGTACCATTCAAGCATATATTGTTGATCTGTCTTTCTGTCTCCCTCAGCTTCTTTTTAGGTAAGAGGGCAATAACAACCATGAGGGGCTAATCCTAGGGGATAATACTAGTGTAAAACTCAGTTTGAGCTGGGGTCCTCTTCAGGTAGAATGCTTAACTGGTACCTATTTTTCCTCTCTCCCGACAACTTTGGCAATAAACTGTGGATATTCTGAACAGCAGCCAAGGCCAAATTGCCATAAACTCCCTGGACCAATTTGGTTTGAGACATGTGTTCTGCCAGACATGGTTGTGTTTATGGGAATATGGCATGTTTTCTTTCAGATTTCTGCTAGAATAATTTTTGAAAAAACATGGACATGTGAACTGAAAAAGAAGTAAATGCTTAGCTAGTCTGTACTTTATTGGACATTTTGGTGTTTTGTTTTTTTTTTTTCTATCTGAACTGAACAGTCAAAGTTACAGTCTTATTAAGATTTGTTTTCAAGGAACCTAATTTGTCCTGGAATGAATTTGCTAGCCAGTTTCCCCCTTTAAATGTAGCATTAAAGTGTTTTTTTATTAAGGCCGTATAAAGTGCCATTTACTCCTTCAAGTGGATATTGCATCAGCCTTTCTTACTGGGAGGAAGTGGTGTTTTGCTCGCCCCCCTCTCACTGTAAAGGGGAACTTGTACTAGTTTCAGCGTTGTGCAGACCAAAGGAGAGCAGCCCACTGACACACATTATGCAGCTATTTGGAGCTAATGTTATATTTTTATTAGGTTTAATTCCCTTCTAAGTTAATAGAGCAGAAACGAAAGCCCTGTGGATCACAGACACCTGGAGGCATTAGGAGAAGACCGTGGCTTGCGAATGGACACTAATCAGTTTTCAGAGCAATCAAAGGTCGTGGAGACTGGATTTCCTCAAGAGGAGATGGCCAAATGAGCTGGCACACATGACGCTTTGGCAGGCAGAAGTCAGCAAGGACTCCTTGTACGGGGAGTAGGAAGGAGCAGATGGTGGAGATGGATGGTGCTTGGCACAATTGTTCCTATCAAAGCCTGACTGCCCAGAGCTGAGGGAGCAACATTTCCTGATTAGTGGCAGTTATGGGCATTTCCTATTCTGGCTGTTTCTCTGCCACTATGCTGGGCATCTGTGTCAATGAGAGCAAAGACCCAACTCTCTTCTACTTCTCTCTGAGATAATTTGGACTTGATAATTTCTCCTTTCATTCAGAGATTCTGGTAGTATTTGGCATATCCTTCAGGGGCATGGCTGTCATCTTTTTATAGATTCTGAGAAGAATATACAGCTTTGCAGGAACTGAGGCTGTGCTTTCTGCACAGAATATCAGGGTCAAAGTCACTAGGCTTTAGAGGGTCATAGTGACCCAGGCTTGCATCTTAGTTTGGCATCTTACTGACTTTAAGCAAACTTTTGTGCTGTTTTAGGCCTGTTTACTCATCTGAAAAATTTTCCTCATGTGTAAAATGGAGGGCTGCCATTTTATGGGCTATGTGTGAGGACAAAGGAGAAGTAATGAAGTGACATGCTTGACCAGTGTCACAATTGGCAATTAAAAAGAGATGCATGATGAGGTGTGAAGTAGTGACCCACTTGCTCAAGATCCTCTGTTAAATCTTTTAGATGAAGGCAAACAGCTTCTCACTATTTAAAAAATAACTTGTAAACTTAATGTGATTTGGTTTGATTTATTCTGGCTCAAATACTCTCAGGTCTTGCATATTCTAAAAGTCAGTTACATTCCAAAGCTAAATTCTGTGGCTCTGGCTGATTCCTCAAACCTCCTTTCCTCCAGTCCACCATGTTGGTTGAAGAATTAGGCTGTGCTTGCTGTAGACATTGTGTAGCCACACACGCCTTCCACAGCCTAGCTTCCCTTTCTCCAAAGTTTCAGGAAAGGTTCAGCAGGGCTTCAGAATAAGGGGTGACACAAATCAAGGTGCTTGGGGACTCAGCACCTTTCTATGGCACTGGCTTGTCACCTTCCATAAAATGGTGATTCTTCACAAACCGCACGTTAAAGTCACAGGGGGATCTCAAAAAAATTATACAAGCCTCAGTTCCACCCTCAGAGCTCTGATGGTTTGGGGAGAGCCTGCACTTCAGGGGTTTTTGAAGCTCCCTTGGTAATAGTTAAGGTGCAGCCAGGTTTGAGACCGCCTAGAATGCCCACATCCGTCAGTTACATGGCGGTGTCTCACACTTTCTCCTCTTGCCAGGCGCTTTGGAACCCTCTTTCAGGATCTCACACTAGTTGTGCTCAGAATGTTGTCTTGTGAAGAAAGGGTGAAGATGGTGTAGTGAGGTTGGCATTGCACCACGAAGTCTACACATGTGTTTAATTAGGATGATCATTAACTGTGTGTCCACACCGGGGCATTAGAAGGAAAGGAAGGAATGAAGAGGAAACAAAGGGAAGGAAGAAAGGAAAAAGGAAAGAAAGCCTGAGGCTTTATGATTCAGTCAACACCCTACCTGCTGAGGGTTTATCTTCTAGTCTGTTTCCAATGGTGGAGACAGGATTTTAGCAGTAGCTATGATTTATTTACATAGCCCCTTACTGTTTCACGGAAACCCTGCTACCAGAGGTCTCTGTCTTGAGTGTTTGCAGGCCCTGGGCATCTTGTTAAAGGATGGAAGAAGCACACAATTACCTAGCACAGTACTGAGAGATTTCATTCAGGGGCAAAGTGAAAGTACAGACAGGACAAATAGCAAGAGAGCATAAAGCCTAGATATTTACTCAAAGCCTCTGATTACTGCCAGGGGTGTCTTTGTGTGGCTCCAGGAGGTAGAGTTAGTTGCTAGGGGCAGAGAATGGGTGATTTCCATTTTGATTGATAGATTTGGTTTATATAAGCCATTGGACATGTTTTTCCAACGATGCATCTGATTTTAATCTTGTGTCATTATGCATATGTAATCATGTGCCAATTACGCATAGGCATAAGATGGTAAATAGGTTTTTTTCCCCACAAAAGTTTATTTTGAGGATCGTGTTTTTCCTCCTGCACAAGCAGCCTAAACTAGTCTAGGCTGGATTGGCCCACTGCCCTTAGCTTCAAGATACGTTTTGGCCACAAAAGGAATTTTACTAAGTGTTGCTAGGGGCATGACTGGATTGCTTTGGAGAAGGGATGAATGCAGCTCAAAGTAGGTGGAATCCCAGGTGGCTAGGACATTGTTGGGAGAGTGATGTGCGTATGACCCAAACCAAGCTGGGGTTGGATTTCTAGCCATCCCTGTGACACCTGCCTCATGCATATAGTGAGTCTAATGTACATCCTCATCTTCTGTTTTTTACAATATGCAGATGAAAAATTAATTCACCAATGATACCAGCTAGAAAATGCAAGAGCTGAACTCCAGAGCTAGCCTTTACCTTGATGGCTTTTTGGATTAAATTCCAAGCCACTAGCAGTAAAACATGTAAGTCCCACTGGGATGAGATATTTAACCTGAAATGGACCTCAGAGGCAGAGCAGCGAGGATGAAGCACAGGGTTGCTTTGAAGGAAAGTAGAAAAGAGTTCAGAAGACCTGACTCTCCCTCCCTCCCTCCCTCCCTCCCTCCCTCCCTCCCTCCCTCCCTCCCTCCCTCCTCCCTCCCTCTCCCTCCCTGCCTCCCTCCCTTCCTCCCTCCCTCCCTCCTTTCTTCCTTCCTTTATCTCATTCTTTCCTCCTTAAGCCACCTCCTGAAGCTGGAATTTGCATCCAGGAAGCTGAATAATCAAGAAACACAGGTCTCCTTTTCTAACACCATTGCAGTAGCATCAACATAAATAGTCCTCATCAGAAGCCTTGTATTTACCATGGAGAACAGCCTTGGAAACAGGACTGGAGTGAGGCTTTAACACAGGGACGATCTGGATGTTCAGCAAGAGATTAATGGATTGCTGAAAACAAAATGGAGATATGGGGACTAGCATCTGCTCCAAAAGCAGGGCTGAGTCAAGGCAGAGGGAGAATTCATTTCCTCTCCTTTGGCTCCTTATCCTCCATGCACCAGAGAATACATGGCCGGGCTGCCAGGAAGCCAAATTTCACGCTCAATCATTCTAACTAGACTGGTCCTTTCGGTTCACATATTTTATTTCTTCTCCTTTTCATGGCTCTGATTTTGTGTTTCCATTTCGATTGTTTGTTTTGCATATTTCTTCCGCCTTTGCCTAAAGTCACATACAAAAGGACCAACTGGCATTTATGGAATTTTTGCTGAAATCCGGCACTATGCTAGGAACCTCAGTCATCTAAGGGACATAGAAACTGCAGGAGATAAAAAGCACAAATGAAAGTGAAGAGAAAGACTTTGGACTGGAGGGGGTGTGTGGAGAAGGTGTCCGAAGGAAATGCAAAAGGAGTGGACTTGGAGAGAAAGGAGCTGGAACAAGAGAATGCATGACGACTAGAGGGCCAAACAGAAACCGCAGGATGGCATGGTTCAGAGAAGAGAGCAGAGAGGAAAGAATGGTCTGAGTGAGACAAGGACCCGGCTAAAAACTAGGAAAGAGGGAGATGGATGTGGAGCTGAGCGGCTGCAGAGGAGCTAAGGGGAGACTGAAGTCACCAAGAGTAGATGACACAATTATTGTTTGCTCCACTGCAAACTACTTCCCTGGGAATGGGCAGGGAGATGTATTTTACATATATCCTTCCAAGTCTCATGACAAAAGATGGGAAGATACAGCTCCATTAACCAACAGATTATATATTCATTTATGTAGTTGTGGCTTCTGACTGATGTAAGGCTTTGGGCCTTGCAGGGGCAGGGGCGTAGTGTGAATGTTATAATGATGTTTTGGAATACAAAGGGGGGTTACAGCCTATGGGCACTTTCTGTTGCATGAGTGTATGTTGCAACATACACTGCAGCTATGTAGTATGTACACTGCCTATGTGTATATGCTAAATCAGGACTTGGTGCTAAGTGCGCCTGGAACGTCTTACACAGCAAGAAAACAGGGTTTTCAAATATTTCTATATTACAGCCAGCTGAGCCATGTGAAAGTGCTGTTTCTGTAAGTCAAACACATCACAAGTATTCGTGTGTGTGTGTGTGTGTGTGTGTGTGTGTGTGTGTGTGTATGTGTGTATGCGCGAGTGCACGCTCGCGTGAGCATTTATGTATATTTGTTTGCATGTGTGTCTTTGTGTGCATGGGGAGGGGAGGGCAGCAGACAACCATGAGTGTTGTTCCCAGAAACTAACCACTTTGCTTTTTGAAACAGCTTGTCACATTGGTCTGACTCACTACCTGCTAGGCTAGGTGGACAGGCCAGTGTGCCCTGTGGATCTGCTTTAGTTGCCTTCTTAGAGCTGGGTTTACACGTGTATGCCACCGTGTCTGTTTTTTCCTGTGAGTTGTGACGTTGGACTCAGGTGCTCATGCGTGTTCATCAAGCACTTTGCTGAATGAGTCATCTCCCCTGCCCAGGAAGATTTCATTAAGAAATCTAGACGTGAAGATTTTCTTAAACCTTAATGCAAGGTGCGGGGGATAGGGGTGGTCAGACTTAATGCTACTTGATATGCCATGCTTTGTAGACACCAATGGGAGGCCTGACCCTTTCTGAACAGAAAGGGAGGAGGAGTGGATTGAAGGAGGTGGGTAAAGGGGTGGTGGGGGAGAGGACAGGTGAGGAGGGAAGGAAAATGTGGTTGGGATGTAACAACAAATACATTTTTAAAAATTAAAAAAATAAAAGATACGAAGATTTGGCACAGTTAGTAGGCCTTATTTTCCTTGGACACCGTTGCCAGAGCATGTGGAACCTGCCTGTTTCAGCTAGAGCATGTACTTCCCACTGTCTGGGTTGTTCCCATTTGCTTACTCCTGTAGATAAATGATTATGACTGCGGACTCAGTGTGTTGCCCAGGTCATATTGACAGTGTACTTTCGGGAAATCATTATCTTTTCTTTCATGGACAGAAGCATCAGGGAAGGAACGTTGAATTGTGTATGCAAATAGCAAGCAGGAATCATCCCAAACTGGACATACATATGTCCCACTCTTTATGGAGAATAGCGTTCTAAAACCCAGTCCCAAATCTCACCTAACACTGATCTCTGTATATTATGGGTTTTTAAAACATGTTTTTAATAATGTTTCGTAGCGGCATCTTCCTTGCCAGTATATTTGTGACCACACCCTTTGGCCGTGACTTCAGGCGTATATGGAACTAGAAAGAGGGAATCGTGAGGTGGGGCTCGACCTCTTCCACTCTCTCTCTTGGGTTGTAGATTGGATCGGAAGGGCAGAGAAAGGCTATGGTGGTTCTTTATTATTATCTGTGTACGTTGTTCCTCAATAAAACACCCATTTATCATTTACTTTGGGTCTAGTGAACTCATGATCATGCACCTTCAATTGGCACCCAATGTGAAGCTTGAACCCATGACCCTGGGATTAAGAGTCCCATGCTCTACCGACTGAGCTAGTCAGCCAGAATTCCAAGAGCCAGAGTCAACCACAGCCAGCCTCATTTCATTCTGGTGGCCTTAATTTATATATTAGGTATGGTAAGAGGTTAACAGCATTAATAATATCAACAATGAAGAATATTAAATCATTGTTAAGTAAAATAGGGTTACTTGAGGTGTACACTGTGAGGTGAGAACACTCAATTTGATCACTGGGAAGGCTACTAAATGATTAGTCCACAGGCAGTATATACAGAATGGATACTCTAGACAAAGGACCAATCCATGTTCCAGGAAGAAGAGTGCAGGACGCTGTGAGGTTTTACATATTATTCAAATGTTGTACAATTTAAAAATTCAGAATTATTCATTTATGGAACTCTCTATGTAATCTCCTCAGGCCAGGGATGACTGCCAAATGGGGCTGATCTACAATGAAACTGTAGAAAGCGGGACTGTGGATAAAAGGGACATGACATGATAAAAGCAAGCCAGCCTAGAATGTGCTTGTCATTTTGCCCTCCCAGCATCATGGAAATACGTTCAGCTTGGCTGAAATTATCTTCCTTGACATGTTTACACTCTCACAAATGTCTTTTCTGAGTCCCTGGCATGTTTGTATTACTCTTGCTTGTATTCATTAAATTAGGTGTTTTGTCTGGAGAGAAGATATCCACCATAGATAGCAAGGGGCGAGGGGAAATGATCAAGCTTGCCTAAAGGATGGAGCTCCTCCAATAACTCTTTTGTGGTTTCCTTTCCAGTCTCCATACTTTTTCTTACATAGTGTGTCATACATCCAGTGAGCTGGGAGATAGGTATACATTGGTCCTGTTGTCAAGGAGGAATAGTGGCTCAGATGGGTCAAAAGACTCACTATCACAGATCAGGGAAAAGTCAGGGTTGTGGCTGGCATACAAAATGATCATAATTCCAGATTCTTAATTTATGATTAACATTAGTTAATGAAGGAAAAAAATAACAATTCTAATATGGGTGAAAATAAGCTTTGTTAGAGCCATTTTAAGAAACAGAATGCTTTAGTTGATTTTTTTTATTTATGGGTTTATGGGTGTAAATTTAGCATTACTAGAAGGAGGCTTTGCATCACAGAGCCTAATAGCTCTGCTGGACTGTGGGTGCCACACAATAACCCAGGTGGGGTAGGTTTGCCCCAGGAGACACCCGACTTTCCATATGAGCCTCGAATTGACTTTTTTACTTCTTCTTTTTCCCCCAAGGCAAATCTTCAGGTAGCCTCTGTACTTAGGGCATAGAGGTGGATTTGGTTTGTTTGCTGTTATCAGTCTGTCGGGATCTGGAATTACCTCGGGAGAAGCCTACATCCCTGTGAGGGGTGATCTTGGTTAGGATAAATGAAGTCAGAAGACACACCCGTGAAGTGGGCACCATTCTCTGGACTTGGGTCCTGGACTGCACAAAAGGGAGGAAGCTAGCTGGGCATAAGCATTTGTGACTCTCTTCTTACCCACTGCAGCTGCAACATGAGCTGCGTCTGCAAGTGCTAGCTGCCTTGGTATCCCAGCCATGGCTTCCTGTACTCTTGAACTATGTGATAAAATAAACCCCTCCTTCCTTAAGTTGCTTTTGTCAAAACACTGTGTCATAGTAACAGGAAAAGTAGACATCAAGACAGGAGATGGGGAGATCATTTGGAACCTGGGGTCACGCCTAGAATTCTGTGTCAAGGGAGAACATACATACATCCATAGTAAGCCACAAAGTACAGGGAAACATTCTTCTCATAAATAGAAACCCTGGGAGGTGGGGAAGGCAGGCAGAGGAGCCGGGACTTTCCTTTGTATGAGAAGGCAGAATAAGGACAATTATAAGCCCTCAGTAATGGCCAAATTCTGATATAATGAAGAACTTTCTAATGGTTTATGGTGTTTCACAGAACGCATTGTTTTATTAGGCATAAGCATTTTGTTCCTGCTGCTGGTATTAAAGCTGAAAGTAAAGTCTGTATCTTGGATGAAGTTTAAAAGCCCATTTGGATAGCATTCACTCTTGACCGTAGGAGCACTGTGTATTCAAAGACCTAGAATGCAAATTTCTTTAAGAAAACGAGTGTTTTACATTGTAACTCCAGATTACATTGGGATCATATGACGTTGCAGTTCTTAAATGGATTGATAGAATTTGTTAATGGAAATGGACTTACAGTCTTCAGACCTCTATTAGTAGAGAGAAGGGCTGTTTTAGGAACCAAGAGTTGGCTTCTCAGGAGAGTAGGATGTATGGAGAAGAGTTAGAAGACATGAAGGAGGCAAGGGGAATGCTCAAGAGATAGATGCTCAAAGTTCCCACTTCAATACCCTTTGAACTGCTGTGTCAGAACAGCAGTTTACAAGCAACAGACATTAACTTCTGGAGGCTGGGGGGTCTCAGTTCAAGGAGCCCTTATCTATTAAGGTCCTTGATGCTGTGTTATCTTATTTGAGAAAGCAACATGAGTGCACATATACAATAGAACTCTCCAGAAGAAAGTCCTGTGCAGGGGGCATCAATCCACTCAAGACAGGGAGTCCTCATGACTGACCTAATTTCCCCCATTAAGCTCTGCCTTTCAACACTTGCATGGGATTTCAGTTTTCAATACCTAAACTTGGGGAGCACACTGAAAACAGCATTCTCCAAACCCATACCCAGAAACATGCTCTTTATTGTCAAGGGAACAAAGAAACAGCAGTAATCCTGGAAGCTGATATAATGTCTTGGTAAACAAGTTAATGCCAAGCCAGGTTCATATCAAATGAGAGCTCAGAATGGAATGAAATAGAAATTACTTCATAAAGTCTTGTATAAATAAATTAATATAGAAACTCCCCCCACAATACTCTTAAAAAAAAGCACCCTAATTTAAGAGGCTAAGCTGTTTAGAGGATGTTGGCCATTAGCAAGTAAATAGTGTTTTAATGACTGCTCTTGAGTTTTGTCGGAGACCATCTGGTAGCAATGTGTTTCAGGGTGACAGGAGCAGCTCTGGCTTTGCGTTATTGGTAGAATGGGGGGGGAGGGCTCAAAATCTGCATCAGTTTGATGCTGCTCTGTCATGAGTAGTTCATTAGTTAGAAGTCACTTTCTTCTCCTGAGTTAGAGGGGGAATACAGAAGAATGGATGGGAATTCAATCTCTTTACTAACTCTGCATTGGATAACATCCTTTACCTTGTTGCCCTCTCTTCAATAGGACTGGATCATCCATCTGCCACAGGTGAAACATGAGACTGGGTAAAAGTAGTTTCGGGTGTGTCTTACTACATAAGGTATAAACTCTATAGTGATAGAAGAATCGAAAATGCATTTTAGGCTCAGTGGTTAAGAATGCTGATTGTTCTTCTAGAGTGTCAGGGTTCCATTCCTAACACCCACATAGCAGTTTACAATGGTTTGAAAGTCCAAAACCAGGGGACCCAGTGCCCTCTTTTGGCTCTTGAGGCTCTAGGCATGCACTTGGTGCACAGACATACATCCAGGCAAAACATCTATACACGTAAAACAAAATAATAAAACATTTTATTTTTAAGTGAAGGTAGTTACTAAAGGATTAGCCAAGAACAGCGTTCTCCACTGCTAAACAAAAGGCAAGGAATTTATTCTGGGATTCTGTGCTTCAGGGTAGAAAATGTATAGATACTTTTTGAGACAGATATATAACGTGAGAGCAAACACTTGTTCCATGGGCTGGAGAGCTATGGCTGAGTTAGTAATGTGCCTGCCATGCAAACACAAGGATCTGAGTTCAATTTCTAGTACCCACCCATGTCTTAAAATCTAGAAATGGTGCTGAGTGAGCTTGGTGGCATGCTCTTGTGATCCCAAAGCTGAAGAGGCCAGGGTGGTAATTGGGGCTTAATAGCCAGCCAGTCTAGGACCAAAGAGAAACCCTTCCTCAAAATAAATAAAAAAGTAAATAAAAGGTGAATGTCTCTTGAGGAACAATATTCATATTGCCCTCTGGCATCTATATACACATGCACGCAAGCATGCATGTGCATGCAAACACACACACACACACACATGCATACATACATGCATGCATACACATACTTGCATATGCACACCTTAGACAAATTTCTCACCTCCTATTGCCTAAAAACAACGGTATGCACACAGTGATGGCAATGCAGCAGGCACTTGACTAAAGGACACTATTGATGTGAACATAGTAAATACTTGATTTGGCAGAAGCTTGTAACTTTGAAGGGTTTGTTTTGTTAACTAGAGCAGAGCACATTTCCTGGGTGATTATTAATTCCCAGCAGGAAAACAACCCGTTCACTTCCTGAGATGTTACTGTTTGTGGGGCTCTCCATCTCCACCTCAGTGTTTCAAGGGTGTTGCCAGATCCTTTGTGCCTCCTTGTTGCAAGGAAATATTAAACTTCTCCCCCCCTTTTTTTAAAAGAGAGTTTGAGTTTCACAAGGACAATATCAAGCAACATTCTAAACAAAGGGAAAAAAGGTCATAAGGCCCCAAACCCATACAGAGAACTATAGATAACAGTGAAATTGGATGTAGGAGAGGCTGTCCTTTCCAGGGAAGGACACACCAATTAGTTGTTCAGTGTCAAATGGTCAGCCTTGAAAGCATATGTCCAAGTAACACTATACAGACACAGCAGGTTATCTTTGGGGATATATCTGTACATACAAATCTGTATATGCATACAATAACAGTTAATGAAAAAAAAGAGGCCATGAATTAGAAGGGCAGCGAGGAGCAGCAGATGGGAGGGCTTAGAGGGAGGAACAAAAAGAAAAAATGTAAATAAATCACAACCTCAAAACAAAAAATTAACAACTACAAAAAAAAATCATTTAAAAGAGGTTCCTAGCTTCAATGTGTATGTGAGGGAGGGGAAAATGAAGGTCGTTTGATGAGAGGTTTTCCCAGATCTGGCAGACTTGGGTTGAAGAACCACAGAGAAATTAATGTGTCTATTCAGCTGGGCTTGCTCAGACATGGGGCTCAGCCATCTTTTCAGTGATTCCCAGTGTGTAGCCAGAGCTTGGAAATATAACCCAAAGCCCTGAAGGGTCATGGAATCGACAAGGCCTGGTGTAACTGGTGTGAACAAATTTTTCCTGACATCTTTGATAGAAGTGTTGCAGGTTGGGGAGCTGGCAGCACCAATAATTTCTATAGCTTAAATCCTGCTGGCGTGGATTCTTAGAATCGGACTTCAGGTGAATTAAAAAGAGGATGGAAATGTGACACTTCTTGCAGCCCTCCCTCTGCTCGAGGTAAATTAAGATCCAGGCCTGCTCTATTTGTAAGGCATTGGGGAATCAATTCCTGATCTCTGAATGCCATCACCTGGGTTGTTGCATAGACTCATAAAGCACCCCCATGAGGGATACCGTTCAAAAAACTGCGAGAATGTGGTCCAAGCTGCAGCTAGAGTTCTCAGACACAGGGGAGTTTATTTTTACAAAAGGCAGACAGCCAGGAAGAGGGACTTAAGTCCCTCCGGAAGGGATATATTAAAATACCCCACCACCATTGCCATTGCATGCCAATACCGTGATTATGTAACTGATTTAGTTGTAAACTCATAAAACTTTTGTAGATCCAAAGGTTGTTTTGGAGATGTGCCCACTTGATATGAGCTAAGAGTCTGGAACCCAGTGATTGAACTGGGAACAATATAGTTAACGATTTCCATTAAAGTGCTTAGGATGCTGTCTTCCTAAGTGTGGACTGGGAGGGCTCTTCTGGCTCAGCCAGCCCCATCCCACATTCTCATTCTTTACCCTGGTCCATCGCACTGGCTTTGAGGAGGAGGCCTACATGGAATGTGGATCTGGTGAGGCCTGACGGTTGCTCTCTCAAAGACCAGGGTGATGGTCAGGACTCTGTACCCCTTCTCCCCATAACTTCTGCTGGAGCTTCAGCACCTCATGTCTCTCCTGGACACATCTAGCCTTCTAACATGGTTTTCTGTCTGTTTTTCATCATTTTGCTTCCTTGCTTACAAATATTTGATGGTTATTCCATGAAAGACATCAAACCCTGTGTCTGGCATTCGAGGCTTTTAGGAGTTGCAGTAGAGTGTCTCATCTTTCTCTGTTCTCTGTGGCTATATTTTGTTGTCAGGCTGCCCTTTGGTCACTCCTACTCCTTAAGCCTGTCCTCTCTGCCTGGAATTCCCCACCCACAAGTCCTCATCCTTTAAGGATCATATTACATGTTCCCTAATTTGAGGAATCTTTCCTGGCCAGGGCCAAGGCATCAGATGTACTTCAGTTTGAGGACCCCCCCCCCCCCCCGTCCCTTTAGCACGTAGGCTCTGAAAGATTAGGGAGTTTTCTGAGTTCCTCTGGCTCAGTTTTTTCATATGTGGGATGAGTCATCTGATTCCACCTGAGGGGCAGACATTAGGAATGGGCTAGCCATATTGTGAGTGATGGACTGGGATTTTTTTGTGCATGTCCATCATTAAGGAATGTGGCTGGCTATTCTGATTATCTGGTCTTATATTTTTTTTTAAGTTTCACTTACTTGGAGTCTCTTTTACATTCCATATTACAATCATTGAAATTTGTATTTCAGATCTGTAGTACACATTTTATTCTCTCTCTTTAGAAGTCTCTGGAAGTGAGATCGTTTCTGCTGACTTAGCATGGACACTACTCTGCTCACTTGGGTCCTTGGCCAGTAGGTGGAAACTGTCTTTTCCAGTGTTCACCCACTGACAACTTTGTTTTAGTTTTCTGCCCCTTTTCCATCTAAAAGTTGAAGATGAATTTCTTGGACATGAGAATCTCATCTGGGCTTCCAGAGACAGGGCAGTTTGTTAGCTGATATATTTCTATTAAGCCTTGGAACACCTCATGCAACTTTAGGATACTTGTTCACAGCTCACTTACTTCTCAACATGCATTTTTTCCCCTCAAAGAAGCCCCCCCTCCAAAGCTTCTTGGTGTAATGACTTTGGAAAACATTGGGCTCCAATGATCCCACTCATGGAAAGCCAGAGGATGCGTTCACCAGCTGAAATGGGAAGAGGTCTTGCAGTCAAACCAGCTCTGAGTCGCTGATGACTGCTGACATTATCAAGCTGTCACACCAGGCGCTCTGAGACAGGCCCTCACACAGACTCTCTAAGGCAATCCCCAGAATACCCTCAGAAGATGGATATACTTGCTATTCTCGTCTAAGGGGCGAAAACCCTGACATTTGAATGGGTCCACATTCACATATCAGGGCGAAGGCTGGGATTTGATTCCAGCCAGCTACAAAGTTGAAACCGAATGCCTTGCATCACTGTGGTGTAGCTTTCCACATTCCCAAAGTTGCCTGACCAAGCCATACATTGAACTCTCCTCTGACTAATAGCCACGAAGCCAGTTGCCTTGGAACTCACTTTGGGAAACAAATTCACCACCCAAATATTTCCCTGTGGGAGAGCTGAGGTGACTTTTACACGTGTGTTCCAGGGTGCCCCTCATTGGCTTTCTCATGGTAAAGGGCTCAGCCTCGAAGTCTAGTTAATGGTTACTCTCTAGGGATGTCTCTCAGTCTGAAGCAGCAGACTGTGGTACCGGTATTACTTGGTGTTCTTACGTTTTCGTCATTGCTGTTAATGTTAACATTGCTTATAAAGCATATTACTAAAGTGCCTGGCACACAGCAGACCCTCTGGGAAGATTTGTTGAACAAGATGGAGTTCCTTCTCTAGCCCTTAGACTTTTGACCCCTAAGCTTGGCTTGTCAAGTCTGGACTTAAGGAAGATTCTATATCCCACAATCTTGGCTAAGCCTGGTTCACACAAAAGCAGGTCAGGTAGCCACTGTCCTACTGGCAGTTGAGCAGTTAACATTCTCCTCTCATCATTCCTGGAAGAGGCTGCTTCTATCTCCCAGATACTGTAGCAAGCTCACAATTAGTTCACCTTGGGTCTGTCTCATGAAGACCCTTTTGGAGACAGCCCTGACAGGTTGCTTTCAGGGTTGCGTCCATATTTCATTACAAACCCCAAGTGACTGAATCTCGGATAAGTCAGCTGGCTTGGGGATTTTTACCCTTATTGCTTCTGTTTTCATCTTCACAGTGTGTGTGTGTGGAGGGGGTACAGGAGAATGTGATGTGTGTGTGCTTCTAGGGACTCTGGGGTGGGGCCTGGCTAGTTTGGCTTCCAGAGATGCCGCCAGCCTCTGTGGGAGCCCGTGATAGGAAAGCACGTCATGCCATACGGCGCATTTTTAGGCCGCACCCATCCCCAGGGCCCACTCAGGCGCCATGTAAGCATTGGCTATCCAGCTCTCTAGCTGCCTACGATGAGGTCATGGGTGGGGTACTGGGGACCCCCTCCAGATAGGGTGGGGGCTTCCTCTACTGTCTAGGGGTGGGCCAGAAGGACTGGGAAGGAGGCGGAGGTGAGAGATTTGCCTGCCTGACCTTCTGCTCCCTGGTCGTGGTCTGTAGGCTGATGTAGGTAGCATAGAGGAAGAAAAAGAAAGCAGGACAGATATAGAATAGAGAAGTCTATGGATTGGCAGTCGTGGGCTATTTACCCTCTTTAGCAGTAATGGGTAAAGGGAGGGAGCTAACAAATGGTGTTCCTTGACCACCTTGCCAGGAGCTAATAGAGTCACCTCCTTGCTTTTATACAGTAATGACTTTATTCTGACCTTAATCAACAAGGCCCCAAGGCAAGGGAAGCCACAGCAATCCTCATTATGTAACTAGACTTTGACAGGGAAGGAAAAAATAACAAGAAAGTAGAGGCTTTCTTAGCTTAGTGACTTCGGCAATCGCTCCCATTCCCTCCCAGACTTTACTGCCTTGGTTGCTAATATTTCTTGCAGACTGAGGATACCTCCATGTTCCAACCGCCTCAGCTCAATCAAACCCATAGTTTTTTAACCTCTGCCTGAAAGCACATACATATCTGAGCACATGGAGCAATGAATGCAGGGCTCTGCTAAACATGTTAGCCCGCTGGATCCATCTTCTGATCTCAGTGGATATCTGGGGTGAGGGGGGGGAAGGGGGAAGGCTGCACCTGGAATTCTGCCTTAAAAAAAACAGGAACGCACTGATAACAGAGTGTTTCTCCAGGAAATAGAAAGATGCACGGGTTATTCATACCCCCACCACCACCCAAGATGCTTCTCAGCAAAGCAAAGCATGGAAAAAAAAAAAAAAAACCAAACAAACCTAACAAGAGTTTTCTGAAGGCAGCAATTGATAAGTCAGTTATCCTACACAGATTAACAGCACTCTCAGCCGACTTTGACTTCAGCTAAAAATGTCATGTCATGTTCAACTGTTTTGTTTATTTTTTCCACTCCAGGGAGAAAAAGTTAATATTAGTAATATATTCCCAGGTTCTTACAAGAAACAGCCACATGATTTACTTAACTGTAGAAAATGTATTCCAGAAAACAGTAAGTCACAGTAACCATGACTGAGAGACATTTTACAGTGTTACCGCAATCTATGAGAAGGCTTCCTGAGTTCTAAGGCTCTCAGCTCTGGGAGGTGAGTTGCGTACAGACCCAGAGATCTTGACTGTGCATTAGCCCACTGCCCACTAGACAGTCTGTGCTCAAAGTCTGGTGGTTTCAGGGAAGCCCTCCCCCACCTTTCCTAAGAGACACAACATTCTATACAAAGACGCTTACCACACCAAGCGGAATAGAAAGTAGGAGACACCGCTGCTGAGGATTTCCAACTTCTGATTTATCATTTGTTGACACTCTATCCACACATTCCCCCCACCTCCTTACAAGTAACCGTCTGTGGTTCTTCCTGCAAATATTTTGATAAAGTCCAAACAGAAGAGGAAAAGAGAAAGAGTGTAGTAAAAACCATAGCTTACCTTTCCTGGGCATTGCTGGGTTCAGACTTCTCCCCCAAACATGAGACTTCTTTGCCTTGGTTCTCCCATGAATCTAGAAAGCATTAAAAAGTACTCAGAGCAGAAATGTGTTTACTACTCAAGCTGCTCCACAACAATGCAGAGAAGTATACTGGTGAAAAGTAGAGGATGTGTGAAGCTCGGAGCTCATGCTGTCGGAAGAAGTTCTGTGACCGTCTTTCTCGGTTTAAGCAGCCTCCCACTCCTTCTCCCAGGCACTTGCCAACTTCTATAATTTAAAGCAACTGCGATCCTTCCCATAATACTCACATTTCAAAGAGTTTACTATATATACTCGTTAGTCATGAAGAGGAGTGGGCAAGGTTCTTCTGCAAACCCCAGATGGAGGCAGATGCAAAGTGAGGGTCTCAGGTATCCGGAGGATTTTTCCATCCCTCTGCAGCCATTGCTGTCCGCACCGTGTGGATTCACATCTCTGTAGCCTTCAAAGTGGCATCTAGAGACTGACTGGCATCATTTTCCTGAAGCAGCAAAAGCACTCAGGAAAGTTTATGCAGCAAACTTAAGAAAGGGGGCTAAAGCAGTGGAATCGTGCCCACATAACACTTTTGTCAACAGGAGTGTTTCCCTGTTAACAGGAGTGACTTAATTGTTGCACCTGACGTTTCCACAAAGCAGGAAATAATTTAGGATGATGTTATTTGCATTGGTCTTGTTTAAGCATTATTCCACATGTGCATCATAAATCTAGGAAGGATATATACTTTGCAAATTATGTCTATGTAATTGAATAAATCTTCTGATATTTTAGCCTGTAATCATAATAAATATTCTGGCATTTTAACTGGTGAATGTGTTGTATATTTTAGTATCCATTCTCCCCACTGTCAACACGCATGCACGCACGCACACTTGTGAATTAGAATAATAGCCAACTTTTAAAGCATTTAAAAATATTTTAGCATGTATGAAAATAAGTCTTGCTTAGTGCCTGCTAAATAATCCGTACTCAGTAAATACTGAATGGAGTGATGCTTATGTTTGTTATCAATCGACAGTTTGTGTCCATTTTGATTTGAACACACAATCCTCTTCACAATGATCAATAGGTCACAGTTTGTGAGAAATCAAAATAGGTCAATGTATGGCTTTGACAAACGGATAGCTGTGCACTAAAATCCCCTCAATGAATAGGAAGCATTACTTAGACAAATAAGCCATTCAAGAATGACCAGAAACATCAACATGGACACATTCTATTATGTATGCTCGCTGCACAGAATTAGTCAAAAGACTCAAATAAGGACTTCCTTATTTTAAAGGCTATCAACCCCTCCCTTGGATTTAGAGTTCTTTCAAGTGACTGCTAAACAACAGGTGGCATTTAAATATTTTATAGTATATAAATAATAAGTACAGACAGAAATGACCTAAGCCTTAAGTCTGGAAGTTTTCTATGCTGAGAATCAGAGGAACGATGGGGCCGCCTTTGCTTGGGTTTCTGCTGAGGGGTGGTCTCCAGGAATGGTGCACAGTGTGGGGGAACTGAACTCACATGTTGAGCCACATTCCCTGTAATTCTGAATGTTGCCAAATGTTCAAAAAGTGTGAATATGAAAGTGTAAATATAAATGTTTCAAAACAATGCATCTGCATATGTGTTTACCATAAAGCATTTATTTGATAAATATTGATCAGGTGCCTTTCTATGCATGAGGAATTTAGTAAGTCCTCTTATGATGTTTACCACTGAAGCTAGCATGACCATCCTGACCAGTGCCAAAACTGATGATAGACATGGATGCTGCTCTATCACTTGATGGCAATAGATAAATCTGAGGGACTGGACACAGGGCTGGAAAAGCAACAATCCATGTCCTGAAGTGGCAAAACCTTTGGTGATCTTGACAACAGCAGTAACTTGGAAGGCAATGCATGGTAAATAACCTCAGAGCTCTGGAGGAAAGGGGTGTCTTTCAAGGGCGAAAACAACTTCTACTGGCAAGTTGTGAAATGTAGGCATACGTGAAGTCACACTCCCCAATACTCAGCACTCTGGCTAATACACAACTGGAATTGGGCAGCTTCCAGGAGCAAGCGATGATAGCAACAGGGAGCAAAGACCATCAGTTCCCAGTGGGCACATCCAAGATGCTCTTTTTGTCTGTGAAGGGGCAAGGTCTATACTTGCTACCTGGATAGACTAGGCATCAGTAATTGCTGCCTCTGATTTCATCCTTTTGTGAATGAGAGTTTTAATGGTGGTTATCCTATTGTTGCTATACCTTTTGTAGTGTGTGTGTGTGTGTGTGTGTGTGTGTGTGTGTGTGTGTTGGAGAGAGAGAGAGAGAGAGAGAGAGAGACAGAGACAGAGACAGAGACAGAGAGACAGAGAGAGACAGAGGAGTTAGAGATACACAGAGACAGTGAGGGAGAGGAGTGGGAGGGAGAGAAAAAGAGGGAGAGGTATCGAAGGATTTGCTAATTTTGTTTATAGAGTTCTGTTTAAGTGTCTAGATTGCTAGATTAAAACATGGCCCAAACAAAACATATGGAAAGAATTTGATGTTCAGGAAGTAAGCCCTTTGATCTAAATGTAGTTATCAGAATTCTAGATATATTTAATATGTACATTTCAATGAGGCTGGAGGAAGATACATAACTATATAACCATCAACACAATCTATACAACAAACAACAATAAATATGCATCTTTTCCCAAGAGTTTTTTTCTTGTCTAACCTATCATCTAGTATATATAAATTATGTATTATGTCTATTCATTTATTATGCCTATCTATCTATCTATCTATCTATCTATCTATCTATCTATCTATCTATCTCTACAATTTCATTTTATCCCTTCAGCAGTCCTGTGAGGCAAATAATTATTCAATCTTTCTGTGACTGGACAGCTTGAAGCACAGAGAGGCTAAGTGACTAACTTATGGTCACAGAGGTAAGGATTTGCATTTAGAGTGTCTGGTTTGACAAATCCGTCCAAACACTTGTATATTGCTGAAAAGTTGTACACAGGGCAAGCAAAAAGAACCTTCCTAGGCTATCCATTCCCTTGGCCTGATTGCTGGGCAGACATTTGTGATAAGTTATGGTTTCTTCTCAAAGCTTTTCTAAAACATAGCGGGTTGTTTCTGCTCAGAAAGCATGCCCGCCCTTCTCTGACTGTGATTATGACCTTCAGAATTTTTTCATGTATTAGGATTTGTACTCTCATGGTTAACTTTGATTATCCCTGGCTTGCATGCTGTAGCCAGCCAAGTTTCAAATTATATCTTGAAGCTTAGTGGCGTCACCTGGATTTCCTGATAAATCTCTGCCGAGGAGGTACAGATCTTATCAGGGAGTGCCGTCTTCCCATGGGAAGGCGTTGTTACATTTGGAAGTCAGAGATGAACTATACCATCTGTGTTTACAGTTCCAGAGAAAGACCAGTCCCAGTGTCAGGCAAAGATGTTCTGGAGGTGTGGCCCCTCCCCCATATCAGAGGCTCATGACATAATGCTCCCTGCTCTTTGACGGCATAATACTCTCTGCTCTTCCATACTGAGGCCACAGAAGGGGCCACAGTCATTTCCGGGTTTGCAGACTCCTCTCTCCTTTCATAAATTTGATCTTGGTGAGTGCTGTGGTTTAAGTCTGGAGTGACCCCGAAAGACTCATTTGCTACTTTTGTCCTCAACATAGCACTATAGGGGTGTGGCAGGGCCGTTATTGGATGGAGCCTTGTGGGAGAGTTTAGGATTTTGATGGCATGTCCCCCTGCCTCCTTCTCCCAGGGAACTGTGGGGTCCAAGACCTTTGTCCCTCATTTCACTTCTTAGCTACGAAGTGAACAGTTTTGCTATACCACACGTGCCTCCTTGCCAAATGCCTTCCCTATATTATGCCCATGAGACACAGAAGAAAACTTCAAAACCTGTAAACCAAGATATCCTATTCTTTTTATAAGTTTATTAACTCAGGTGTTTTGTTACAGTAATAGAAACCTGACTGTCATAACTAATATGAAGGCATCTTTTCAATGTCTTGGTGACTAAGGGTAACAGATCAGCTGACTGTAGAGCCAAAACTATAGAGAAAAGAACTGAAAAAAACATGTAGCCTGTAAGACCACATATTTGGAAGAAAGCTTGAGGATATTCTAATTAATCCCTTCACTCTACTCATGGTCATCAGCACAGTCTTGGCAGATGTCCACATTATTTCTATTTAACATTTCTCAGGGAAAGGGGCCACAGTGTCAAGGAGTACATCAGTACATTTCTCTGAGCAGCATCAAATATGCCTGCCCTTTTTTCCACATATAAACACCTCTCAAATATACAAAAGCCACTCTTGGCCTTCTCTTTACACCAACTACATCTTTCTTCGAGTCCAATAAATCTGACTTTCGCATCTGCTCTTTAAGAAACATGATTTCATTTAGGCTGCCAGTTTGATTAGCTGCCCTCCAGTGAGTCAATGTCCAATTCATGGCTCAGTGTCTTCTGAGGAGTATGATGAGGTGACCAGAGAATGAACATTTGAGATACAGTTCAACTCCAGGCTGAGCCTTGAGAAGGCACCCCCTCACCCCTGGCCTCCCTTTATGTGGTCACATAGTTTCATCTCTGAGGCATCCCTTAAGCAGATTTACTTTCCCTAGTCAATTACTCCCTAGTCTACTGTGTAGAATGGACAGTACCGTCCCACCCTCTGTGTGGCATGGTTCTTTTCTGTTGTCTGTCTATTGGCTCTCACTTCCTGGAAATAGTGCAATACTCGGTTTTACTGTTCCAAGCTAAACTATCTTCCCCTAAATTCACTCTTCCAGAGTAGCATTAATACGTCATAAATAGCATTGTCCTTCCAAGTGATTGGGATTTTAAACGTACACTATTGGTTTCATTTTCCCCTTTTCAAAATGCTCAAACATCACATCTTGAATGTCCTCTCCCCCCTTTTTGCTGTATCTCTGAAGCCAGTGTCCTTGGGGGGACTTGAATTACTATAATTTTTACTATCCCAGTGTTTCCCTCTGGTATTATATGTGAAGATAAACTTTGAAATTTTCTATGATAAAGAACATATAGTAAAATAAACGTGGAAGTCTCTAAGGAGAATATATCAGTTAACTATTCCCAACGATAATTTCTTCAGAAACCTTACCCACTAAAAACGCTAACCACAGATTAGTCTTCATAAATCTGCAGACTGTCTGGGCTGTTCTGCTCATCTTGTCCATCACAGCTGAGGCTGATATATATACCCAGTAGCTTTCTGGCTGGTACTGAATTTACAGTGTCATTGGTTATGGCAACTGGCTTTGCCCCTCTGTCTTTTCTATCAGACAATTTACATGTCCCTTCAGGCAATTATATAAGTGTAAGAGGATTTTAAGGTAGAAATAAATGTCTCTTCAAGACTGCTTATGTAAGTTGCTGATGATTGATTCAGGTTAGTCTCATGCCCAGAGTCAGTGTGAAAAGGTCTACAAAGACATGGTCTATGAGTCTGGTCTTTGTTGCTATAACATAGTGAGTAAATTTGAGCTCTCTATAAATAATCTGGTTTGTGATTCTGGTGGCTAGAGTGCTCACTTAGCACAATATTGGTATCTTCTCTTTGCCACAGCATGGTAGAGAGTCAAAGGTGGACAGGTAAATGAAAAAGGGATTAGTTAGATGGGGTAGGCTTGCTTTTTAATAACTCGTTCTCAGGAGACTTCGCTGGGATCTCATGGGAATTACCTACATCTCCCCAGATGGTGATATCCTCTGTTAGATAGTGAGCTATCTTCGACTTGGCCCCATGTCTTAAAGGTTCCAGCATTCTCACACTGGGAGCAAGTTCGCAGCACATAGTCCTTTGAGGGACACATTCAAACCATAGGACAGAGATGCAGGAGGGATATGTTCAATCTACTAATAGGCAAAACTCTCTGAGTTTTTCAACAAAGATTTGCCTTGACAGAATGCATATTCTGAGAAGGTCTTCTGATGTAAGGACAATGAGAAGAACGTTCAAGAAAAGGGAGAGCAGTTCTGCCCCTCTTCTCATGGCTCATTGCACGCCATTGAAAGGAAGCTATGCTGCTTTCTTCTCTTTGCATTATTCTCTGGCCTTTGTTCAGTTGTCCTCTAACAGAGAAAGTTTGTGAGTGGAGCACAAAAGGGGATCCGTTACTCCTTGGGATGAATTCTCTTTCTCTGTGGGCACACCAGGGAGCTGTGTATCTTTTGGGGGGATGAGACATCCTCATGTCATATTCATTCCAGATGAGATGAGTTTTTAACTTTCTGCTTTCTTAGAGATTCAAGAAAACTATCTTCCCGGAGGGTGATCCCACCTTTATTTCATTCTGCTTTAGGTGTTTGGTGTTCCTAGTTTATAGAGAAACTAGGCTTGTGTCTTTACACATTTTGAAATGAGTAATAGGAACAGACCATGTTTCTTTGACGGCAAAGCACAGGTCTTCTGCTTCAGAGTTGCTCGACTCCCCAGCACAAAGGTGGTATTAGTGGGGTCCAACTCAGCTATTAATAAAAATCCTGGCTTTACTTCATACTTGGATACTAACTCTTGCTTGCATAGCTCTCTTGGCAGAATCAGCAATTGTTTA